>OZ004721.1:4351849-4768772 GCA_963924515.1 Vespertilio murinus
TCCCCCCGGTGGTCATTGCAGGTCCTGGCGACCGGTCATCACGGTCACGTAGGCTTTTATATATATAGGTTTTGTATATTGACTCCTTCTCAGACACAAGATTGCAAACATTTCTCTCGTTCCATAGCTTGTCTTTCGCTCCGTGGCCTGTGCGCCTTGATGCACAGGTTTCCATGTGTGACGTGGCCCCTCTTGTCTGTCTTTCCTTCTGTTGCCTGTGCGTTGGACTCCGCCCACGACCGCCCCAGCAGCTCCTCCAGTTCCGAGGCCTTTGGACCGAATCACCCCACGGGTTTCGCTGGGTCCTCCAACTCACGGGTGACAGACCGATCCTGGGGCCTCTCGGCCTCCTGATCCGGTCGACTAGGGATGTCCTGACCTTAGCAACTTAGGTCTCTCACTCCCCCCGACGTTGTTGAGCGCCAATGACGTGCCCCTCAGCACAGGGGGTCCCGTGATGACACACACCTTTCCCCGGAGCCCAAGCCGCTTTGGGTGACATGCACCCAGAATCCCCGAGGGGGGGTTGGGGAGGAAGGGACACCTCAGGACGCCTGCCTTTGGGGAATGTGCTGTCACCAAACCTGGGGCCGCGGCCCCCACTTACTGTTAAGCCGGGGCAGCGGCATCACGCCCTCGGTGTGGACCAGGATGTTGGAGTAGAGGAAGATGTTCCACTCCTCCTCCGGGAGGGAGCCGATGGCGTCCACGGGGGCGCTCTCCTCGGCGTTGTGCTTCATGATGGAGGTGCAGATGAGGAAGGAGAAGCACAGCTTGTGCTTGTTGAAGAGGGCCGCCGACACCACCTGCGGGGGGCGGAGGAACCGGCTGTCGGGCGGGCGCGGCGAGGGCCAGAACGCACAGCCGACGGCCCGGGCGTCTCACCTTGAATATGTTCGTGGTCAGCACGTCCATCGCCCTCTTAAGATGCCTCTCCAGGGACTGTCTCTCCAGCCTCAGCCTAGGGTCCTTGGAGGGACTTGTAGGCTCTTTGGAGGGGCCCACGAGACCCCTTCTCAGCAGGATCTTCTCCCACTTGGACTCGTGGTCCTCCGGCCCTTTGCCCCGGGAGATGACGGAGGCGAGGAAAACGCGGCGGAACCAGTCGAGGGAGAACTGGTACATGGGGCTGACCTGCGCGAGGCTGGCCGCCGCGAAGTAGAGCAGGGCGCCGCGGGTGGCGATGGGGAGGAAGCTCTTCCGCGTCGCCTGGATTTCGCCCTCGGCCTTTTCCGTCTCGCTGATGCGCTGGGAGATCTCGCTGGAGGTGATCTTGGATTTCCTCAAGGTGTCCACAATCTCCTCGTTGTCCAGCACACACCCTAGGAGCAGCCAGGGAAGGAACGTACATGAAAACCACCCGCGATGGTCAACGGCGGCTTCCTCATTCTGTACTCTCTCTCTTTTTTTATTTTTTATTTTTTTATAGGTTTTATTGATTGTTCACAGAGAGGAAGGGAGAGGGATAGAGAGCTAGAAACATCGATGAGAGAGAATCATCCATCAGCTGCCTCCTGCACACCCCCCAACGGGGATGTGCCCGCAACCAAGGCACATGCCCTTGACCGGAATCGAACCTGGGACCCTTCAGTCCGCAGGCCGACGCTCCATGCACTGAGCCACACCGGTTAGGGCTGGATCCTGTTCTTATCGCAGGCACACACGTGGTCCTTCCATCACAAGGAATGCGTTTCCACGGTGACCCGCTATGCACACACAGAAGATGAACATAAAACTCCCCGAAGTGAGCGAGTGTGCCCTCACTCTCTCCCATTTCCTATTGCACTCTGTTTTCAAAACAAATACAAGCCATAATGACCCATGAGATGGATTTCTCACCCCGCGGACAGGGTGCCCTGCTCTCTGGGAAGGGGGCGGGGCCGGAAGTGGACCTGGATCCGCCACGGCCAAGGGTTCAAGGACTCAGGCCCCCACGCCCCGAACGGAGCGGCAGAGCTCCGGGTGGGTGAACCCTCGGGTTTGGGGAAAGTCACGGGAGAGAGCGAGGTGCCTTCGCACAACTTTCTCTGTACCCCGCCCACGAACGTCCTGCATCTGGCTGTTCCTGAATCACACGCACGTTTTTGTCCGCCCTCCCGGGGGGGGGGGGGGGCTGTTTTTCCATTGATTTTCAGAGTGAGTGCCAGGGAGGGGAGAGACACACAGAGAGAAACACGGATGTGGGAGAGACACGTGACTGGCTGCCCCAACCAGGGTCAGGGATCGAGCCTGCAACCCAGGTCCCTGCCCGTGACTGGAACCGAAGTCGGGATCCTTCGGGTCCGAGCGCTACCCACTGAGCAGCACTGGCTTGGGCACTGCTCATCGCCCCCACTTGCCTTGGGTGTTCTCCAGCAGATTGAGCGTCTTCTCCTCCAGTTCTTGGAGAGTCATGGCGTCCAGCGAGATGCTCTCCAGCAGCTGGAAGCGCTGGTTCTCCAGGTGGGGCACCTCGTGCGTGATGATGGTGGACAGGAGCTGGTCCTGCAGGCCCAGGAAGGTGACGGTGAAGTTGATGACGTTGACGAAGTTGTAGACGGCGGGGGGGAAGTCGGGGTTGTCGGCCTCCGTGGAAATGTACAGCCTGCGGCAGAGGAAGGCTCCGTCGGTTAGCCCCGGGGGAGAATGAGACCCTTCCCGTTAGCGACGAAAACGCTGTTCCTCCTGGAAGCAACAAGGTTCTCTCTCTCTCTCTCTCTCTCTCTCTCTCTCTCTCTCTCTCTTTCTTTTAAAAAAAAATATATTTTATTGATTTTCCACAGAGAGGAAGGAAGAGGGATAGAGAGGTAGAAACGTCGATGAGAGAGAAATATCAACCAGCTGCCTCCTGCATATCCCCTACTGGGGATGTACCTGCAACCAAGGTCCATGCCCTTGACCGGAATCGAACCTGGGACCCTTCAGTCCGCAGACCGACGCTCTATCCACTGAGCCACACCGGTTTCAGAGACAAGGTTGGCTTTCAGTGCTATTCCGCCTCGTACATGAGTAGGCTCTCAGTTTGTACTCTGTGAATACATTTGGGACAGAGTGGCGGCGTTGGCGTTACCTGAAGTTGGAGTTATATTCAATCTCGGAGTCGCTGACCCGGATGAAGGTCTGTCCCCGCCGCTGGTAGACGTCCTTCTTCAGAATGGCCTTCAGGCTGAGGGGCAGGGCCTCCGGGAGGTCCTGGAAAGCCCGAGAGGAGAGTTAAAAGAAGCTCCCCCCGCACACAAGCTGTCGGTCGGAAAGACGCAGCTTTTAAGAAATGCCCGTCTTGCCGAAGCCGGCGTGGCTCGGTGGACAGAGCGTCATCGGCCTGCGGACTGAAAGGTCCCGGGTTCGGTTCCGGTCAAGGGCGTGTGCCCTGGCTGCGGGCACATCCCCGGTGTGGGGCGTGCAGGAGGCAGCTGATGGATGTTTCTCTCTCATTGACGTTTCTAGCTCTCTCTCTCTCTCCCTTCCTCTCTGTAAAATATCAATAAAAATATTTTAAAAATGAAAGATAAAGAAATGCCCATCTTGCTGAAACCGGTGTGGCTCAGTGGGTAGACGTTGGCCTGCGGACTGAAAGATCCCGGGTTCGATTCCGGTCAAGGGCATGTGCCTTGGTTCCGGGCACATCCCCGGTGGGGGGTGTGCAGGAGGCAGCTGATGGATGTTCCTCTCTCATTGACGTTTCTGACTCTCTGTCCCTCTCCCTCCTCTCTGTAAAAAAATCAATAAAAAATATTAAAAAAAGAAAAATTTATATAAAAAATCCCCCTGCCAATCTGTGAACATCTGGACACCGGGGAAGGACAGACCTGAGAGAGCTGGGCACCGAAAACTCACGGTGTGTGTGCATGTATCCCCCCCGAGGAGGTTAGCCGCCACGTGCGGTGAGGTCTCGCTCGGGCGTTTTGCTCAGTGCATACGAGGCCTGTGTCCTCGGCCCGGGACGAGGGGGGCCGGCCGCGGGGGGAGGGGGGCACGCACCTGCAGGAGGACGCTGCCCCCGGTCCTGATGGCGTTTTCGATTTTCCGGATGTAGCCGCTGTCCCTGAAGGAGAACTCCTGCAGGCCCGGGCCCTCCAGCTGGCGGATCCAGCTGTATGCCTGCCGGTAGGGGTCGATCAGCAGAGGCCACGGCAGGCCGTTCTGGATCAGGATGGCGTTTTCCGTCAGGTACTTCCCGAGGGGCAGCCCCTGCTGGTGCCACCGGCGGATCTGGAAGGAGACCACGGATGCTGTCGCTATTTTACGAACTTCCTCGCGTGGTTCATACCTACAGGACGTGCCCTCCCGTTAGCCGCTCAGTGGCCCCCATTGTTGGCATGGTCCTGCCACACTGGTGTTCAAGTTACCCTTCTTTGTCTTAATAACACACCCCCATGTGCGAGAGGTGTGACGCCAGCCCTAGCTGGTTGTTGCTCAATGGATAGAGCGTCGGCCTGTGGACTGAAGGGTTCTTGCTTGCTAAGACGACTCCCATTTCAGAGAGGCCGTTAAACCTTCCCCAGACAAGGTTATCAGTGCTGGCGCCAGACCAGGCCTCTGGCTGAGGTCTCAAGGCCCAAGCACACAAGGGCCTCTTTAAGAACTTGCAAAAAAGGGCCAGAAACACTCCATATTTGGGAGACAAGGAAGGTAAAAGCATAACTAAGGGAAAGTTCCTGCATGTTGGGGGCCCAGAATTTGCGAGACATTTTCCTCTGGACCCACGCGCGTAAATAAATGTAACTCCATCTCTCTAAGGATTGCTTTGTTCTCCTTCGGTTTTCTGTGACAAAAGGTGTTTCAGGGGAGGAAGTTGGCTATATTTATTAGACAGCGAGGTAGGGTGACAATGAGAGAAAAAAAATATTTTGTGACTTCTGCCCAGAGAATGGGAAATAGTAGATACAACTAATTGAGGAGTTAAAAGTATAACTTTAAAAAAAATAATTAAGGCCTAGAACAGACGACAGTACTTTCCATTATCAAAATAATTTTGGGGAAAGATCCAAGCCAAACAACAACAAAAAATGCCCACGCAAAATCCAAATCAACAGTGAAGCCACTTAGCCGGATAACACAGCCGTGGGCAAACTACGGCCCGTGGGCCGGATCCGGCCTGGTCGGCTGTTCTATCCGGCCCATGGAGCCGAAAGAGCGGAGGGTTCTCTTGCTCTCCCCTCCGCTCCTTCCCCAGCAGCCCAAGAGGAGAGTGCCAGCATGGTCAGGTTGCTTTTGTGCCGGCCCTCCAATGGGTCCAGTGTAAGAACCCATGGTGGCCCCCGCGTCAAACAGTTTGCCCACCCCTGGGACAGCCATGCTGGTACCTGCTGGGTTTGTGCCATGACCTCGAGCAGACAAAACTTGGAGGACAGAGAGATGTTGCTCTTGGTGCAGAGGTCCTCCCACTCGTTCACGATCAGCTGGCGGAACTCCGGGGTCAGCACTCCGCTGTAGACAATGCACGCCGCGGACATCAGGATGTCGCCCACGATCCCCTCCAGCTTGCTGTCTATCTGGTCGATCGTTTCTTGCCAGCGGGTCTAAAAGCGTTAAAATGAAAACGGGTTTCTGGTGTTTGCTGTAACGCCTACGGTTTCGAGGCGTCTTGGAGATCAAAGGGTCTCCACCCAGGTGGATCCCTCATTGCCGTTTCTAGTCCTCTTCTCCTGCTGCAGTCGTAATACAGTTAATAACTCGTAAAATGGAAACACGCACATTTATTTTTTTTAAGGGAACCTGAGTCCTATTTTTGGATTTGTCAGTGGGATCATATTTGCTAGGCATTTCAAATTCTTTGTGCAATAAGGCGGGGTAATTAAAAAATAAATCATATTTTGTTATTAACTAGAGGCCTGGCGCACGGAATTCGTGCACAGGGGTGGGGGTGGGGAGGGATTGTCCCTCAGCCCAGCCTGCACCCTCTCCAATGTGGGATCCCTCTTGCTATCCAGGACTGCTGGCTCCCAGCCACTTGCCTGCCTGCCTGCCTGCCAGCCTGATCGCCCCCTAACCACTCCCCTGCCAGTCTGAACGACGCCTAACTGCTCCCCTGCCAGTCTGATTGCCCATAACTTCCCTCCCCTGCCAGCCTGGTCACCCCTAACTATCTTCCCCTGCCGGCCTGGTTGTCCCCACCTGCCCTCCCCTGCAGGCTTGGCCCCCCCCAACTGCCCTCCCCCGTAGGCCTGGTCCCCCCAAACTGTCCTCCCTTGCTGGCCATCTTGCTGTCCACATGGGGGCAGCCATATTGTGTGTTGGAGTGATGGTCAATTTGCACATTACCTATTATATAGGATGGTGCCCAATAATAATAATGATGATCAGTATTTACTAAATCCTCACTTATCTGACACTGTACTTTGAAAATCTCACTGGACTCCTTTAACATCCTGTTCAACAAAAGCCACTGACTTCATTGGAATCAAGAGGAGGGAGGTGAAGGTTAGAGACGTTGGGCCAACTTGCTCAAGTCTGCAAAGCTCTCGCTGGGTAGCTGGGATCTGAACCCACGCTCCCCGGCGGTGCGCCTCCTTCCAGGACCACGACTGTGCTCAGCTGTCAATAAACCAGGCGTGCTGGTGAGGGACCCAACCTCTGACGAAACCGGTGTGGCTCAGTGGACAGAGCGTCGGCCTGTGGACTGAAGGGTCCCGGGTTCGATTCCGGCCAAGGGCATGGACCTTGGTGGCGGGCACATCCCCAGTAGGGGGTGTGCAAGAGGCAGCTGATCTATGATTCTATCTCATCGATGTTTCTAACTCTCTCCATCCCTCTCTCTTCCTGTCTGTAAAAAAATCAATTAAAAAAAAATATAAAGAACTCAACCTCTGGCAGCGTAACATCTGGGATAATGCTGATCCTAGACCACCGCTCAGCACATGTGCCCTTGAGGACATACCGTATTTGCCGGCGTATAAGACGATGTTTTGGCCCTGAAAAATATGCCTCCAAGTTGGGGGTAGTCTTATATGGCGAGTATATAACAAACTCTGTATTTTGAGTGGAAATGTTAGGGGGTCGTCTTATACGCTGGCAAATACGGTATTTTTCAGGGCCAAAAAATCATCTTATACACCGGCAAATACGGTAAATGGAGGGATGTGATCTCCCTCTGACTGGTCTAACTTCACAACCCCCTTCCTCCTGCCTGTAGGAGTCTCCCCTCATAGGTCTCTCCTTAAACTAAATTAAAATTATTTTGGGGGATTCTGTCATATCCTCTGAGAGAGCTGAGGTATGACTATACCGACTCAGCTCACCAGGGATCCCAGGACAGACAAGGAAGATGAGTTGGAAGAGGAATAATTAGACGAGGTTGAAAAAAGGGTCAGCAGACAGACGGGACAAAAGGGAACGTTCTTTTTCCTTTCCTGACTGTCCCCTCCTCCCGGTCGGCCCCATCCGTTCTGAAACTCAGCAAAGAGAACCTGACGTTCTCCCCGAGTTTTACCCGGCGCCGCACAGACCGGGGCGTGGGCTGCCTTAGGGACGAGCGAGACGACTCCTGACCTTTGGGGTCTGTGACCCCCGTCTGAAGACAAGCACGGGACGTTAACGGAGGAGACGGGGGACCAACTAACGCCACACCTTCTCGTCTCTCAGGGCCGTGAGTAACACGGACGCGCAGTACATGCGCCTCGTGGCCAGTTGTCTTCGAGCCGCTAACACTTCTTTCTCGGCGACGATGCCTCGGTAGGTTTCGTGCAAAACCTGCAGATGCTCTTCAACCTGGAAGACAATTCATTGATTAGTGAGACTCATCTTATCTTGCCTCAACAGTCAGTTTCTATTTATTTAAATGCCAGAGGCCCGGTGCACGAAATTCTTACATGGTGTAGGGTCCCCAGACCCGGCCAGCGACCAAGGCTGATGCTCAGGGGCTTTCCTTTGTCCCGCCACCTCCCCCTGGTGGTCAGCGCACGTCATAGCGAGCGGTCCTGGGTGCCCGAGGGAAGCCAGTGCGGCAGCTGGGGTAAGGAAGGCCTACTCTTTTTTTTTTTTTTTAAAATTAATTAATTAATTTAAAAAATATATTTTATTGATTTTTTACAGAGAGGAAGAGAGAGGGATACAGAGTCAGAAATATCGATGTGAAAGAACCATCGATCATCTGCCTCCTGCACACCCCCCACTGGGGATGTGCCCGCAACCAAGGCACATGCCCTTGACGGGAATCGAACCTGGGACCCTCCAGTCCGCAGGCTGATGCTCCATCCACTGGGCCACACGGGTTTCGGCAGGAGGGTCTACTCTTGCAGGAATTTCGTGCATCGGGCCTCTAGTTTCATCGTAATTAAGCTCTCACTACCTTCAGTGTCATCCCCCTGTTACCGTAAACGTGTGAGTTCTCCTGAGAGAGTGGCTCTTGCCCGATGCCGCTGTCTAGCTCACAGAGGTATTGGTGGCTTAGCGAGCAAAAAACGGTCTCTTACCAGCTGCAGCCCTCTCTGTTTCTCCGCCAGCCTCTGCCGCGCGATTCTCAGAATGTTCTGGGCTTCCGCCACCTGGGCCTGCTTGGGGCCGACCACCTGCAAGGGAACGCCACGGCATTCGACGTACATGTTAGGAAGGTCAGGTTCGCTTTTTTAAAAATGCCGCTTTCGTTTAAAAACGTACTTTTGTTGATTTCAGAGAGGAAGGGGGGGGGGAGAGACAGATACATCCACGATGAGAGAGAATCACTGACTGGCTGCCTCCTGCACGCCCCACCCGGGGGGGAGGGGGGGACCGAGCCGACAACCCGGGCGCATGCCCTTGACGGGAATCGAACCGGGGACCCTTCCTTCCGCAGGCCGGCGCTCCATCCACTGAGCCACACCGGCCAGGGCCAAAATGCCCCTTCGGTTTCGATGGCAGTGATGAGCGTCAGCCCTGACAGTAAACGTGCCGAGAATCACGTGTGCAGAGGAGACGTAGAGCAGTTTGGTGTGGCGGGACGCGGGAAAAAGCAAACAGACGGAAGGAGAGCGCGGTGGCCGCAGAGAGCAGGCCGGGACGGGAGTGCTTGCCAGCGGGGTGCGTGGCCCGTGTTTGATCACAGCGAGCGTCACTACGGATCCTTTCCCGGGAAGTTCACGCGGGTCTGGTTACATGAAAAGCGCCCCTGGAGCCGAGACCAGTGTGGCTCCGTGCACAGAGCGCCGGCCTGCGGACTGAGGGGTCCCGGGTTCGATTCCGGTCAAGGGCATGTGCCTTGGTGGCAGGCACATCCCCAGTGGAGGGTGGGCGGGGGGAGGGTGTGCAGGAGGCAGCTGATGGATGTTTCTAGCTCTCTATCTCTCTTCCTTCCTCTCTGTAAAAAAAAAAAAATCAATTAAAAAATATATTTTTTAAAGTACCCATGCGAAGGGTCATTTTGTTATGGCTGGCAGGACCCTGTCGGGGCAGGGCTCCGGCCCAGGGGAGGAATGATGTAGCATGATGCGCTGTATGTTAGTCCTGGGCTGGCTCTGTCTGCAGCCCGCGGCCCCCCGGGTATGTCCTGTTCCAAGTTATCGAAAAGGCAGCACACACAGAACAGACCAGGCCAGACAGAAACCGCTTACACTGAACATGAGCGCCCCCCCCCCCCGGGTGCCGTGCAAACTTTTAACGACGTTACTGTGCTAGTGGCATTTCTCAGAGCTCATCGTGCGATGGGTCACCATGACCCTAGGACAGGCAGAGAGCTCTGCCTGGTCAGCTGTGCCTCCCCCCGCCGCTGCAAAACCACTGCCCGCTAGCCCAAGCCAAGATCTCAAAACAAACTAAAAGGATAAAAGCAGGCTTTCCTGTGTGTTTCGGGGCTCTCTCTTCTCTCTTTTTCTCACTGCTGCGACAGTAGGGGGAGAGCCCGGGTTCGAATTCGTTAATAAAGGCATACATTTTGATCTGGCGTCTTGGTGGTCTTTTCTGGGGGGTCTCTCCATGACAACTGCCCGGCGGATCCGGGCGTTTCAGGGGGCGGCGGGGGGGGGGGACGGGGGTAGAGGGGGAGCGTACCTTCCGCACGTCGTGGTAGTTGTTCAGCGCTATGATCCACTCGCACATGGAGCAGCAGGCCAGCGACACGAGGGCGATCTTTTTGGGGTTGAATTCGGGCAAGGTCAAGAATTTTCTCAGCTTCACGAAGACCTGGAGGGAAGGCAGGCGAGGTGTCGCTCGAGCGGGGGCCGCTCTCGATCTGGAGCGAGATTCTCTCTCCCGTTGTCAGAACAGAAACCGGTAGCACACCCAGGCCTGGCTGGTTGCCCAGTGGTTAGAGACCCCCCCAACCATTGGCCCGGAGGAGTGTCGGGTTGGGTTCCTGGTCAGAGGCACATACCTGGTTGCAGGTCTGGTCCCTGGTCCTGTACAGGAGGCAACCAATCAATGTCTCTCTCTCACATCCATGTGCGCCCCCCCCCCCTTTTCCCTCTCCCATCCTCTCTAAAAATCAATGGAAAAGCCGAAACCGGTGTGGCTCAGTGGACAGAGCGTCGGCCTGCGGACTGAAGGGTCCCGGGTTCGATTCCGGTCAAGGGCACGTACCTTGGTGGCGGCCACAACCCCAGTAGGGGGTGTGCGAGAGGCAGCTGGTCCATGTTTCTCTCCCATCCATGTTTCTAGCTCTCTATCCCTCTCCCTTCCTCTCTGTTAAAAAAAAATCAATAAAATATATTTAAAAATAAAGATTATTCTGAAAAAAATAAAAATAAATAAAAAAATAAAAATCAATGGAAAAAATATCCTTGGGTGATTTTTATAAAAATCAAACAACAACAACAAAACAAACCCCACACTCAGGCCTAAGCACAAACTGGCTCTGGTGCCAATACATCAATTATATTTAAAAAAACCAAAAACAAAACAGCTCAGACACAGCTCTGCACTCATTGCGCTTTCATCGAGTGACTCCATCCACCCATCCGGACGTTCCCCCCTCCTGCCTCTTCCCTGTTTTCATCATTTAAAGAGCAAGACAGGGCATTTTCAGATTGCAGAGACATGTCGCCTCTCCCCGACCCTTCCAGAAATCCCATTTTCTTCAGAGACACAGCTTGCTCTCTGATCTTATAACACTCCCCTTTGACTTCTCATTCCAATACAAAATTCTAATTTAAAAAAATATTTTGGAGAGCTGTGTGACCCAGGGGGCCATGTGCCCCGGGCGAGCCGTGTGCCCCAGGGAGCCGTGTGCCCCGGGAGAGCCGTGTGCCCCGGGGAAGCAGTGGGACCCGGGGGGAGGGGCGGTGAGAACCAGAGGAGGAGCGGATTCTATTCGTGCGGTCCTGAGATAGTCACCCTAAAACAAGCAGACTGCCAACTGAGGAGCGGATTCTATTTGTGTGGTCCTGAGATAGTCACCATAAAACAAGCAGATTGTCAAATGACAGCGGGGAGGGGAAGGAGACCTGGGGGGAGATTAGAGAACAACCGAAGGACTGGTATGCATGCATATAAGTACAACCAACGAACACGGAACTCTGGGGAGGGAGGGCATGAATGGAAGGGGTGGGGGTGGGGGCAATGGTAAGCTATGTACACAAATAATACCTTAATAAATTAAAAAAATAAAAAATAAAAATATTTCTATTGGTTTCAGTGAGGAAGGGGGGGGGAGAGAGAGAGAAAGAGAGAGAGAGAAATCAATGATGAGAATCACCGATGAGCCGCCTCCTTCAAACCTCCCCCCAACCCCGCTGGGGACAGAGCCCCCAACCCATGCCTGCGACCTCCTGGTTCACAGGTCAACGCTCGACCTCTGAGCTAGCGTTCCCCCAGCCGGGCCAGAGTCCCAGCGCCCACACTGCTGTCTGACTGTGTTGGTCTGTCTACGCATCCCCAGCGGGCGGCGCCGTACCTTCTCGGGCAGCCGGTCCTTGTCGAGCTGGACCAGCTTCTTCAGGAAGCCGGTCTCCGAGAGCAGCAGCTTGGCCGTGGTCCAGTTGGGCTTCCTCTGCATGAGGGTGCACACCGCGTTCATGACCGTGAGGACCAGGAAGGGAGGGCGCGAGTACACCCTGCAGCGGACGGGGGCGCTGGTCAGCCTCACGGACGAATGGCCGGTGTGTGGCCTTTTCTCACTCCCTGGGTGTCTTTTGAAAACGTGGGTGTCTTGCCTGGGTGTGCTCAGTGGTTGAGAGGCAACCTGGGACCTGCACGCCCCCTCCTGGCCATCGAGCCCACAACCCAGGCACACGCTCTTTCTTGACTGGAATCGAACCCGGGACCCTTCAGTCCACAGGCTGGCACTTGATGCGCTGAGCCAGACCAGCTAGGGTTCTGCTTGTATCTTCGTAGGAATGTCTCTTGTTGCCTTTTGCATGGGTGGAGGAGCACAAAGGGAAGTGCTCCCTGTGGTGCCACCTGGTGGCAATGGCCGGCAGCGCAGCACCGAGGTGCAGGCTGCACCCCCACGGATCCTCAGCGCCCTCCAGCTAACCTGGCCTGCCGAGCAGCGGCCCTCTGAGCGGTGACTTGTCCCCGGGGCTCCTCTTCCTGGTCTCGGCCACCCAGCACCCCACCAATCCCAGCACGCGTGTTTCTACATCGCTGAGGCTGCAACTGGTGGTCGATCAGCAAGGGCCCGCCACGGTGGGACAAAACACTGACACGCTGAACGGGGAGACGTCTGCCGTACGCGTTACGTGGAGCTTCCTCAGCTCAAAGGAAACCGGCCGATGACTCACCTCAGCTCGGAGATGTCGGCCTTGTCCAGGGTGTTGAGGGCCAGGATGGCCTTGTCCAGGGCCGGCATCACACTCTTCAGCTCGTGGGCGGTTTTCTGCAAGAAGGGAGGCGCGCCCAGGTGCGTGGGGATGGATGCGGTCGTGTTATCATTGCCTAACTAGAGGCCCGGTGCACGAATTCGTGCACAGGTGGGGATCCAGCCGGCCTTATCCAATGGGGGCCATTCGGGCCGGGCTGGCAGGGGGGATGGGAGGCGGGAGGTCGGGGGACTGGCCCCGCCCCCAATCGGTGTGTGTGTGTGGGGGGGCCCATTGGGGGTGAGGAGCGCTGGGGGAGGGGCTGCCCCCGATGGGGTCGGTTGGCGGGCACATGCACGTCATAGGGACTGTAGGGACCGTCATTCCAGTCGTTTTGGTGTTCTGGTCATTTGGCTTTTATATACATATGTGCAAAAAGAGTTCTTTAACATCCCTGGGGTTTTAGGTGATAGCCAAGATGTTTTCAATGTCTCAATAATACAAGTGAGACATTACATTCCTTATATATAGATATGTGAAAGGTATTTTATCGTTTTAACTGTTATTTATGAATAAGGAAAAAATTTGAGGATGTTAAATAAAAGTGATTGCGTGTCACCATGAAGAATGCATCCTATCGATCACGCTGGAAAAATCCAAGGTCCTGGTTGAGTTTGCAGGAAATATCGACATTAATTAAAATACGAAAATCAGGAAACACATCTATGATGAAGACATTGATGGAAAACGAGTGAACGAATTCAAAGAGCATTTAAAATTAATTGCTAGACAAGAAATCTTGACAGGCCATCGCTGCTTATAGCAAATTCAACAGCAATACTGACAAAAATGTTTACGACAGTATCAACAATAATTGATGAGGTTGAAATAAACTTTTCTAAAAAAACAACAAAAACTATCCATGTGAAAAGCACACTTTGAGCGCCTCTACTAAAGGTCCTATCAGAAATGAAATTACAAAATCATTTCCCTGTGAAAAAGCAGTCTCAGAGTGTGCAGTGGAAAAAATGCAGCAAGGGGTGGGGGGTGGGGGGACAATGGTAAGCTATGTACACATATAATACCTTAATATTTTTTTTTAAAAAAAGAAAAAATGCAGGAAAAAAGGTGGTTAAGGCAGTGAATTACTGAACAATATTGTTATTTTTCTGGACTGTGTGATGCTTATAAAAATGGCCAGCTTTTACAATTTTTGTAGACTATTTGATTTCTTCACGTATTCGAAATATTCACGTCCACGTCTAACTCTGACCTAGTAATTCTTTGAATATTTGTTGGCAGAAATATTAGAAGAGCCCAGAGTTGGGACCGCTATGTAAGTTGGAGAGCCGTCAGCCCGACCTCTGAAACTCGGGCGTTAGGAGTCATTTTGCGAATCTCCGAGTTGATTCCTGTTGGCTGTTGTTTTAGTCTTACCTGAGCATGCTCCTCCACAATTCTTACTTCTTCCTCCATGATCTCTTCATCCTGCTTAACGAGCATCTGGACTTTCTCAACGACTATCGAATCCTTCCGTAATTTTTCCATTAGCATTTCTTTTTCCTAACGAACCAAATAATTCTTCTTAGCATGAATTTTAAGAGATTTATAAAAAAAATATGTATATATATATATATATTTTACAGAGAGGAAGGGAGAGAGATAGAGAGCTAGAAACGTTGATGAGAGAGAAACATCGGCCAGCTGCCTCTTGCACACCCCCTACCGGGGACGTGCCTGCAACCAATGTACATGCCCTTGATCGGAATCGAACCCGGGACCTTTCAGTCTGCAGGCCGACGCTCTACCACTGAGCCAAACCGGTTTTGGCTAAGAGATTTTTTTTTTTTTAAAAAGGAGAAATTCATATAGCCCATTTCGTTACTACAAAAATTGATCAACATCAGCTTGAAATAGCTTTCTTTAATAGACTAACAAAGATGACTACGATAGATATAATTTCATACAACACACGTAAACAACGAGGACATGTAATGGCTTTAGAATATTTGGCAGCTTGCTATTGACAACAGAACATTTCCGATGACGAGTCACGAGGGAATTTTTCTAGCTAGGTTTTATATATATATATATATATATATATATATATATATATATATATATATATATTTAATTAATTTTCATTCTGAGACAGAGCCTGGGGGCCTTATTTTTTGGGGGGATGCCTTCTATTTCACTCAGAAGGAAACCTGCGAGTAGGTCTTATTTTCGGAGGATGTCTTATTTTCGGGGAAACACGGTAGTAAGACAAGATTTCCAGCGAAACGTACCTTGGTCTTCTGTTCTATCTGAGGGGTGAGGATCAGGAGTTCCTCTTGCATGTCTGTGACCAGGGCCGTGGCCTCGAGGATCTTGGACAGGCCCATGTAGAATCGATCCCTGGAGGGGGAAGAGGGTGGGGAGGGGGCCGTCTGTGACAACACGTTAGCCCAGCGCCCTACGCCGTGGCCCCGACGGGCAGGCGACGTGGCCGGGACGCCGATTCTCCCCACGCGGGACCGGCAGGTGTAACGCGCGATGCCTGTCAAAAGCCGCGGTCAGGAGCCACGCGGGCGGGTCTCGGGTTGGTTTTCACCAATAAGAGCGCCGAGGCCACGGCTACTGGAACGAACCTGTACACGGAAAAATAAAACACGCTTCCTGACCTGACCTCCCGGCCTCACCTCTTCGTTTGCAGCTCTTTCTCGCGGGCGCTCAGGATGCGCACAAACGTGTCCATGAACCGCAGGTAGCTCCGGGGCGTGACGTAATAGCGCCTCCTGGTTTTCTGGAAGTATTTCGAGCTCAGGTCTTTCACACTTTGGTGGATCTGGACACACACCGGGGCAAGTTTTTCCTTCAAGTTCTGGAAAAAAAAATATATTTTTAAATATTTTTATTGAGTTTTTACAGAGAGGAAGAGAGAGAAATAGAAAGCTAGAAACATTGATGAGAGAGAATCATCCATCAGCTGCCTCCTGCACACCCCTACTGGGGATGTGCCCGCAACCAAGGTACATGCCCTTGATCGGAATTGAACCTGGGACCTTTCAGTCTGCAGGCCAATGCTCTATCCACTGAGCCAATCCGGTTTCGGCAATATATGTAATTTTTTAAGAATTAAGAGAAAGCAATTCAAATACACATAGAAAAGAGGAAATGGAACACTGTAACTTGAAGTAGTTCATCATCTTTGAGCGGTGGGCTGTAGAAAAAGGCCCGGGATGGATGGAGCCATGGATACGTGAGCATTAGTAGCTGGGATGGATGAGAGTGAAGGAGGCAGCGTCATGGCCGATGGTCAGTGATGCGCAGACTCCCCACTGGGCCAGCCACCCACGGCGCCAGAGAACTCCTGTCGAGGGTCCGTGTATATGGCTTTCTCTCTCTCTCTCTCATCTTCCTTAAAGTGGGTTATCATCAGCAGGACCCGCCATTCCCGTGAGCAAAACAACGTAAGAACGGAAGGGTTCGCCCTGGCTGGTTTGGCCCAGTGGATAGAGCGTCGGCCTGCGGACTGAAGGGTCCCGGGTTCGATCCCCATGAAGGGCATGGATCTTGGTTGCGGGCACATCCCCAGTGGGGGGTGTGCAGGAGGCAGCTGGTCGATGTTTCTCTCTCATCGACGTTTCTAGCTCTCTATCCCTCTCCCTTCCTCTCTGTAAAAAAAAATCAATAAAATATATTTTAAAAAAAGATTCTTCTTTACTTGTTGCTCATAAACTCAGAGCTGTGTTGTGTGTGTGTGTGTGTGTGTGTGTGTGTGTGTGTGTGTGTGTGTGTTGGCTTGCGCTCTCACTACTTTGGAGTTTTGTGACTACAGCCAAGCCAGAGGAGTTCAGTAGGAAAACACAGAGGGGACAGAGTCTGGTCCGAGAAATGCAAAATGAAGAAGAGAAATAAGAGAGCGAGAGCGAGAGCGAGAGCGAGAGAGAGAGAGAGAGAGAGAGACCGATGGCTTAGCTTGGCACGAACACCTGCTGCTCACCATGAAGGCAGAGGAGTGGGGGGACCCCGGTGGCAAGGAATCTGAGCGTCTTTGAAATAAGGTGAAACTGGGGGCAAAAAAAATTGATCAAGAGTCCAGACACATGACTCGTTTTTATCATTTTCCCGAGAGCTGCCCATTTCTGTCCACCTCGGGCTCAGAGCTGTTCAGATATACGATACGGTCAGACCCGGTTAACGAATGGAGACTTTCCCTTGTGTGAGTTTTTTTTTTTTAAAGATATATTTACCTCTCTATTCTCTAAATCCACGTTTTTCCTCAGGAACGAGTTGGCTACAACCAGGAGGGCCTCTTCGGGCCAGCGCTCATACCAGTCGATGGTGCAGGAGCTGATCATCGAGGAGTACACGCGGCAGTTCTGGCGGAAGTTGGGTCCCGTGGGACTCACGATCATAAAAACGTGCAGACTTTTCTGTACTCTCTGAAACATAACATAAGGTGTAATCCATCGCTTTGAAAAACGACCTACTGAGCCGAAACCGGTGTGGCTCAGTGGATAGAGCGTCGGCCTGCGGACGGAAGGGTGTCCCGGGTTCGATTCCGGTCAAGGGCATGTACATTGGCTGCGGGCACATCCCCGGTAGGGGGTGTGTAAGAGGCAGCTGGTCGATGTTTCTCTCTCATCGACGTTTCTAGCTCTCTATCCCTCTCCCTTCCTCTCTGTAAAATATCAATAAAATATATGAAAACAAAACGTCCTACTGAACATGCCCTTTAAAGCTCGTGTCAAGCCGAGACCGGTGTGGCTCAGTGGTGGAGCGTCGGGGCTGCGGACTGAAAGGTCCCGGGGCCAAGGGCATGCACCGTGGTTGCAGGCACGTCCCCACCTTGGCCGTCACACACAGGGACGACGCCCACCTCCCCACGCGCTGAGAAAGCCCGCCGGCCCGCCCGCCCACCGCACCTTCTGGAAGAAGGACATCACGGCCTGCTGGCTGTCCATGTAGCTGCCCTGCTCGGCCAGGGAGCGGATCCGCAGGGCCAGCGCGTCCAGCTCCTCCTTCTCGAATATGTCGGGGATCTCGCCCACACTGACGATGCTGTTCAAGTCCTCCAGGAACGCCTCCTGCGGGAACCCATTTCACATGACAGAGCGCACACAGCATACTACAGGTCACATGACAGAGTGCACACAGCACACTGCAGGTCACATGACAGAGTCACATGGCCAGATATACACACAGCACACCGCAGGTCACATGGGCAGAGTGCACACAGTACACTGCAGGTCACATGGGCAGAGTGCACACAGCACACTGCAGGTCACATGGACAGAGTGCACACAGCACACTGCAGGTCACATGACAGAGTGCACACAGCACACTGCAGGTCACACAGGCAGATATATACACAGCACACTGCAGGTCACATGGCCAGATATACACACAGCACACCGCAGGTCACATGGGCAGAGTGCACACAGCACACTGCAGTTCACATGGGCAGAGTGCACACAGCACACTGCAGGTCACATGACAGAGTGCACACAGCACACTGCAGGTCACACAGGCAGATACACACACAGCACAATGCAGGTCACATGGCCAGATATACACACAGCACACCGCAGGTCACATGGGCAGAGTGTACACAGCACACTGCAGGTCACATGGCCAGATACACACACAGCACACTGCAGGTCACATGGGCAGATATACACACAGCACACTGCAGGTCACATGGGCAGAGTGCACAGAGCTCACTGCAGGTCACATGACAGAGTGCACAGCACACTGCAGGTCACATGACAGAGTCACATGTGCAGATAGCATATTATAGGTCACGTGGGCAGACATACACACAGCACACTGCAGGTCGCATGGGCAGAGTGCACACAGCACACTGCAGGTCGCATGGGCAGAGTGCACACAGCACACTGCAGGTCGCATGGACAGAGAGGGTAACGTAGGGCCTTGATATGGTAGGATTATGGATTTACAGATAAATATTTCCTTTTCAAATATTAAATGGGGGAGGGACTATTTAAATATCCAACCTCAGCAGGTAATGGGGACAAGAGGACTCGCCTGGTCCAGGCTCAAGTTGGCTATCACCAGCGCCGTGGGCGTCCCCTCTATGCCGGCCTGGACGAGCACCTTCTTGCAGTCCTCTTTGAACTCCACGTAGGCATAGTTGTGGGACAGGGGCACGTGGTGGAGCTTGTGGTCGGTCAGGTAGCAGGCCAAGGTCGTGCACGTTTCCTTCCCAGACCCGTCTATGCCGATCTTTGGAAGGAAAAACACCCAGCCGTGACCCCTGCGTGTGTGTGGCGGCAGTCTTCCCACGCCCGGTTTTCTGTCCCGATGTGCCAGAAATGTAGGCAATAAAAGCACGGTGGGCTCTCTTTGGGACTTTTTGGGGAGAGATGTTACTGACAAGCTGAAATGTGGGAGCTGCAGGTGTCAGGATGAGGGGTCCCAGGTTTGGGGTTAGCACAGCGGATATATGGGGGTGCCATGTGTGGGACCGGAAAGGCTAGAAAGGAATAGTTTCGATGGTGGAAAGATCTGCTTTTGCATTTTTGCCTTAATTCTATTTCCTAACTTTTTTTTTTTTTTTATATCCTCACATGAGGACATTTTTTTCCATTGGTTTTTAGGGAGAGTGGAAGAGCGAGGGAGAGACAGAGAGAAACATGGATGTGAGAGAAACACATCAATGAGTTGCCTCCTGCATGAGCCCCGACCAGACCTGGGGAGGAGCCTACAACCGAGGTATGTGACCTTGACCGGAATCGAACCCGGGACCCTTTGGTCCAAAGGCCGACGCTCTATCCACTGAGCCAAACTGGCTCGGGCTATTTTCTAACCTTTAATTCCTTTTAATTCACCTTGTACATGTGTGTTTAAATAATAGATTTAAAAAAATAAAGTTCTAGTTTCTCTGAATGCCAAAGAAAAGTCCTTCTTGGGGGAAAAAATGGTGTGATTTAAGTAACTAAAATAGTTATAAAATAAATAATAGACATAAATAATAACAAACAGTCATGAACTATGTGATACGTATAATTGGCTAGATATGTCGGATTTTCTTTAGCCTCCCGAATAAAATAATACCTCTATCGAGTTATTTAGGGATTTTTTTCAAAGAATATAACTCCCCCTTGCTTTCATGAAAAAGTAAGACTTTGGATTTTTTTTGAAAAAGTAAAACCTTTTCATTTAGAAGCAAGACTCATGCTTCTAAATCCAAGTTCAAGTGAAGTGTGTTGTTTTGAAGTAAGACCTGTTTGCACAGAGTACATTAGTGCTGAGGATGTGCTAGATCCATCGCCTTATTCAGGTCAAACACGTTCTAAAAACAAATAACATCTCTGTGTGCTGACGCCAACTCTTAAAGGGACAAGGCTCTTGTCCCATGACTCAGTGACTCTGCCCTCTCCTAGATGGAAACTCTGGGTAAACACAACTTCGGTGAGCAAAGTAGATGCATCAGGGCTCCTTCGTTTTTGATCTACCACCCTACCCACCTTGGAGAGCGCCGAGCTCTTACCAGCAGCATGTGGGTCCCCGACTGCCGGAGCACCCGAGTGGCCCGGACGATGTGCTCAATGGCTTCCTTGAAGAACACCAGCGAGTGCGAGATCTAGCGGGGAGAGGGCGCACGCTGAGGGCCGCCACAGACGGGTGTCCAACGGGGGGTGTGTTCCAAGATTTTTGTGGTTGTGAACCGCCACCCGAGGATATTTTTCCCATTGGTTTTCGGAGAGAGTGGAAGGGAGGGGCAAGAGGAAGAAGAAGAAGGAGGAGGAGGAGAAGAAGGAGGAGGAGGAGAAGAAGGAGGAGGAGGAGAAGAAAGAGAAGGAGGAGGAGAAGGAGGAGGAGGAGAAGAAGTAGAAGGAGGAGGAGGAGGAGAAAGAGGAGGAGGAGAAGGAGAAGAAAGAGAAGGAGGAGGAGGAGGAGAAGGAGGAGGAGGAGGAGGAGGAGAAAGAGGAGGAGGAGAAGGAAGAGGACCAGGAGGAGGAGGAGGAGGAGGAGGAGAAAGAACAAAGAAGAAAGAAGAAAGAAGAGGAGGAGGAGGAGGAGGAGGAGGAAGAGGAGGAGGAGGAGGAGAAAGAAGAAGAAGAAGAAGAAGAAGAAGAAGAAGAAGAAGAAGAAGAGAGAGAGAGAGAGAGAGAGAGAGAGAGAGAGAGAGAGAGAGAAGAAAGGAGAGAGGAGAGAGGAGAGAGAGAGAGAAACATGGATGTGTTTGGTTGCTTCCTGCACACACCCCGACCAGGGCCGGGGATGGAACCTGCAACGGAGCTACGTGCCCTTGGCCAGACCTGAACCCGGGACCCTTCAGTCCGTGGACGGTGCTCCACCCCCGGAGACACCGGCTAGGCCCCCCTCTGGCACCGCATGGAGCGCACAGAGCTGACGATGACTACTCTAGTCCTCTAGACCGAGTCGGCTGCTTCCCTTCAGGAAGGCGAGCTGGCACCGTGAGGACGTCCCCGTGCGAACAGGGTGGCGTGCACGATGGGTGAGGGCACGGGTCCGAGGGGAGGAGACAGCAGCACCGGCTGCCTCTCAGGGCCGCGTCCGGGGCGGGAGGAGGGGAGGCAGAGCCTTAGGGAACCGGCTCTCGGTGCCTGTGATCCTGCTGGTGTCGCAGCCCATCTCTTCCCACGACAGACAACGGGAGAAGACAGACTGAGTCACATCTGTTTGCTGCTCCTTGTTTTACTCTGAGTCCGGGCACCGTGCTGCCTTCTCACCTCTCAGTTCACCCCCTGCAGCCTCACAGCGGGCACCCCGCATTTCAGGTCTTAGCCTTCTGGCCCGGCTGAGCTTCACCCTATGAACCAGGAGGTCCTGGTTCGATTCCCGGTCAGGGCACAGGCCCGGGTTGCAGGCTCCATCCTCGCTGGGGGCGTGCAGGAGGCAGTCGATCCATAATTCTCTCTCATCATTGATGTCTCTCTCTCTGTCTCTCTCTCCTCTCTCTCTCTCTCTCTCTCTCTCTCTCTCTCTCTCTCTCTCTCTCTCTCTCCCCCTTTCCCTCCCTCTCTAAAATCAATAAAGACATATTTTTAAAAATAAAAAAGTTTACCCTTTTATTAAATGAGACCAAATTAGATAAAAACTGCATTTCTAATGGTCTGCTTTAAAATATGATAAACTTGCCGAAACCGGTGTGGCTCAGTGGACAGAGCGTCGGCCTGCGGACTGAAGGGTCCCGGGTTCCATTCTGGTCAAGGGCATGTGCCTTGGTTGTGGGCACATCCCCTGTGGGGGGTGTGCAGGAGGCAGCTGATGGATGACTCTCTCTCATTGATGTTTCTGGCTCTCTATCCCTCTCTCTTCCTCTCTGTAAAAAATCAGTAACATATATTTAAAAATAAATAAATAAAAATAAATAAATAAAATATGATAAACTTCCCCCCTGAATGCTCTCTCTTGCTTGCTTGCATGCACGCGCGCACACACACACACACACACACACACACACACACACATCCCTTAAAGAGATTACATTCCACATTCATGCGTGTGTGTGCACACATGGACGGATATACACGGCCGGATACCATTTCCACTGCTTCCCGCCTCACCTCCGAGGTGGAGCGGATCCTCGTCTGGAACTCGCTGAGCACGCGGGCCAGCTTGGCGTAGTCGTTGGTGTTCTGGTACATCTTCTTCCGGTGCGACTTGTTGATGCGCAGGAAGTCCACGAACACCGTGGAGTCGCTCATCATGGACTCCTTGCTCCACTGGACCTGCGGGGCGGGGGTGACCCGGCGGCACGTGAGCGGCCCCTGCCCCCGGCCAAGCCAGCGCCAAGGCCGCCCCCCAGCGCTGACCACGCCGGGCCAGGCCTCGGGGGTCTCCGCCCACGCCGGGCCACGGGCCCGCTGTGGCAGGGAAGGCCACGGGTTCCCCAGAGTCGTGTGTTAAACCACATACAGCGACACACAGAGGCTACGAAGGAGGCGAAACACGTGGAAATACAGTTTGATCGAAGGGCTGTAGGGGTTCCATGTATAAGAACTCCCGCCACTCGCCGAAACCGGTGTGGCTCAGTGGATAGAGCGTCGGCCTGCGGACTGAAAGGTCCCGGGTTCGATTCCGGCCAAGGGCATGTACATTGGTTGCGGGCACATCCCCAGTAGGGGGTGTGCAGGAGGCGGCTGGTCCATGTTTCTCTCTCATCGACGTTTCTAGCTCTCTCTCTCTCTCCCTTCCTCTCTGTAAAATATCAATAAAATATATTTAAAAAAAAGAAAAGAAAGAACTCCCGCTGGGGAAATACCTTGTTTTGTGTTGGTTTTTGTCAGTCCTCCCCCGGGGATATTTTCCCATTGATTTTTAGAGAAAGTGGAAAGGAGGGGGGGAGGGAGGGAGAGAGAGAGAGAAGGAGAGGGGGAGAAAGAGAGAAAGAAGGGGAGAGAGAGAGAGAGGAAAGAAGGGGAGAGAGAGAGAGGAGAGAGAGAAAGAGAGGAGAGAGAGAGAGAGAGAGAGAGAGAGAGAGAGAGAGAGGAGAGAGAGACAGACAGACATCGATTGAGCCTGCAATCAAGGTACATGCCCTTGACCGGAATCGAACCCGGGACCCTTCGGTCCGCAGGCCGACGCTCTGTCCACTGAGCCACACCGGCTTGGGCCCGGGGCCCGTTTGAAAGGAGGCGGGCGGGGGGGCACACGCGTGTACCTGGAAGTGGCTCTGCAGCTCCTTGGAGAGCAGCTGGTAGAAGAGCGACTTCTCCTCGTGCTCGATGAGGCGGTCGTGGAACACCCGGGCGGCCTCGTGGGCCAGGAGCAGCGCGGCCATCTCTTTGGAGTCGATGACGGCCTTGTCGGCTTGCAGCAGCCCCAGGAGGAGCTGGCGGGGAGAGGGGGGGGGGCAGCACCCCGTTAGCCGTCAGCTGCGAGGACGCACCCCCCACACCCTGGGGAGCGAGCCCGCCACCCAAGCATGGGCCCTGAACCGGAATCCGACCTGGGGCCCTTCGGTCCTCGGGCTGGGGCTCTACCCACTGGGCCACACGGGCCAGGGCGCAACCTGGTCATTTCTTTCCCTGTGGAGAATCTTAGCCCGTATTCTAACCGCCCCGGGCGGGTTTATCACCGAAGTCTCTGCGGGGAATTATGTTTAATGATTCTTTGCAACTGGCTCATGTATAAGCTGCTAATACACAGCAACACTAATCAGTTTCAATTTCCCCCCCCCTTTTTTTTTTTGCCCCTTTGAACAATTTAATATTGAAAATATCAAGAAGAAGCTGAAACTGGTGTGGCTCAGTGGACAGAGCCTCGGCCTGTGGACTGAAGTGTCCCGGGTTCGATTCCGGTCAAGGGCATGGACCTTGGTTGCGGGCACATCCCCAGTAGGGGGTGTGCAGGAGGCAGCTGATCGATGCTTCTCTCTCATCGATGTTTCTAGCTCTCTATCTCTCTCCCTTCCTCTCTGTAAAAAAAAAAAAAATTAATAAAATATATTAAAAAAAAGAAAAAGAAAATATCAGTAAGAAAAATGGAGAAGAGGAGGAGGAGGAGGGAGGGAGGGAGGGGACAGAGAGAGAGAGCCCACTTAGGAAGATGACATTAAGAGTGAGCCGGAGAGCCGAAACCGGTGTGGCTCAGTGGGTAGAGCGTCGGTCTGCGGACTGAAAGGTCCCGGGTTCGATTCCGGTCAAGGGCATGTACCTGGGTTGCGGGCACATCCCCAGTAGAGGGTTGTGCAAGAGGCAGCTGGTCGATGTTTCTCTCTCATTGACGTTTCTAACTCTCTATCCCTCTCCCTTCCTCTCTGTAAAATATCAATAAAGTATATTTTTTTTAAAAAAAGAGTGAGCCGGAGAAGGAGGTTTGACACGCACCTTAAACACGTCCCGGAGGTTGAACAAATAGTGGCACTTGGCGGGCGTGGTCAGCATGTGCTGGCACACCTGGTGGTACAGGGCGAGGGAGCAGGACACCATCTGATCCTTACTCTTCTGAACGTCGGGCATGAAGTTGTGGATGGAGAAGTACATTCCCAAATGGGCCTGGGGAGGGAGCGGCGACTCAGTGCGCCGGGAATTCTGAGCGCAGACTCCTGCTCGCCCGTTCCTGCCGGGCCAGGGGCGGCGGGGGCTCCCACGGGGGGCCCATTGCACGCCCACGCCAGCTCTTCGGTCCATCTCTTCCCACCCACCCACCCACCCACCCCAGCTTCCCTCTGAGACTCCACGGTGAAGCCGTTTTATTAAATAAGATATTTCAGAATTTTTTCCAACTTTTTAATCCTCTAAGAAAATAAAAAGAGCCGGAACCGGTGTGGCTCAGTGGATAGCGCGTCAGCCTGCGGACTGAAGGGTCCCAGGTTCGATTCCGGTCAAGGGCATGTGCCTTGGTTGCAGGCACATCCCCAGTGGGGGGTGTGCAGGAGGCAGCTGATGGATGTTTCTCTCTCATTGATGTTTCTGACTCTCTGTCTCTCTCCCTTCCTCTGTGTAAAAAAAACCCCCAATAAAAATATATTTTTAAAAAAAGAAAATAACAAGAATAACTCCGCAGGAGCAAAAAGGGGCTGTACCTGTGAACCCCGCTTCCTGCACCCCACCCCAGAGACAGGGAGTCAGACTTTCTGACAACCACATCTTGGAGTCCATACACTGTAAACATTCATGAGCAAGCTCACACGCACTAAAGGATGTCTTTGAAATGTAGAGGCAAGCCCTGGCCGGTGTGGCTCAGTGGACAGAGCGTCGGCCTGCGGACTGAAAGGTCCCAGGTTCAATTCCGATCAAGGGCATGGACCTTGGTTGCGGGCACATCCCCGGTGGGAGGTGTGCAAGAGGCAGCTGATGGATGTCTCTCTCTCATGGATGTTTCTAACTCTCTATCCCTCTCCCTTCCTCTCTGTGAAAAAAAAATCAATAAAAATAAAAATAAATACAATAAATGTAGAGGCGCAGTGTAATAGGCCGGAAGGTGTAGGGGAGACACCAAGCTTATGGTCCGTGTCAGTGACCCGAGGTCCTCCGTGTTCCCCGGGGGAAGGGGCGGCCCCCGTACCTGGAAGATGGTGCGCAGGGCGCTCTGGGGCGGGTGAGGCAGCACGAGGACGGAGAAGTGCTTGAGGACCCGCGGGCTGATCTCCCTCCTCCCCACGGGAGGGACGCACGCCGCCACGAGGGACAGGTCCTGGATGTTCTGCGGGGAGAGCGGGAGGAGAGAGGAGCGACACGCACCCGCGGACCGAGAAACGTGCCTCCACGTCCCCCGGACGAACCAGGGATGTAAAATGCTTAAGCAGCCCCGGCCGGTGCGGCTCAGTGGGCAGGGCGTCGGCCTACGGACTGAAGGGTCCCAGGTTCGATCCTGGTCAAGGGCACGTGCCTTGGTGGCGGGCACATCCCTGGTGGGGGGCGTGCAGGAGGCAGTTGGTGGATGTTTCTCTGTCATCGATGTTTCTAGCTCTCTATCCCTCTTTATCTCTGTGAATGTAGGAAGCCATATATTCCCAGAGGATAAAGAAAAGTCACAGGAAACACATTTTTCACAGAGGAAGATACGGGGAGAGGAAGGGGGGGGACCGTGTGGGCTTTGGCCTGTGGATCTGATTCCATGTCGCAAATGGCCACTGAGGGATGCACGGGGGCCCCGAATGGAAGAGGGTCTGATTAGAAGGTCAGGGACACAAGACAGATTTTCTTAGATTATAGATTTTCAGATTTAGATTTTTTTCTCATTAGAGAGAGAGAGAGAAAGCAGGCTTTTCCCACTCGGGGGGGTCTCTTTTGGGGACACCCCTGCCCAGATGGGAGTGTGTACATGCTTCCAATAAATGTCTACATCCTTCTTAAAGAAATCTGTTAGTCTGTGAGTTTATCCTTGGTCGCCGCTGGACAGGGACCCACGAGAAGGAGAAGTCTGCGCCCCGAACCCCACGTTTATTAAACATATTAAACGTGGACTCTACCTTCCACGCCATCTTTTCCGTGTCGTAAACTCCTCCCAGGTCCAGTAATTGTCTGATGAGCTCCAGCGGTGGTTGCGTCCCGTACTTGTCTGCTTCCGGCATGTTCAGGTCATCAACAAATACCACGATCTGAGGGGAGACAAAGGGTTTAAAATGTATTGATCAGTATCCCTTTTCCTTAAAGTAGGGATTAGGGGTATGGATTAGGCTATGGCAGGAGAACCAAAACCATCAGGAATGACACGTCCTTTCCGATCAGAGAGCAGCGGGCCAGATTCTATGTTGATGTGGCTTTCGAAAACAATGCTTTGGAAACAGCAGAAAACTGCACTCCCTTCCTATGGACCCCCAGCTGACGACAGTCGGAAAGGCAGCTGGTGCTGGGGCCAAAGTAATCCGATGGCGGCTTGTGCAGAGGAACAAATGTTGAGTGTTATATCTCCGGACTCTGGGCGTGTGTTACGTCCCGAACTGGAACCACGGACTGTCAACCCCAGCTGGGACGGAGGGTTCGGTGTAACGGTTGCACAGTTAACACCGGGCCAGGCGGACACAGAGGACTGAGAGATGGCCGGCACCATTTCGAGAGAGCAGAGGACGTCCGGGTTATGACAAGGCTGCTCTCTCCACACCGTGGATACCATCAGTTTCTCTTTCTCTTTTCTCTTCTTTTTAAAAAAATATATATTTGTATTGATTTCAGAGAGGAAGGGAGAGGCCTAAACTGGCAGTGGGACATTGCTCTTGCAGTCCAGGACACCTCTAACCGCTCCTAACTGCTCGCCTGCCTGCCTGCCTGATCGCCCCTAACCACTTCGCCTGCCTGGTCGCCCCTCACTGCCTCTGCCTCGGTCCCTGCTGTGGTAGCTTCATCCTGAAGGTCGATCGGCTGTCTGGTCTAATTAGCATATTACACTTTCATTAGCATACATTTTTTTTCTCCCGATTTCAGAGAGAAAGAGAGAGGGAGAGAGAGAGAGAGGCAGAAACATCCATGATGAGAAAGAATCATGGACCGGCTGCCTCCTGCACGCCCGCTCCTGGGGATCGAGCCCACAACCCAGACACATGCCCCCTTGACCGGAATCGAACCCGGGACCCTTCAGTCTGCAGGCCGAGGACGCTCTATCCACTGAGCCGAGCCAGGTGGGGCCCAGATTTCCATTTTCAGTGCGTTTTACGGTAACGGCCCGACGTGGATGTTACCCGCACGCTGTCAGTGCATCAGTACGGATTAAGATAAGTCACCGGCCCCCGTGAGTAACGTGAGCCAGTCACCCACGTCACCCCCCGGGGGGAGTGGGGGGCGCCCTACCTTGTTGTTTTTGGGGGCTCCGAGCGTGTCTTTGTTCCTCCTCCTCAGCTTCTTCAGGACCAGCCCTCGGGTCTTGGCGGCGGTGGTCTTGGTGCCGAAGCTGATGGTGGAGGTGATGACCCCCATGTGGCTGTTTTTAAAGGAGCCGTCGTCCACCTTTTCCCCGCCTGACTTCTTGGCAATCTTTTCTGTGACGCCGGACACAGGGAGGAAGGCACGTTTAGAACGCTTTCAAAACACGCTCCTGACTCCCAAGGCGTTAAAAAAAAAAAGCACAAAAACTGCCGAAACCGGTGTGGCTTGGTGGATAGAGCGTCGGCCTGCGGACTGAGGGGTCCCGGGTTCGATTCCGGTCAAGGGCATGGGCCTTGGTTGCGGGCACATCCCCGGTGGGGGGTGTGCAGGAGGCAGCTGGTCCATGTCTCTCTCTCTCATCCATGTTTCTAACTCTTTATCCCTCTCCCTTCCTCTCTGTAAAAAAAATCAATAAAATATATTTAAAAAATTTTTTTTCAAAAAAACACAAAATACAAAAATGACAGCAGTGTACAGTCTGCTGTCCGGTTAGAGAAATGACTCTGCGGACAAACCGGGAAGAGAAGCCGTGTCCGTTGGGAGATGTTTTCCATCCCCCTCCTTTCTTTCTTTCTTTTTTAATTTTAAATATATTTTATTGATTCTCTGCAGAGAGGAAGGGAGAGGGATAGAGAGTTAGAAACATCAGTGAGGGAGAAACATCCATCATCTGCCTCCTGCACACCCCCTACGGGGATGTGACCACAACCAAGGACCATGCCCTTGACCGGAATTGAACCTGGGACCTTTCAGTCCGCAGGCCGACGCTCTACCCACTGAACCACACCGGTTTCAGCCCATCCCCCTCCTTCCACAGGGGACACAGCGCCCGTGGGTGCGTACCTTGGCTCCAGGACACCGACTTGTGGGTCTCGGAGAGCAGGGCGCTGATGTTCTGCCTCAGGCTGTCGGGGGGACAAAGCGAGGGTTCCAGATTAGCCTGCTGACCGCCCGAGGGGGCCGTGCACACAATAAAGCGAGTGCTTCGCATCTGCCTCCTCTGAGGAAACGATTCATTTTTCCTGCTCGCTTTCACAGGTAAAATCGGCGTCACCGTCAGAAGTGAAACCCAAATGGGACCAGATACGGGCTTCCTCTGAAAAAACACACGGGCCGGCCGGTGTGGCTCAGTGGATAGAGCGTCGGCCTGTGAACCAGGAGGTCATGGTCGGTTCCTGGTCGGGGCAGGTGCCTGGGGTTGTGGGCTCCATTTCTAGGAGGGGGCGTGCAGGAGGCGGCCGATCCATGATCCTCTCTCATCATTCATGCTTCTATCCCTCTCCCTCTCCCCCTTCCTCTCCAAAATGATAAAAATATATATTAAAACAAAACAAACGGAAAATCCCTAGGATGCCAACCTAATGGTGTTTTCTCCAGAAGGCGAGCCATGATCACAGCTCCTTTATAAAATGCATCTGCCAAAAAAAAAAAAAAAAAACCACCAAAAAGAAAAAGAAAAAAAACCCACATCTGCCTACAGACCACACAATCAAAGGCCCCCCCCTACCTTTATTTTGGTTTGTCTTCGGCTGCTCCTCCCCCCTCCCCCCCATATGCTATTTTTCGTTATTGTTAAAATCCACTGCAGATTAAATACTGAACATACAGTAACATTTATTTTCCCCAGACTGCCTCGTTCATGATTGTAACAATTCAGAGAAGGAACGATTCTTGTGGTATTAAACGGTTAAAAACGGATTTCTCTGATTTTTAAGGCCCCGTCTAAGTGCGGGAGGATTCCTTTCCAGAAAAAGTTGGGCCGAAACCGGTTTGGCTCAGTGGATAGAGCTTCAGCCTGCGGACTGAAAGGTCCCGGGTTCGATTCTGGTCAAGGGCATGGACCTTGGTGGCGGGCACATCCCCAGTGGGGGGTGTGCAGGAGGCAGCTGGTCGATGTTTCTCTCTCATCGTTTCTAGCTCTCTCTCTCTCTCCCTTCCTCTCTGTAAAATATCAATAAAATATATTTCAAAAAATAAACAGCCGAATTTCTCATTTAAAGGAATTAACTTAGTTAATACTATGGAAGAGTGAAGATTTTCTTAACTCCTCTTCTGAATTATTTCTGCGTTTTTACATAGCACATCTGCTTTTTAAAACAAGGCACAGCGAGATAGTAAAGCAAACTTTTTTACCAGACCAACCGGATGTGGAGCAGAATGGACACTACCTTGACTTTTTGATCTCGTTGTATAACAGGACTTCTCCCAAAATCGACCCATGTTTCACCTCGTATCCGCCTGCGCTCTCTAACTTCGCAAGCATCTGGCTAACGGCACTGGTCTTCCCAACACCAAAGTCTCCTAATGTGGGGGAAGAAAAAAGAATACTTAGGTTAGATTTATATGCAAGAACACGAAACGATCGATGCTAGCATAGTAAAACAGACTAATAGCATTTTCTTTCGTTTGAAAATCGCACGAAAGGTGTGTTTTTGCTCTTCCCTTTAAAAAAATAAAACTGTGAAGTGTGGGTAAACCGAGAACTTTCTACACAAACCTCTCAAGTGTTTATCTAATTTCTATCTCTCGTGAAAGAATACACGAGGAGTGAACCGCTATTTTTCTATAATATGCATTAGCGCCGATCGCCAATATCTCTGCCCAACTACCACATGCAATTCATTTTCCTGAATGTTTTTAGCAACACAACCTGGGGGAGGGTAAGGGTGGGGGTAGAAATTGGAATGAACCCCTCACGGCAGCGGTCCGGGAAGCCAGGGTTGGACAATTCACCGGAGAGAACGTGAAAGCATCTCCTTCGTCCGCACTGGCGGCCGCGGACCGTTATCCGAGCCTCCCTGTTCCTGCTGCCCGCGTCCTGAGAGCACAGAGCTGGGTGGGTGACCTGGCGGCCTCTCGTGAAAGACAGCAGGACTGGGGGGGGGGTGGCAGAGGGGACTGGATGGGATGAGGCGAATGTTAGGCAAGAGCGGGGGCTGCGGTGACACGTGAGCGCCGGCTCGAGGGAGGAGGGGTGCACCGTTGCCGAGAATCGGGCAGTTTACTTTTAACTTTTCTCCGCGTGCAGTTAGGTGCGTGGAAGGAATAAACCGGCCAACCTCGAAGGACCTCAGCCCGCAGGCTGTGGGGGGGGCCGCCTACCCTCAGCCCAAGTTCTCCCGGGACCTGATGGGAAGGGGAGAGAGGCTGAGGATGTCCTGGACGGGCAAACGTGGGCGGTGTGTGTGTGCGTGTGTGCATGTGTGTGTGTGTGCGTGTGTGTGTGTGTGTGTGTGTGTGTGTGTGTGTGTGATTTGTATACTCTAGGTAGGAGTAGCTCAGCCGTGGGCAAACTACAGCCCAAGGCGTTGGGGGATATCCGACTGATGGCTTAGGCCAGCCGTGGGCAAACTACGGCCCTCGGGGGCCGGATCCGGCCCGTTCGGCTGTTCTCTCCGGCCCGCGGAGCCGAAAGAGCGGAGGAGGGTTCTCTCGCTCTCCCCTCCGCTCCTTCCCCTGCAGCCCAAGAGGAGAGTGCCAGCGTGGTCAGGTTGCTTTTGTGCCGGCCCTCCGGTCCAGTGTAAGAACCCACGGTGGCCCTCGCGTCAAAAAGTTTGCCCACCCCTGGGATAGCTGAAGAGACCCCCCCCCCTCCGCCCTGACTTATCACACGGGGAGACAGTAATGGCTCAGCCCCTCCCTCCCTCCCTCCCTCTGTGACGCTCCTCCTTTTCCAATTCCCCCGCACCGGTGAGGAGGACAGGGCAGAAATTCTTCAGGAGGAGGCTGGCGAGGAAGGTCAGGCACGTGGTGTCGCGGGTGGCGGTGTGATTCACGGTCTCGCCGAATTCCGTGATCTTCAGGATGCTCTCGCCGTGGCCTTTCGGGTCCACGAGTAAGGACGTCCCTAAGGGCGCGTGCAGGAAGAAAGTTTCAGGTCACCCACAGTAATATCTGTGACAATAATACCCACAGTAATATCTGTGACAATAATACCCACAATGATATCTGTAACAATAATATCCACAGTAATATCTATAACAATAATAGCCACAGTAATATCTGTAACAATAATACCCACAATAATATCTGTAACAATACAAGGGCCACGTGCTCACTAGACCAGACGTCTTCCGGGCGTCATTCCGGACGTCCTTCCTGACGCAGCCGTCCCCGGGGGGGAGCCAGCCCGGGCCCAGGGTGCCTGCCGGTGGCCGGAAGAGAAAATCGGCCTGGGTCCCGGGTCCCGGAGGGAAGCCGGTGCCGGCAGCTGGGGGAAGGAAGGCCTTATTCCTGCACAAAATGTTCGTGCACCAGGCCTCTAGTCTGTCAATAAATGTTAACTCCATCTTTTGGGTGCTCAATACTCCCTGGAAAGGTGGGTACATTTTTTAAATTATTTTTTTATATATATATTTTATTGATATTTCACAGAGAGGAAGGGAGAGAGAGAGCTAGAAACGTCGCTGAGAGAGAAACATCAACCAGCTGCCTCTTGCACACCCCCTATCGGGGATGTGCCCGCAACCAAGGTACATGCCCTTGACCGGAATCAAACCTGGGACCTTTCAGTCCGCAGGCCAACGCTCTACCACTGAGCCACACCGGTTTCGGCGGTGGGTACATTTTAGAGCCACGTAAGCATCGGCACCTGAGTCAATGCTGCTGTGAGGGCCCGAGGGTCCTGCTGATCTCAGAGGGTGTCCCCTTCGTGTGGACTCGGTGCTGGTGAGCTGGCCGCGTGCCTGCCAGGCCCGCCATGTGCAAAGGGACCATCCTCCCTCCCAGCCTGCTAACCTGCTCTCCCCTGCAGGGCAAGCATCCCACCCTTCCCTCCAGTGAACCAAAGAAAGCAGCTCTCTGCCCAAGGCCCCTGCCGTCCTTTCTAAAAGGACTTCCGTGAGGGCCCGGGGGAGGGAGGGGGTGATGAACGGGACATCTGCAACACTTTCCATGAGAAAGAGAAAGAAAGAACAAGCAGCCAAAAAGCCAACGACGAAGAAAGAACTTCACTTCTTTGATAACTAGAGGCCCGGTGCACAAAATTCATGCAAGAGTAGGCCTTCCTCCCTTCCTTCCCCCGGCTGCTGGCACCTGGGACCCGGGCTTCCCTCGCAGCCCCGGCTTCCTCGGGAAGGTCGACCGGAAGGACATCTGGTCTAATTAGCATACTACGATTTTATTATTATAGATCCTTCTCCCCCACCACTATCTACTCTTCACTGTATAGGGATTTTCCATTGAACACACATGTGCTAGTATCTCCAATCTTCTTATCGGTTGAACCATGTGAAATTAACATTTTTGTTCGTAAAACCAGGTGAATATAGGCAATTTTATATGAATTAAAACAGTCCCCTCCCCCTCCAAAAAAAAAGAAAAACCTAAACCAAATTTTCCTTATTCCCACGGCTCCCCAATACCACCACAATTCTTTCCCCCATTACTCAGCCAAAACTCTCAAAAGGGATCAATATAACAGAGCCTCACCTCCTCATCTTTTATTCCCTCTTTTTTAAATTAAAAATTGAATAGCTAACATTGTGTACATGGTACATAATTCAACAGTACGTAAAGGTATGTACTGCACAGTTATATATCCATGTTGCCGGCGTCATGACAGCACTCCTACATAGGAAGTATGCCCGACGTTCCAGAGCCACGAGAGCCGGTTCCTGGGGCGACGCACCTCTCTGAATGAGGCTCTGCACGCTCGGAAGCAGTTCTGACCACCGGACGAACTCGCACTGCTGCAGATCCACAAAGTACCCAAAGACAGACGTCTCGCCAGTCGGGAGGGTCAGGCCTACATTGTTGGGAAACAAGGGAAAACGTAAGCAAGCCCGAGGCACGACGGGGCTGGTTTATGGCACTCAGCGCTCGTGGCCTGCTCTCCCTCTGAAAGGTGTGGTGGTTGAACCGGAAATAAGAAATGGGCACCCCCGGTGGATCCAAATACGTAAAACAAGCCTATTCCTGCCCCCCCCCTTCTAATCTTCAATTATTTAAAGACAAAGTTTTGTTAACGTTTGGTCTCTTGTTTGTGTCCTGAAGGCAAGGGCATCACGATCTGATGGCCTTTGAAGTCTTGTTCGTTAATTTCTGCTTATTTCTTTTTTTTTATTTTTTAAAAATATATATATTTTATTGATTTTTTACAGAGAAGAAGGGAGAGGGATAGAGAGCTAGAAACGCCGATGAGAGAGAAACATCGGCCAGCCGCCTCCTGCGCGTCCTCCACCGGGGATGTGCCCGCGACCAAGGTACATGCCCTTGACCGGAATCGAACCCGGGACCTTCCAGTCCGCAGACCGACGCTCTACCACTGAGCCAAACCGGTTTCGGCAGTTCTGCGTATTTCTACAGGCCGGGTATTACATCAAATGCCAGGAGTGCACTGGCTGTGCATGAGAAAATGCTGGCACTTATTTTAAATTACATTTACGTCACTATTACAACAGTAATCAATTTTGTTAACAGATTCTGGAAAATACAGAACAAAGCAAACAAGTTTAGGCATGGTTTCACCATATGAAGCAAACAGTGCTGACATTTGATATGTTCCTTTAATTAAATCATTTAAGAAATTCTAAAGAAAAAAAAAAAGCCAAAACTGGTGTGGCTCAGTGGATAGAGCGTTGGCCTGCGGACTGAAAGGTTCCAGGTTCGATTCCGGTCAAGGGCATGTGCCTTGGTTGCGGGCACATCCCTGGTGGGGGGCTTGCAGGAGGCAGCTGGTGGGTGTTTCTCTCTCATCGGACGTTTCTAGCTCTCTATCCCTCTTTCTTCCTCTCTGTGGAAGATCAATAAAATATACTTAAAAATAAAAAAAAAATTAAAGAAACAAAGAGGGTCCCAGTCCTAAAGGGTTTCAGAGGGATCTTCTAAAAGAAAGCGGAACTTTGACTTTTCCCTCCCGGAACTCACCTATTTCTGGTCTTTCGAATAACTCGTGGACCAGCTTGTCAAAGTCATAGGTGACCTTGGGCAGGGACGCCGGCTCCGGGCTCTGATACATGAGCATGTCGTCCTCATGCTCGTCCTCACGCCTCAGCGTGCCCCCAAACGCCCAGGTGAACGCAAACACAAACAGCTTCTGAATCATCGTCGTTAGCTTGTCGGGATATTTCTCCAGAAACCACGGGTTCTCATTGCTGGAACAGGTGAATGTGGAGAGGCGACGGTTAACTCTTTTTAGGGGGGCGTCCAGTCACCCATTTCAAAAACCGTAGCAAAATCTCATTATTAAACATTGTTAATAGGTACCATATTTGCCGGCGTATAAGACGACTTTTTGGCCCTGAAAAATATGCCTCCAAGTGGGGGGTAGTCTTATACGGCGAGTATATAACAAACTCTGTATTTTGAGTGGAAATGTTAGGGGGTCGTCTTATATGCCCAGTCGTCTTATACGCCGGCAAATACGGTATTTTTCAGGGCCAAAAAATCGTCTTATACGCCGGCAAATACGGTAAGTGTGGACCTAAACATTTTGTCCTGTATTTTTTTTTAAAATTTTTTTTTTTAGGCCATCAGCTCTTGAGATCAAAATCAAAGCTAGTGCGTGATTTTCCTCTGGTAAGTCGTGTACATTATTCACGGCTACTATTTCTCTTGTGTGTACGAGGGTTGTAGTCAGCTTTCACTTAGTGTACATGATTCACTTTTTAAAAAATATATATTTTATTGATATTTTACAGAGAGGAAGGGAGAGAGAGATAGAGAGCTAGAAACGTCGATGAGAGAGAAGCATCGACCAGCTGCCTCTTGCACACCCCCTACCCGAGAATGTGCCCTCAACTAAGGTACATGCCCTTGACCAGAATCGAACCCGGGACCTTTCAGTCCGCAGACCGACGCTCTACCACTGAGCCAAACCGGTTTCAGCTGATTCACTTTTATTTTACGTCAATGTATGAGCTCAGAATTAACCATCTCTAATAGGAGAGCTGGTAATTCTTCATTTTAGTGGGTGATAGGTGACTAGTCATCCGCTACTAACCAAGTCCCAGGGTTGACCTACTTCAGCCTGGCTGAAGCCAGGTGCTGGGGGTCGGGCACCGTCTAGGTTGGGTCAACCCAAGTCATCCTGGTCCCCGAGACCCTGAGCTTCCTCAGTGAAAGGGCTGAGGCTGATGGGACTGGATGAAGGGTTTGGGCCTGACCTGAAGACATTTAAAACAGTTCAGGATCGCTGAAACCGGTGCGGCTCAATGGATAGAGTGTCCGTCTGCGGACTGGGGGGTCCCGGGTTTGATTCCGGTCAAGGGCATGTACATTGGTTGCGGGCGCATCCCCAGTGGGGGGTGTGCAGGAGGCAGCTGGTCGATGTTCCTCTCTCTCTCATCGATGTTTCTAACTCTCTATCCCTCTCTCTTCCTCCAAGTGTATTCATGTTATCCACATACCTTGTCATAAAAATCTGGTGACCTTGTGTTAGATCATACAAGATGATCTCTAAGCTGGGGGAATTAAAAAAAAATCCATTTTAAGTGCATTTTGATGTCATGACATCATAAAAGTATTGGTTTATTGACGAGTAATTCTGTGCTTATTGGAGTGTTTGTCGAGTAGCATGTGCTAAGACGTGTCTTGTGAGTGCTTGCAACTGACCTCTTGTTCTTATTCTTGAATTTGACCGGGGATTTCAGGTGCTGAGAACTCCTCTCAGAGGGAACGGTCTTCACATCTTCACCTTAAAAAGGAAGGAGTATTTCCGCACAGTTAACAACAGCCTTCAAATGAGGTGATTACTTAGGGGGGGTCCCCAGGAACCCCGTGTAGCTGATGAGTCATCAGAGGAGGGCGTCTCTGCTTTCTCTACAGAGTCTTCAGAAGTTACCTTCCCTGGCCAGAGTGGGGGGTGGCTTTTCTAAGAGAAGAGGGGCAGAGAATGTGCCCCCAATGGTCTGAATGGAGCCTTCTTTATCTGAAGCATGCATCTGCACACTCTTTAGTTTACCCTGCTCTAGCGATTTATTTTGGTTAAGTCTGATTGTTCCAAGATGAAGACTTTAAAACAGTCAGGTGACCACCTCCAAATGTGGTCCCCATTGCAAGCTAAGTAATCGATTGGTCCTAAGAAAGGGAAGTCCTAAAGCAGAAGCTTGTATGCTTTCCAATACGAAAGGTCTCAGAACAAACATCCAACAACGTGCACTGCAGGCAGGTGGTAACTGTCTCCCTCCTCACCCCATCACCCTCTCTTCTATGTCCTCCATTCCACCGAGAAACACAGGGAATGAATGATGACTCACCCTTCCTTTTCGCTTATGCTTTAAAGCATGTTTGGTTTCCCCATGTTAAAATCACAGAGGATTCTTGTGAGACAGACAGAAGTACAAAAAGCAGACAGAAGAAAATAGCAATCCCCTATAATTCCAACACCCACAAAGAACCGTCATTAAATATTGACGCATTTCATTATGGTCTTTTATATAAATATGTTCCATTTAAAGGTTAAATAGAGAACATTTAAAACATTAGAGACTTTGGTTCTCATCCTATTTATTTGTTTATATTTTATTGGTTTCAGAGAGGAAGGGAGGAGATAGAAACACTAATGATGGGAGAGAATCATTGATTGGCTGCCTCCTGCACGCCCTCTACTGGGGATCGAGACTGCTACCCAGGCATGTGCCCTGGACCAGAATCGAACCTGGGAACCTTCAGTCTGCAGGCCAATGCTCTATCCACTGAGCCACACCGGCTTCTGCTTTTTAATTTAAGACTACCTTCATGTCTCTCCATTGAAACATGGTACTGTTGCAGCATAATTTATTAATCCGTTCTCCTACTGTTGGAATTCAGATTCTTGCTGTTTTTATGATTACGAATAATTCTGTTCTATAGTAAGCTCCTTGTGCTACATCTGAGCACTTCTATGATTATTTCTTTATAATCAATTCCTAGAATAAGAAACACTGGGATATGTGGTTATGTTTAGTGCAGGTGATCAAATGCATCACTAGGAAAGGCTGAATCAACTTATATCTCCAATACCTTCTGCGAGAGTTCGTGTCTCAGCACATTCTAGCTAACAGCTGGCATCATTAGTATGACTTGGGGGGGGGGGGGATTCACCTTGTCCAAGGCCTCCGTTTTTGCCCATGAATTCAAAGAAGGCGTCAAGAATTCTGCAGAGAGTTGTGATGACGGTGATGTCCTGGACGGGAAATGGCTGGAACTTCTTATGGTTCTTTATAAACTGCAGTCCATCTTTGACACTATTGTTGATCAAGAACTCCAGACAATCCACCCCTGGCGGGCTCATAATCTTAGAGGTTTTCGCAAGCCATGACGTAACGTAAGGCTCCCAGCCCAGATCAACAGGATCCTGACAACCAGAGGCACAAGGTAATTGTAGTAGATAAATGACCACGTCCGTCCACTTTCCATCTCTCTGAGACATCAGTGCCAAGTAATGGTTTAGATTACAAGTGTGGGCAAACTTTTTGGCGCGAGGGCCACAGTGGGTTCTGAAACTGGACCGGAGGGCCGGAACAAAAGCATTGATGATGACCTCTGAACGCATAATAATCTGCCACTCGGTGTCTGCCCTATAGAATAAAAGGCTAATAGACAAATGGCCCCCTCGACCAGGAGTGCGACCAGCAGGCAGGCCAGCCAACTGCCCATGTCCCCTCCCCCTGACCAGGCTGGCCGGACCCCACCCATGCACGAATTCATGCACCGGGCCTCAAATATATATATTTACACACACACACACACACACACACACACACACACACTCTGAGTGGCAGATTATGTGTTCAGAGATCATCATCATCTGGCCACTCAGTGTACACACACACACACACACACACACACACACACTGGGTGGCCAGATTATTATGCATTCAGAGATCATAATAACCTGACCGCTCAGTGTACACACACACACACACACACACACACACACACACACAGAAATTTGACTTTGCAGACTCACCATATAAACCATCGCGCACCGGCTGACAGTGGCGGGACTGGCGTGGGAGAGACTGTCCACTTCAAAGATCACCCGGATTTTATTCGTCAGCGCGATTCGCTCGCTGTTTGCGAGGCACAGCGTCCTCGTGTTGTCCAGCACCGAGTTCAGGCTTTCTACCCAGAACATGTCCACGGGGCCATCCAGGACCACCCACTGCCAGTCGAACTCTGCGGAGAAAGCACGCCGAGTGGGACCGAGGGCAAAGCCCGTCTTCTTTCGTTACCGTCTCGTAAGAGTCTGTGTTATTTAGAGAACGCCTCCTAAACGAAGGTGGAAAACGGTCCCGAGGACACGCGAGAGCAGGGCCGGGCAAACTACGGCCCCCGGGCCGGATCCGGTGAGTAAGACTATTGAATTAAAAAAAAAACACACAAAAAGACCCTTTTATGTAATGATGTTTACTTTGAACTTATATTCGTTCACACAAACACTCCATCCGTGCTTTTGTTCCGGCCCCTCCGGTCCAGTGTAAGAACCCACTGTGGCCCTCGAGTCAAAAAGTTTGCCCACCCTGCGCTAGAGGGAACATGGTTATGTGTAGCCTCTAGTGCAGCCGTGGGCAAACTACGGCCCTCGGGCCGGATCCGGCCCGCTCGGCTGTTCTCTCCGGCCCGCGGAGCCGAAAGAGCGGAGGGTTCTCTCGCTCTCCCCTCCGCTCCTTCCCCAGCAGCCCAAGAGGAGAGTGCCAGCGTGGTCAGGCTGCTTTTGTTCCTCCGGCCCTCCGGTCCAGTGTAAGAACCCACGGTGGCCCTCGAGTCAGAAAGTTTGCCCACCCCTGCTCTGGTGTCTATTGACAGGAATATTCAGATCGAATATTAATAGGTGCTTTAAACTCTGTTTCAATGTTCCCAGATGGCCCTTACAATCAGGGTAAGAGAGAGAGCCACGAGTTTGTCTTTTCCATCGTGTGGACCTGCTGCCTGTGGGAGGGGAGCAGGAAAGGCACCATTTCCTTCTCTTCCCACCCCATGGACCCGTCACCCGCCTCCTCCTTTTAGAAAATCCACGGGCAGGCCAGGAGAGGGCAAGCATGAGCGGACCACTGTGGGGACAGAGGATGAGCCGCTTGCCAGACGTTAAAATCTCCCAGGACAGGCGCGGAGAGGGAGGGTCCAGGAGTCCCCACTCCGATGGGCTCCCTCGGCCGAGACCCCTGCCTTGGGGGTTTTCTTAAAAAAAAACAAACCTCCAAAGGACGCTGACCGAGCCCCATCCCTGGACTCCCCGCAACTGAACACCGAAGCGTCACACGCACCAACGGAGGCGCTCTAAGAAAGCAGAGGCTACAGCTGAAACCGGTGTGGCTCAGTGGATAGAGCGTCGGCCTGCGGACTGGAGGGTCCCAGGTTCGATTCCGGTCAAGGGCATGTACCTTGGTTGCGGGCACATCCCTGGTGGGGGGGTGTGCAGGAGGCAGCTGATCGATGATTTTCTCTCATCGATGTTTCTAACTCACTATCCCTCTCTCTTCCTCTCTGTAAAAAAATTATATATATATAAAAATATATATATATAAAGAAAAAGAAAAAGAAAGCAGAAGCTACAGCTGAAGTCCCTTTCTACGTCTGGAACGGAAGTGCCCTCCTGGGGCGGTGTTATTTAGGGGGCACGGAAGTGGTGGTCAGGGCCCTGCAGGGACTGACAGCGTCTCTGGAACAGACCTCGCCCTGCACATCTCTGTCCCCTGCCACACAGCACAGCCGTGTCCACTGGGTGTCCGATGCCCTCGAGATGGACCGTGCCTGGGTGGCATGATCTGGCCTGGGCGGGCACAGCCTGCGTGGGGCCCACTGGGTGCACTCTATGGCTGCTCACCCAGGGCATTTCTACCTGCAACAACGACGACTTGGTGCAAACCGAAAGGGCTCTACGTAAGCCCTGGTAGCCATCTACCTAATAAACGAGTAACATGCTAATTGACCGTACCTCCGTGACCTCCACCAGCCAATCAGGAGTGAGTATGCAAATTAACCCAACAAAGATGGTGGGTTATTTTGCATACGCAGGTGCCGAGCCGCCGGGGATGCAGGCGTTCCACACCACCCCAGCCTCTGGGCAGCGTGGGAAGGCAGAAAGGCTGGTCCGGCCAGAGCGAAGGCCCATTCCTGCATCGGGCCACTAGGAGCACAGAACTGCATGGGCGGTAAGATAACGTGGTAAAAATCACACAAATTTCAAAGGAGCACACAAGGAAAAAAAGAAATAGCACAAGAACAATCGCACAAAGCAAAAATGCTTTAAATATATGCATAAAAGGTTCAGATTGGGTCCGCTTGCCTCCTTACGTTCATTCCTCACCTAGACGACACGGAATCGTGACACTTACTCTCGCTTTCGGTGACTGGAACCTCTTTCTCCATCTCCTTCTTGAACATGGTGGCGTCCACGCTTGATATGCTAACGGGATGAAGCTGGAAGACCTGAAACGAGCCATCCGTAGCGTTTCCATTTTCAGCTGACCACACTCCCTCATGGGAACGGGCTGCGTGCGTGGCAATACGCGTTCTTTTGCCATAAAAATAGAAAAGGCGGAAGGTTCCGTAGCTGAGAAGACCCCCACGTTTCCACCACAGGGGATGGTAACGTCCGGGACCACAGGTCCTGTCCTTCTAGAACATTCTTTCCTTTCCGTCCCCGCCCCCCCCCCAACCCCTCGCCCTTGGCAATTCCGGTGGAATTTAGCCCGGGAATCCCTGTATGTGGTATCTCCCTCCCCACCCCACCCACATCCCTGTGAATGGAGGGAATGCTGATCGATGCGCATACTTAACCCCTAGTGACCCGGGGCTTCATTATTTATCCCCCCAGGGGGGCGAGTGCTGTGTCATGGGCTGAATGGACTGGTTTCCTTTGCCAAGAGCAGGAGGAGAGCTGGGTGCCCAGTAGTCTGAGCACCGTGGGACCCCCCACCCCCACCCTGGCCAGCAACGTGGCCAATGGGGACAGTCACGTGCCAGCCCCAGACCCCACCAGGACGGTAACAGCCCAACGCCCTTCCCAGTGGTTATTCCTGTCCAGAAGCCTGCGGTCAGCGTCCTGCCCACAAGCCACGGCTGGGCGCTATGCCCTCCTGTATCTGGGTGTGTTGTTTTTTTTTTAAATGCGAGTCAAGTATTATAAGACTTTTAATCTTTAATAAATTCTACGAGGTTATTTTCCTGAAAGTCTGCAGCAATAACATGTCTACCAGTGAGGTGTAAGAATGTGTGTTTCTCCACAGCTTTGTTGTTGTTGTTAATCCTCACTGGAGGAGAATTTTTGCACTGTTTTTTGTTTTTTTTTAGTGAGAGTGGAAGGGAGGAGGAAGGAGGGAGGGAGGGATAGGGAGGCAGAGATGGGAAGAGGGGGAGGGAGGGAGGGAAAGAGACACACATCCATTGGTTGACTCCTGCATGCACCCTGACCAGGGCCGCGTGGTAACCCAAGTACCTGCCCTTGACCGGGAATCGAACCCCTGACCCTTCAGTCATTTGTAAGGTATTATTGATGATAACCAAATCGTCACTTAATCCACCATTGTGATTAAGCGAGCATCTTGAATTTCATTTTATTGTTTACTGACCATTTTCAAACACAATGGGATAATTTCTTTAAAAAAAATAAATTATCAAAATTTTTCTCTTTTTAAAAAATGATAATTTTTTTTATCCTCACCCGAGGATATTTTCCATTGGTTTTTAGAGAAAGTGGAAGAGAGAGGGAAAGATAGAAATAACAGTGAGAGAGAGAGACACATTGATTGGTTGCCTCTTGCATGAGCCCCAGGGGAGGAGCCTGCAACCCAAGTTTTGTGCCCTTGACCGGACTCAAACCCGGGACCCTTTGGTCTGCAGGCCGATGCTCTATCTGCTGGGCCAAACCAGCTAGGGTGATCACAATTTTTATATTCCCTTTTACCCTAGTACGTACTTAACGATGCTTTAATATTAGTCTTTAGACACAACGAATAATCCCCAATAGTCCAATAAAAGAAATCATTCCATGGTACACTTACATCAGATAAGTGTGAGATCCTTGACTTTAGTACGAGATCGCCGTCTTTCTTGGAAGGTTTCAGACTGTTAGAATATACGTAATTCCGGATGGTGGCTGCTAACAACCCATCGGTCCATTCCATGGTATTAGGGTCCAGCTGACCATAGAGCTCCCCAACTGTGATACACTTTGGATTTAAAACGCAAGTGTCCACTTTCCCCTTTCTTCCTGGAATCTGAGGAAAAACCAGCGTGCATTTTAAAAACATTAACTACAGTACGGATGCCAGCCTAACAACCTGGCTGTCATTCAACAGGACAGGTGAGCCGAAACCGGTGTGGCTCAGTGGATAGAGCGTCGGCCTGCGGACTGGAGGGTCCTGGGTTCGATTCCGGTCAAAGGCTTGTACCTTGGTTTCGGGCACATCCCCAGCAGGGGGTGTGCAAGAGGCAGTTGATGGATGATTCTAACTCTCTCTCCCGACCATTAGTAAATCTATCAACATAGCTTAGTACAATTAAAATAGAAAAAGTAGATGCCAAAATCATTTCATAAATTCTAGGAGTCAAAAACCAAAGTATAATGAGAACAGAAAAAGTATTATGAAGAATGATAATATCAAAGTTTGATAATGGATATGTATCATGGACCAAGAGTAAGCACATTAAATGCATAAATATTAACTGCATTCCAGATAAAGTAAGAAATACGATATTATAGTTAACATTGTCTTGAAGAGCAAATCAATGCAGTAAGTTAAGAATATAAGTTACATAAATATTAAGAAAGATACAAAATCATATTCATTTGAAGATGATTCAATTGATTATCTAAAAAATGATAACCTAAACACTCCATGAAACAAGGTGAGTAGACATACAATAAACACACAAGTCGATCGTTGCATTTTCCACCAGCAATGAGCAGTTTGAGATTCAAATGAAAAACAGTCCCATTCACTACAAATGACTCCTAAATACAAGGTTCCTATCAATATGTTTAACAAGTACATAACAACTTATGTAGAGAGAGCATGACGCTCTAATGGAAGCATGAAATACGATCTTAACCAACAGAAACATTCTCTTTCATAGAACATGTACCTGTGAAATAGAGCTCCTTGGATCAGTGGATAATAAATCTTGGACTGGTAAAAGTGTCAGTGCTCTTTCTAAAATCCTTCTCACGGTTGTCTTCCCTCCACCGGTTGGGCCCACTAACATCACACCGACGGAAGCCTAGAACAAAATGGCGGATTTATGGCTTACGTTTGGTTCGCTAGTGGTTCGGCTGAGCTGAAACTTGAAGGTTCTTATTTGTAAACACATCTCTAACTATATCCACAAACCCTTCCTTCAGATCATTGTTCAATCTATTGTAATCTGGGTTGTTTTTATTGACTAGGCTAATGTTTAAAATCGCCAGAAATCTAAATTAATACATATATATATATATATATATATATATATATATATAATTGATTTTTTTACAGAGAGGAAGACAGAGGGATAGAGAGTTAGAAACATCAATGAGAGAGAAACATGGATCAGTTGCCTCCTGCACACCCCTACTGGGGATGTGGCCACAACCAAGGCACATGCCCTTGACTGGAATCGAGCCCGGGACCTTCCAGTCCGCAGGCCGACGCTCTATCCACTGAGCCAAACCGGTTTCGGCAATTTTTTTTTATTTTAAATATATTTTTAGTGATTTCAGTGAGGAAGGGAGAGGGAGAGAGAGAGAGAAACATCAATGATGAGAGAGAATCATGGATCAGCTACCTCCTGCCATGTCCCCTACTGGGGATCAGGCCCACAACTAGAGCATGTGTCCTTGACCAGAATCAAACCCGGGACCCGTTAGTCCAGTGGCTTGGACCTCACTGACCAGCCGTTAGTGACTGCTGCTAGTCCACAGACCAATGCTCTACCCACTGGGCCAAACCATCTAGGGCCAGAAATCTAAGTTTAAAATTCAAATAGTAATTTCCGATTCTTTATATTTCTCAGTCGATCTCACTTTTCAATTCTCCTTTCTTCCTGTACCTTTTTTTTTTTTTTTTTTTTTTTACAATTGGCTTCTGTAATAAGATTTATCTGGGCTTTCCTTGGCTCCATTTTACCTCTGAGTTCTGATTATTCTTTCCATGTTAGCCTCCCTGATTCCTATCCCCCTCCCTCCCTTTATGAGCTCAGAAAGCATTTTGAAGAATAGGACACAAAAACACAAACCACTATGACAAAAGGACCCACACGTTTTACTGCATTAACAATGCCTCTTGCACACCTGAATTCTGTGACTGTTCCTCAGATGCCAAGACTTACATGCTTATTGGCAATGCATGTAGACAACCCAGAATTATGACATTATGTAATGAAACATGTACTTTTACTAAGAAAAGGACCAATAGCCCAATTGAAAAGTGAGTACGTTACAGAATCTGGCAAGTCACAGAAAATCCAAAAGGCTAATTGATCTATAATAATCAAAGCGTAATATGCAAATCGACTGAACGGCTGAACAGCGGAACAGCTGTTCAGGAGCCGGGGCTGCAAGGGCCTACCCTTACACGAGTTTTGTGCCTCAGGCCTCTAATCCTAGATAATAAAAGCCTAATATGCTAAGTGTCCAGTCGACCAGTCAGCCGTTCAATCAAAGCATAACATGTTAATGATACGCTAAGGACACTCAACCACTTGCTATGACGTGCACTGGCCACCAGGGGGGGAGGGCAGTTGACCAGTCATGATGATGTGCACTGACCACCAGGGGCAGATGCTCCAACCAGTAGGTTAGCTTGCTGGTGGGGTCAAGCCAATCAGGACTGAACGAGATGGGCTAGACACGCCCTGGAGCTCTCCCACATCCCTCCCCAGCTGCTGGGGTCCCTTGGTCTGGCCTGCACCCTCTCATAATCTGGGACCCCTCGGGGGATGCCGGAGAGCCGGTTTTGGCCCGATCCTGCAGGCCAGGCCAACAGGCCCACCGGTGCACAAATTCATGCATCGGGCCTCTGGTAAACCTATCAAAGGAAGTACAATTGTACTAGTAACCAGGGAAATGCATAGTCTGACGGTTTTCCAAACAGCAACTCTGAGAAGGAAGAATAAAGAAATGTAGAACACTTCACACCACGTTTGTAGCGTGTTTTTTTGTTTGTTTGTTTTTTGTTTTTGTTTGTTTTACAATTTAAGGGGATGCAGGTGGAAAAGTGTAATCTGTTGAGAGCTACAGTGAAGGACCAAACGAAGTCTAGGTAGATAATCAATGAACCCCTTTACTTTGCAGAGCGTGGCAATGGCTGGCTCTCTCTCTCTCTCTCTCTCTCTCTCTCTCTCTCTCTCTCTCTGTTAGTTCACGTTGTGTTCTCCTGGATCAGACATTTTAAAATCCGGGGCAAAGAAGTGCCACCATGTGGTTCTACACTCACCTGCAGCTGATTATGGAACTGGATGATTTTCTCTTTCTGCGCCGGCCATTGCTGTAAGCCCAGCAGCTGTGTTGCGAGAGAGATTACTTTCTAAAAGGAAAGAAATGCATTAATTGAAAATGCACCGCAAATCAAACTCTTGGCATGTAATTGCAAAAATATCTCTTGCCTAACTAGGTACCAAATACTGACCTATAATAGTTCTTACATTTTCTGTTCACCAACCTGAGACTAATGAGAACCTATTTTCCATCCAAAATACGATATGTCCAAATTTTTTTAAAAAATATGCTTCTATTGATTTCAGAGAGGAAGGGAGAGGGAGAGAGAGAAACACCAATGATGAGAGAGAGTCACTGACCGGCTGCCTCTTACATACCCCACACTAGGGATCGAGCCTGCGACCCGGGCATGTGCCCTGACCAGGAATCCAACTGTGACTTCTTTGTTCATAGCTCAACGCCCAACCACTGAGCCACACAGGCTGGGCACTATATCCAGATTTTGCATTTAGAGACTCCAGTAGCAAATGCACAGATCCTCCCTGTATTTAGATCTCGTGCTTTAAAAATATGCTTAAGAACTAGCTGTAACCACAGTGCAAGTGTTTACCCGACGGTAAAAAAGATCCTACATCTTAGTGCAATCCTAGCTACCACTGAGGTATGCTTCCAGTTTCCTATTGATTATGTTAATGTTTCAATGTTCAAAATATCCAAAGAGAATGAGGAAAACGTTTACAACTTCCCACCTGATGTGGTCACACATTGAAACAGGCATGCGGCCCGCCGGCCGCGGGTTTGACATGCTCACATTGAAACATCCCAGAAAAAGCAGATGTGGCTTAGAAAGATCCTTAATAGCCGAAACCGGTTTAGCTCAGCGGATAGAGCGCCGACCTGTGGACTGAAGGGTCCCAGGTTCGATTCCGGTCAAGGACATGTACCTTGGTTGCGGGCACATCCCCAGTAGGGGGTGTGCAAGAGGCAGCTGATCCATGATTCTCTCTCATCGATGTTTCTAACTCTCTGTCCCTCTCTGTAAAAAGTCAACAAAATATATATATTTTTTTTTAAAAAAGAAAGATCCTTAATATTTCAACAGAGACACCATAAGGGCAGCTACGTTTCCTTCTCAAGTGGTTCTTTCTCTGTGGATGTGATTGGTAACTAAGAGAAAAAGACAATTCTGTCTGTCTTTCTGGTCTACCTCGCCTCCCTTATTCCTCGTTCCTCACAGGCCTGCAGGGGGGACAGGCAAGGCAGCTGGAGGAAGGGAGAGACAATTAGTCCTTGCCCTGATTTTTTTTGGGGGGAGAGAGAGGATTGGGGGAAAGGGAGGAGAGAGGGGGGACTCCCTTGGAGCAAACAAAACACATAGGAACCTTCCTCCCAGCCCCCCCATTTCTTCCCCGGCCACAGTGCAGGGAAAGCTCTGACCCCAAGTATTTCTGCACCCCCCTCCCCCCAACGTGATAACACAAACAGAGCGATTCGGGAAGAAGCGCCATCGTTTCCATCCCCGGCTCCTTCCTCCCCTCCATCCTCCACCTCCAGGTCACGCGTGAGGGCGCCCCCCGCCGCAGGCGCCTCACCTCCAGGGCCTCCTGGCTGACCCTGGGCCCGGCGGCCCCGGGGAACGTGTCCCGGATGATGTCCTCGAAAGGGAGGACGTCGTTGGCCGTGCACTTGGGCAGGCTGGCTTCTCTCACGGCCTCGATGACGATGAGCGTCTCCTCCGCTTCGGAGAGGCTGTGGCTGGCGTGGCTGCGGGGACAGGAGGCAGACGGGGGAGGCGCGGGCGAGCCACATGGAGGACCCTCTGGGTTCCTGTTGAGAGGGGGCCATCCCCCCCGCTCCCCCGTCCCCCCGTCCCTCCCGGGGGGCCAGCTCCTCGGCCTGGGGGAGGCCTGTCTGGTCCCAGCTCCAGGGATGGGCTCTGACTTCTCCGCAAAGTCGAGGCCATGCCATTCCCGGTCGCTGATTCAGGGATGGGCGTGGCATCAGGAGAGGGTTGTGGTTGTTTTTTGTTTATTTGTGTGTGTGTATTTGTTTTGTTTTGTTTTTTAAAAAATACATATATTATTGATTTTTTTAGAGAGGGATAGAGATTTAGAAACGTCGATGAGAGAGAAACATCGATTTATCAGCTGCCTCCTGCACGCCCCCTACTGGGGATGTGCCTGCAACCAAGGTACACGCCCTTGACCAGAATCGAACCTGGGACCTTTCAGTCTGCAGGCCGACGCTCTATCCACTGAACCACACCGGTTAGGGCGTGTGTGTGTGTGTGTGTGTGTGTGTGTGTGTGTGTGTGTCTGCAAATAGCAGAAATGAATTCAGGCTAATGAATAGCTGATGGAAAATAATAATGATGGAGCTGAAGCCGGTTTGACTCAGTGGTAGAGCCATCGGTCTGCGGACTAAAAGGTCCCGGGTTCGATTCCGGTCAAGGGCATGTACATTGGTTGCGGGCACATCCCCGGTAGGGGGTGTGCAAGAGGCAGCTGGTTGATGTTTCTCTCTCGTCGATGTTTCTAGTTCTCTATCTCTCTCCCTTTCTCTCTGTAAAATATCAATAAAATATTTTAAAAAAAGAAAATAATAATGATGGAAAATAATAATGATTTATTAAGTGTCTGGAGGAGAGGGAGAGTGTGCCAGGGTTCCCGGCCGGGGACCTGGGGGCCAACCCGAGCCTTTCACATCCCCTCCCGGGAAAGACCTCGCTTTGCGGCAGAGAATGACACCCCCCCCACCCCCGCGTTACGTGCCCGGGGCTGCAGAATCCCCTGGGACCCAACAGTTCAGACTTCCACTGACCTCGTCTGCTTCTTCTTTCCCGCGATTATGATGATTGTCTTCAGAGACCTCAGGCCAAAGTTGTAGTGATTCTATCAAACATGGAGATATTTGAGGGGTTAAAGTCTTGGGAGGAAGATGAAATAAGTGGGTGGTAAGTCCCTGATCACGGTCGCTATGAAGAGAAACGATCACACAAACCCCGTTTGCCTCGAAGGTTCTCACCGCTCCCCCAAACTGGTGCTCCCGAGGGTCTCCCTCGAGAGCCGTAGAGGGTCGGACCTGCATCACCACCACGTGCCCACCACCCAGAGCTGAAATGCCATGGCGGCGCACATGCACACATGAGGAATTGTCTGACGTTGACATTGGGTCTCAAAAGAACTGGTGGCCCAGAAAGAAACTCACTACAGACTGACTCATATGCCTGTCAGCATAACCATTATCGCTTGTCTCATTTTTGATTCTTATATTTCCAGCAGGACGTGACTCACGCATCTGGGGGACATGGTGACCAACACAGACGGATGGGCAAGAACAGACCCGGAGACAAGGAGCCATGGGTCAGACTGTGGGACCTCAGAGGGAGGGGGGGGATAGAAGGCAGAGACCAACCAAAGGACTTGTGTGCGCACGTAGGAGTCTAACCAGTGGTCATGGACAATAGGGGGGTGCGGGCATGAGTGAGGGTGCGGGTGGGGGGTTGGAATGGGGGATCGAGGACAAATACGTGACACCTTAATCAGTAAAGAAATTAAAAAAAATAAAGACCAGCTAACAAATATTAAAGGTACTACACATGGCATTAAGCCCTGGCCGGTTTGGCTCAGTGGGTAGAGCGTTAGCCCGAGAACCGACGGGTCACGGGTTCGATTCTGGCCAAGGGCAGCTCGGTCCGCAGCTTTGGTCAAAGCGTGTGCAGGAGGCAACCGATTAGTGTGTTTTTCTCACATCGATGTTTCTCTCTGTCTCTTCCCTCAGTCTTCCACTCTCTAAAAATCAATGGGAAGCCGAAACCGGTGTGGCTCAGTGGATAGAGCGTCGGTCTGCGGACTGAAGGGTCCCGGGTTCGATTCCGGTCAAGGGCATGTACATTGGTTGCGGGCACATCCCCTGTAGGGGGTGTGCAAGAGGCAGCTGGTCGGTGTTTCTCTCTCATCGACGTTTCTAGCTCTCTATCTCTCTCCCTTCCTCTCTGTAAAATATCAATAAAATGTATTTAAAAATCAAAGGGAAAACAGCCTCGGGGGAGGATACATGAAGTAAATAAAGTAAAACAAGCTTTGCCGCGTCCCCCGCCCCCGAGGGAAGGCCACCTGCTGGGACAGCTGCTTGCTGGCCAGCTCGTACAGGTTCACCAGCTTCCTGGAGAGCGACTTTGCCGACTGGAAGCCGACCGAGAGCAGGCCGATCTCGACGATCATGTGGTACTGGGGCACCACCATGGCCACGGGGCGGAAGAGAGACTTCAACGTGTTGGGGAGTTCGACGTGGTCCTTGTTCCTGAGGGCGTGGGAGGACACGACAGGAAGCACCCCCGTCAGCTTCCCACACGCGGCACCCCGTAACATGTCTCCCCCCAAAACCCCACTGGCGTTCTGTGCCATCTGTGTCTGAAAACAGCAGTGGTCGGCAAACCGTGGCTCGAGAGCCACATGTGGCTCTCTGGCCCCTGGAGTGTGGCTCTTCCACAAAACACCACGACCTGGGCGAGTCTGTGTTGAAGAAGTGGCGTTAGAAGAAGTTTAAGTTTAAAAAACGTGGCTCTCCAAAGAAATGCCCATCGTTGTCCTGTTGGTATTTGGCTCTGTGGACTAAGGGGTTTGCCGACCCCTGGAAAACAGGTGTAGGAGGTAGTTTCTATCCTGCTTTTCATCTCACAAAGCGTCCTCATTCGTGATCGTGTCTTCCTCGCCTCCTCCCACTTCACCTGCATCATCATCATCACCTCCTCCCTGGGGAGCACTGCCTTCTCGTTCCTCTGCTCCCCTCACCAGCTCTGCAACACACTGCTCTTCCCTCCCCTCCCCTCCCCTCCCCTCCCCTCCCCTCCCCTCCCCTCCCCTCCCCTCCCCTTCCTCTCTCTTCCCCTTCCCTCCCTTCCCCTTCCCTCTCCTCCCCTCCCCTTCCCTCTCCGCCTGGCTGCCCTGAAGGAAAACGCCACTGCTTAGAAGCACACTGGGCGCCGTGCCTGTGGACAGGTGCAGAGCGGCAGCTGGCGGTGATGGTGATGGTGGCGGTGATGGTGGTGGTATTGATGGTGGTGATGGTGATGGTGGTGGTGGTGGTGGTGGTGGTGGTGATGGTGGTGGTGGTGGTGGTGTTGGTGATGGTGGTGGTGGTGATGGTGGTGATGGTGGTGATGGTGGTGGTGGTGGTGGTGATGGTGATGGTGGTGGTGATGGTGGTGGTGGTGGTGGTGGTGGTGATGGTGGTGGTGATGGTGGTGGTGGTGATGGTGGTGATGGTGGTGATGGTGGTGATGGTGGTGGTGGTGGTGATGGTGGTGGTGGTGGTGATGGTGGTGGTGGTGGTGGTGATGGTGGTGGTGATGGTGGTGGTGGTGATGGTGGTGGTGGTTGTGGTGGTGGTGTTGGTGGTGGTGGTGGTGGTGGTTGTGGTGGTGGTGTTGGTGGTGATGGTGGTGGTGGTTGTGGTGGTGGTGTTGGTGGTGATGGTGGTGATGGTGGTGGTGGTGATGGTGGTGATGGTGGTGGTGGTGGTGGTGGTGGTGGTGGTGATGGTGGTGGTGGTGGTGATGGTGATGGTGGTGGTGGTATTGATGGTGGTGATGGTGGTGGTGGTGGTGGTGATGGTGGTGGTGGTAGTGATGATGGTGGTGGTGGTGGTGGTGGTGGTGATGGTGGTGATGGTGGTGATAGTGATGGTGGTGGTGGTGATAGTGATGGTGGTGGTGGTGGTGGTGATGATGGTGGTGGTGATGGTGGTGGTGGTGATGGTGGTGGTGGTGGTGGTGTTGGTGGTGGTGGTGGTGGTGATAGTGATGGTGGTGGTGGTGGTGGTGTTGATGGTGGTGGTGGTGTTGATGGTGGTGATAGTGATGGTGGTGGTGTTGTTGATGGTGGTGGTGGTGGTGGTGATGGTGGTGGTGGTGATGGTGATGATGGTGGTGGTGGTGGTGGTGGTGGTGGTGATGGTGATGGTGATGCGTGGCCGGCGGAGGGGCTCGGACAGCAGAGGCAGGCGAATGGCAGCTACAGGCTCAGGCCTACGGAAGTGGGCCCTCCTGCTGCCGATGAGCGGACGCTTACCCATAATTCATGGTGATGAACACCGCACAGGACAGGTTGATGCGAATTTTTTTCCCTTCCAGGACAAACCTACCAGACATGAGAGCAGGCATCACCAAGAGAGCTCTAGGCCAAAGTGTGTTAAGACTACAGCTGTGCCTGGCCGGCGTGGCGCAGGGGTTGAGCATCCAACCTATGAACCAGGAGGTCAGGGTTCGATTCCCGGTCAGGGCACATGCCCACCCAGTAGGGGGCGTGCAGGAAGCAGCTGATCAGTGATGCCCTTCTATCATTGATGTTTCTTTCTCTCTCTCTCCCTCACCCTTCCTCTCTGAAATCAATCCAAATATATTAAAAAACAAACAAACAGCCCTAGTCAGTTGGCTCAGTGGACAGAGCATCTCTCGGCCTGTGGACTGAAGGGTCCTGGGTTCGATTCCTGTCAAGGGCACTTGCCCGGGTTGCAGGCTCCATCCCCAGTGTGGGGCGTGCAGGAGGCAGCTGATCCATGATTCTCTCTCATCATTTATGTTTCTCTCTCTTTCTCCCTCCCCCTTCCTCTCTGAAATCAATAAAAAAAAAAACCAAACAAAACAAAAGCCAAAAAAAACCCTTAAGACCTGAGTTTGGAACTCCCCTCAGGCTGTGTGCCAGGGAGGCCCAGAGCATTCTGGGAAGAAACGGCGGGGAGAGGCCACACTGAGCCCTGCTGGGACCCCGACTTTGCTGCTCCCGTCTGAGGCTGTCAGAGGAGTTTCATGGGGCCTGCGGCCGGGAGGGACCCCCCGACTGAACTGAGTGGCCAGGGAGACGAACCCGGGGGGACCTTGGGGCCCAGAGCTCCACCCAGGGGGCGCAGGGGACCCCAGAGTGGCCACGCTTGAGCGGGGAGCACAGTCCGCCCCCTGCAACTCCGGGGTCTCCGAGGTGGGACCTCGGCCTGGACGTGAGGTCCTGTCGGGGGACCCAGCGGTGGAGACGGTGGGGAGGAGTCACCCGGTGACTCACCAACAGCCGGCACCCCCAGGGGTGGCCACCACAGGGAAGGGGACCCCAGGGGGACGATCTGGGGGCTCCCTGGACTCAGCCGAGGAGAACCGGGCGAGGCCGGGCCGGGCCGGGGCGAGGAAGGGGTGAGACGTGGGCCACTGGGACCCCCACTCCCACTCGCCGCCGTGTGAGCGGCCCCAGGAGTTTGCGTGAGCCCCGGGAAGCGACGTGGGAAGTGGATGCCCACCGGCTCGCTCACGCCAGCAACGCTGGGTTGGCACAGGGGTGTCAGACCCACACGCCCCGCTGTGCCCACCGAGGCGACCACGCAAGCTCCTGCACTGAGCGGAAGGGGAAACCCGCTCTCGCGTGGGTCAGTAAGCATCGGCAATGTCACACACAGAGGCCGTCAGTATAAGGCTTTCCCACGGAGGTCTACTGACCCGGAATCTCAGAGTTAAGAGGGGGCTTGGGTGGGCGGCCAGCATAATTCGCTTTGTAAAAAGATGAGGAATTGTAGGAAAAAACAAAATAAAACAAAACAGAAATGTGCGTTTCCTCAAATGGAACAGGATAGATGAAAAGGCACTGAGAGCATTTCAACTCAAACACTGTGTCCCACACTGCCTGCCACGTGACAGAACCACGATCCGTGAGCGGCCCGCCCCCCGCCCCCAGCACTTCCCGTGGGAGAAAACACTTCCTGACCGTGACCGTGGCTGTGGCCGTGGCCGTGAGCACGGATGGATGGGAGGTACCTGACGGAGTAGCTGTCTTTGGCCGCCTTGATTGTTTGGAACAAGGAGGCGATCACCGAGTGGATTTCCACGTCGGTCTGATTGAATTCATCGAAGCAGAACCACGCTCCCGACTGGACTAGTCCGAAGAAGAACCTTCCCATTATCTGAAGAAAGAAAAAAAAAGATTACTGAAAGTTTAGTAAGTTAATGTATAGGATCAGGACACATAAAATAAATTTATATGAGTAGATCAGTACTCCTAATTTGTTACATATATATATATATATATATATATATATATATATATGTGTGTGTGTGTGTGTGTGTGTATTCTATTTTAGATTTTGTTTAGAAATATCTTCATCAAAAAGTTTGAAAAACACAATCTCAAGAAGTAGCTGAATTGAATAAAGGCATACTATATACTGCTTTAAGTTCATATCACCTTCTAAATTTCTATTCTATTAGTTTAGATTATGAATGGCATTTACAGTTCTATTGATACTTAATATACCGTATTTGCCGGCGTATAAGACGATTTTTTGGCCCTGAAAAATACCGTATTTGCCGGTGTATAAGAGACTGGGCGTATAAGACGACCCCCTAACATTTCCACTCAAAATACAGAGTTTGTTATATACTCGCCGTATAAGACGACCCCCCACTTGGAGGCATATTTTTCAGGGCCAAAAAATCGTCTTATACGCCGGCAAATACGGCATCTCTGAGACATTTTTTCTTATTCTTTCAATCCCCAGGGAGTTACTTCATCTGCATAATATCTTCCCCCGGGTCTGTACGCTTTACCTTATAATCCAGATCCTCAAAGCAGTTGAAGACTACGCACTGTTTACCTAAGGACTGGGAGATAAAAAACGTATGAGGCTCAAAATACACGGACCGCCCCTGTAAGAAGGGGAAAAAAGGAATAAAACTATTAGCAGGCCGGCTGGTCAGCACAATGGCGTTCCAGGCAAATAGATGCAGAGCACACGTGGACTCGGCGAGATGCCAGCTCCCAACACAGAGCGGCCACGGGGCATGGGCCGGTGTGTGGTCTACACGCTAAGAGCCTCCCCGCGGAAACCGTGCCCACGTCAGGTGCCGCTCGAGGGTATGGCCAAGGGGACGCCGCCACACTCACCCTGGGTCCACAGCCACTCACCCTGGCCAGGTTCTTGACGCTCTCGGTCTTGCCGGTGCCGGCGGGGCCCGAGGGGCAGCCCCCCAGGTTGAGGTGCAGCGCGCCGGTGAGCGTGAGCCAGCACCGGTTGGTGAGCGGCGTGATGACCAGCCGCGGCGTGCAGCCCAGGTACTCGTAGCCGTAGGTGAACCGGGCCTCCCCCTGGGAGACGTAGCACAGCCGCTGCTTCTCGTTCCACTTGTACTGCAGGTGTCTGCAGACGGCATTCCCAAAGCGCGTGCCACCGGGGCGAAATCATCATAAAGGTGAAAAAATAAAATACTGGTTGAAAACAGAAATCAAGACATTAAAATAGCCATAGCTGGTTTGGCTCAGTGGATAGAGCGTCGGTCTGCGGACTGCAAGGTCCCGGGTTCGATCCCAGTCAGGGGCATGTACCTTGATTGATATGTGTGTGTGTACCTTGGTTGTAGGCACATCCCCAGTAGGGGGTGTGCAGGAGGCAGCTGATCGGTGTTTCTCTCTCATTGATGTTTCTCTCTCTCCCCTCTCCCTTCCTCTCTGTAAAAAAAAAAATCAATAAAATATATTTTTATTAAAAAATTTAAAATAAATGAAAAGTGATGGGAAATTCATAATGACTGTGTCGGCCATTGAAATGAGAATTCAGAAGACCACACACACACACACACACACACACACACACACACACAAGAGCACTCGTCCCTTGGAGAAAAAGGCCTTGCTGCCTCATGCTGCTTGGTGTGATGTCACATAAACGGAGGATTTATGAAAGCATCATCCCTACGGTTTCAAGTAAGAATGTGGTTTAAGCCCTGGCCGGTGTGGCTCAATGGACAGAGCATCTGCCTGCAGACTGAAAGGTCCCAGGTTCAATTGCTATCAAGGGCACATGCCTGGGTTGCAGGCTCGATCCCGAGTAGGGGGTGTGCAGGAGGCAGCGGGTCAATGATTATCTCTCATCATTAATGTTTCTATCTCTTTCCCTCTCCCTTCCTCTTTGAAATCAATAAAAACATATAAACAATGTGGTTTAAGACATTGTTGATTATAAATAAGATCCTTGTGTGAATGTAGCAGAGAGAAATGCCATTTGTCCTAATTATTTTTAAAAATTGTATTTTGCCCGGCCGGTGTGGCTCAGTGGTTGAGTGTCGACCAATGAACCAGGAGGTGATGGTTCGATTCCCGGTCAGGGCACAGGCCCGGGTTGCAGGTTCAAACCCCAGTGTGGGGCGTGCAGGAGGCAGCCGATCAGTGATTCTCTCTCATCATGGATATGTCTGTCTCTCTCCCCTTCTCCTTCCTCTCTGACATCAATAAAAATATATTTGCTTCTGGAGACAGATCACCAAGACTGATGTCAAGAAGCTGACCATCCATGTTTTCCTCTAGAACAGTGTTTCCCAAACTTCCCTCATGATGAGAATCACCCGGTGGAGTTGTTAACATACAGATGCCTGAATCCCAACTAAGAAGTGCTAAACTAGAATTTTTGGGAACATATAGGTAAGCTTAGAGCACTAGTGAAGTATACAAAGTATACCTGTATGTTCCCAAAAATTCTAGTTTGGCACTTCTTAGTTGGGATTCGGGAAGCAGTGGTCTAGGGGTTTAATGGTTTCAAGTCTTACATTCAAGTCTTTCATTCATTTTGCGTTGATTCTTGTTTACCGTGTGACAGTGGTCCATTTCATTCTTTGCATGTGGCCTTTTACTTTTCCCAACACCATTTACTGAAGAGACTACCTTTTTCCCACGATCTATTACTGGCTCTTTGGTTGTAGATTGTACGTTGAGTTTTATTTCTGGACTCTATTCCATTCCATTGACCCGTGTGTCTGTTCTTATGCCAACAGCATACTGTCCTGGCTACTATAGCTTTGTAATATAGTTTGAGATCAGGAACTGTGATGCCTCCAACTCTGAGCTTTCTTTTTTGTTTTTGTTTTTTGTGTGTGTGTGTTTTAAATATTTTTTATTGATATTTTATAGAGAGAAAGGGAGAGAGATAGAGAGCGAGATAGAGAGCTAGAAATGTCGATGAGAGAGAAACATCGACCAGCTGCCTCTTGCACACCCCCTACTGGGATGTGCCCACAACCAAGGTACATGCCCTTGACTGGAATCCAACCCGGGACCTTTCAGTCCGCAGACCGACGCTCTACCACTGAGCCAAACCGGTTTCGGTAAACTCTGAGCTTTCTTAAAAACGGTATTGGCGATTGGTGTGGTCTTTTGTGGTTCCTTACAAATCTCAAGTTCCCCTCCTCCCCATTTCTGTAAAAAATACCGTTAGAATTTCAATAGGGATTGAATGTATAGATCGCTGTGGGCAGCATGGACATCTTAGCAACATTGATTCTCCCGGAAAAGTTAAATTCCGGTTTGACAAAGCTTGGGGCACAGAATCAATGTACCCAGCGGTGTGTAGGTGAGAAATGGTTTCACGTAGAGTTAGGGTTTAGGTCCACCTACCGTGTCCACTCAAAGTCCTCGGCGCTGACGATGTTTCTAAAGAGCAAAGCGCGCACTATGTCCTTGGAGTGGACGTAGAGGGTGATCAGGGCCCCCAGGACGGCCTTGGTCCGAGCGCTGCTGGTGTCCAGCACCACCAGCTCTGAAATCTGCTCCAGGTACTGGACCAGGCTGGCGTGGACTTTCTCCAGCTCTTCCCTCGGCTGAGGACTCTCGAAACTTCGGATGCAATCGTTGTAAAATATGATCTGGCTCTGGAAAAAGGAAAAGGCCAGCATGGGAACGGAAGCATACAAATCCTGTAAGTGAAATGCGTGCGTGACGCCTCTGTGTGTGGTGTGTGTGTGTGCATGAGTGCATTTGCGTGTGCGTAAAAGAGAGAGCTCAGCCCAAACCGGTGTGGCTCAGCGGATAGAGCATCGGCCTGCGGACTCAAAGGTCCCAGGTTCGATTCCAGTCAAAGGCATGTACCTTGGTTGCCGGTACATCCCTGGTAGGGGGTGTGCAAGAGGCAGCTGATGGATGTTTCTAACTCTCTATCCCTCTACCTTTCTCTCTGTAAAAAAAAAATCAATAAAATATATTTTAAAAAAAAGACAGAGCTTACTCCTTTGTTTGTATTTGAGAGTTAGAGATTGAATTTTGATTAACGCTTGTGTGTGTGTGTGTGTGTGTGTGTGTGTGTGTGTGGAGGGGCCTTGGTCATTAATAAGTGGAAGTATACTTATCACTAATACTTATACTTTCTAAATGTATCCTTAACCATGAGGTTAAGCCAGAGGTGGGCAAACTCCTTAGCCCGCAGAGCCAAATACCAACAGCACAATGATGGACATTTCTTTGGAGAGCCACATTTTTTAGAAGAAGTTGATTCTCGGTGATGGTGTAAGTCAGCGGTCCACTCCGCTCTTTGCATGTGGCCTCTTAGTTTTCCCAGCACCGTTTACCGAAGAGACTCCCCTTTCCCCGGGATCTATTACTGGCTCTTTGGTTGTAGACTGCCCACACGTGTAGGTTCCACGCCGCCCCGACTTACCACGGTGAGCACCACCTGTCCCGGGTGCGACACCACCCACGTGGAGAAGTGCTGGTGGCTCCAGTCTTCGATGCCTTCCCTCACAAACCTGCAAATGAACAAACACAAACGACGTGTTTCCGTTACTCAGTCCTGGCCATTGATGGGGGCCGGTGAATGCTCAGATAGGACGAGATCACGGGGGACTTTCCTCCGGGAACTCTGGTTTCTTGTTGGTTCCAATTTTAGGACTGTGTATGGGTCCAAACAGCATCGATAGGGCCTTGGTTCAGGCCTATGTTGTATCCCTTACATGCCTCGTGGGCATCACCTGCCCGCTTCCACTGGGGCCGAACCCAGGCCGTTGTTAGAAGTCGCCCGGTACGATGGCAGACGGGAGTGCAAGTGTGCGGGTGATCAGAATAAGTCTAAGAACATGGCAGGACACAGCACACGCAAAGGGTCTCCTGGGGAAGAGGGCAGGGTTAGGGGGGCCCACGGGGATGGTGGACACCGGGGCCTGGCAGCAGGGGGCGGTGTTGGCGCCCTCAGGCCCAAAGGGGAAGGGGAGCGAAGTCGCGGGGACCCAGCGAGGACTGGAGACACCGGAGGGAGAGGGGACCTTGTCCACAGCTGGGGCTGTCGGTAAAGGAACGCAGAAGCTACCCACAGAGTGAGCGTCACGTCTGCCCACGCACGTGGAAGCACAAGGAGAGGGGTCCAGGCCGCACCCCCCCCCCAATCGGGGTGGGGGTGCCCTCTGGGGACAGAACCGGCTGGGGCGAGGGGCCACGGGCTTTCCGGTCATTCTGCCCTTCGGTCAATTTGCATATTACCCTTTTATTCTATAGGAGATATATCATATAGGATATGTGTGTATATATATATGTACATATATATACACGTGTGTGTGTATATATCCCACATATATATCATATATATATATCCCACATATATATCCCACATATATATCCCACATATATATCCCATATATATACCCCACATATATCATATATATCCCACATATATATCATATATATATGTGTGTGTGTGTGTGTGTATATATATATATATATATATATATATATATATATCCCATATATATATATTTTAGGATCTGAACACTGTACTTACTTTTTTAGCACATCAAACATGCTCTTCTCTACGTTTTCCAGCCACTGTTCCACAGCATTTCTCACACGAATTTTCCTGTAATTGAAGAAATGACCACGTGGAGGATTATCTTCACTCCTCTCTCATTCCTGTGATGAGCTTGGAGACTAAGTCTCCTCTACTCATACCACTCACAGGCCAAAGGACTCTCATTCTTTAATAACAGCTCTAATCTTTCTAGATCTTAATTTGGAAAACTATGCAAAAAAACAAAAAACAAAAAACAACCTAGCATTTAGCTCTAGGAAATTCTGACATCAATGCCATCAAGTCACGAAAGGAACAGTTGTGTTAAATACGAATTTACAGAACAGGTAGGTGATGTGACAAAGCATTTTTGGATTCCTCGCTGGATCCTTGAAATCCGAAGCCTAGATCGGGGGCCAGTGAGGGGTTTTAGTGGACGGCAAGACTTGGGCCCAGCCCATCAGGAGCCCCGGGCCACGGCTGGCAGATCGGACCAGGGCTAAGGGAAGGACCTAGCCTATCAGAGCTGCCAGGGAGCCACGCCCAAGCCAGAGGCCACAGAAGGATCAGAAGGAGCAGCACCAACAACCCCAAGCAAGTTTCCTTCCAGCCTAGATTCAACCAACAAAATCTCGTGTTGGCTATCACATGCTATCATGATGTAGACGTGGAAAGGTAAAATTTCTGACAAACATACACACACACACACACACACACACACACATATATATGTATATATTTTATTGATTTTTTTTACAGAAAGGAAGGGAGAGGGATAGAGAGCTAGAAACACCCATGAGAGAGAAACACTGACCAGCCGCCTCTTGCACACCTCCTACCGGGGATGTGCCTGCAACTAAGGTACATGCCCCTGACCAGAATCGAACCCGGGACCCTTCAGTCCGCAGACCGACGCTCTATCCACTCAGCCAAACTGGTTTCGGCAAGCATATTAACTTTGAACAAACAGTTTGCTGCCCGGCTGGCGTGGCTCCGTGGCTGAGTGTCCACCTAGGAGCCAGGAGGTCACGGTTCAGTTCCCGGTCTGGGCACAGGCCCGGTCGTGGGCTCGATCCCCAGTAGGGGGCGTGCAGGAGGCAGCCCATCAATGATTTTTCTCGTCGATGTTTCTATCTCTCTCCCTCCCTCTCCCTTCCTCTCTCCGTAATCAATAAAAAGTATGTATTTTTTTAAAAAGAAAGAGTGGGCTTCCCAAACTTCCGTGACGTGCCAGGCGTGGCCAGGGGGAGGTTTTGTGACGTGGGGCTCCTTACTTGGGCAGCATCAGCGCCTCCCCTTCCTCAGAGATGAGCATGATCACGGTGGGCGGGCCGATCTCCTGCTTCCAGATCAGCAAGTGCTTGATGTTCTCAAAGCATTTCCCGAGGTGCGGCTGCGGGGCAGAGAGGCGTGTCAGCGGCGGGGGGGGGGGGGGGGGGGGGGGGGCCGGTGACGCGGCTTTTCGGGGGGATGAGGCCGCTCACCTGGACAGACTCGGGGTTGCTGCTCCCGGCCAGGATCGCCAGAAGCTCCTCGTTGCTCAGGAAGTAAAATCTCGGGAAAATCATCCTTTTGATTTCAAGGTAGTCCTGCCCAGAGCCAAAGGGAGAGCCATTTGGAATGTGTGTGATTGTGTGATCGGGACGTGAGTCCCACCGGGCCCACGTGGACACACACAAAGCCACGGCGCTCAAACCGTGGCAGCCCCGGCCGGCGTGTCCCCCGCCTCCCTCCCTGCAGAGCCATCGCTCGGCGCTTTCCGATCGGCGGCCTGTGTGCCACGGGCACCCTCTGGTGCCGACTCCGGGACGTGCCACCCTCGCCGACGGGTCGGTGTTTCTCTCTCATCGATGTTTCTAGCTCTCTATCCCTCTCCCTTCCTCTCTGTAAAAAATCAATAACATATATTTAAAAAAAGAAAAGAAAAAAAGAATGGGATGCTTTCGCCCTGACCGGTGTGGCTCAGTGGATAGAGCGTCGGCCTGGGGACTGAAGGGTCCCGGGTTCGATTCCGGCCGAGGGCATGGACCTTGGTTGCGGGCACATCCCCCGTGGGAGGTGTGCAGGAGGCAGCTGGTCGATGTTTCTCTCTCACCGATGTTTCTAGCTCTCTCTTCCTCTCTGTAAAAAACCAATAAAATACATTTTTAAAAATGTGATGCTTTGCTGAAGACCACTTAGGTCGGTCCATGCGCTTCTCTTCCCTTTCTCCCTGGCATCTTCCCGAGCCCTGCGGACGGGGAGGGTTGGAGATGCCGCTGGGGAGCCAGGGCCCCCGAGAAATCCTGCCCCGGGGCTGGGCCCGGCGGGGTGTCACGGGGCTCAGCGGGGTGTCACGGGGCTCGGCGGGGTGTCACGGGGCTCGGCGGGGTGTCACGGGGCCCCGCGGGGTGTCACGGGGCCCCGCGGGGTGTCACAGGGCAGTTGTCCATGCCGGGGCCTCGGTGGTCTCACCTCGAGGCTCTTCTTGATGTACTCGAGGGAGACGTTGCAGTCCTTCAGGTCGTCCAGGACGCCCGCGGACGTGGCTATCACCAGCGCGTCCAGCTTGTTCTGGATCTTTAACATGATCTCCTTCCACATGGCGATCACCCGAGCGAAGAGCTCCGATTCCTCCGGGAGCTGCCTGGGAAGAGAACAGGGGGGATCCTTTTATTTTTTATTTTTTTTTAATTTTTTAAATTTAATTTTTTTATATATATATTTTTTTCAATATATATTTTATTGATTTTTCACAGAGAGGAAGGTAGAGGGACAGAGAGTTAGAAACATCGATGAGAGAGACATCGACCAGCTGCCTCTTGCACAACCCCTACTGGGGATGTGCCCGCAACCAAGGTCCATGCCCTTGACCGGAATCGAACCTGGGACCTTTCAGTCCGCAGACCGATGCTCTATCCACTGAGCCAAACCCGTTTCGGCTAAATTTAATTTTTAATATATTTTATTGTTTGTTTGTTTTTTTACAGAGTCAGAGAGAGGGACAGAGAGTTAGAAACATCGATGAGAGGAAGGGAAAGAGAGAGAAACAATGATGAGAGAGAAACATGGACCAGCTGCCTCCTGCACGCCCCCTACTGGGGATGTGCCCGCAACCAAGGTACATGCCCTTGACCGGAATCGAACCTGGGACCCTTCAGTCTGTAGGCCGACGCTCTACCACTGAGCCAAACCGGTTTCGGCTCGTTTTTATTTTTTTATTTTTGAGGAAACGATTGTTGAAATCTGCCAGCTATATGCATTTGCCACCCAGCATTGTTCAAGTTACAAAATGTTTGATCCGTTATATTTTTGCTGATTGAGCAGTAAAGATTTTTTTTCCAACGTCTGTTGTGTACACGTGGCAGGAAATACTGCCGTACGTCGGATATCCAGCCACCACTTAACACGATTACGCTAAACGAAGGACACAGCACTGGGATACAAAAGTTCTACACAGAGTGCGCGGAAGCGATGTTTGCCTTCCACCTGCTAGCCAGTCCTGTAAGAGAACCACTTGGTGACATTCTGAAATTCCCCACCGAGGAGTCTTCGCTCTCATAAAGGAATGTTTTGCAAAAAGCAGCACTGAGGGTTGCACTGAAGGCACCAAGTCGTTGTGAGCATAAAGGACATATTCCTACTTATGTGGCTTCTCCTCAGAGAATTTTGGGAATAAGTGTAGATTAAGAGAGTCCGAAGCATTCATATGGCAAGAACTATATGCATGCACCAAAAAGGGATACATCTAAACATTTCTCTTTAAGTAAACCCTTAGTAGCTGCCCTCATCCTCTAAAATAAAGCTCAAAATACTTAACCTGATACTCAAGGTTTTCTATCATCTGCTCCAATATGCCTTAGAAACATACACCCCGCACCACTTCCTACCTTATTCCAGAATGGCTCCCAGACTAGCTTGTGCGATGCTCACAGTTTAAATTCTGCCTAGATCAGTGGTCGGCAAACTGCGGCTCTGTTGACTAATGTGTTTGCCCACCACTGGCCTGGATAAGACGTATGTCTCAATTTGAGCGGTCTTAAGACCGAACACTTACAAAGAGAACACTGAATCCAGTGCTAGGAATAAAAAGAGATGGTAAAATTTTCAACATCGTCTAGGTCTTTATTCTTTCACGTGGTCCAGAGTGAGAAGTTACCATTTATGTATGAATGCCATTAAATTCACATCAAAGCCACACTAATAGCCTGGCTGGTGTGGCTCAGTGGTTGAGTGTTAATGTATGAACCGGGAGGTCACGGTTCGATTCCCGGTCAGGGCAGATGCCCAGGTTGCAGGCTGCATACCCAGTGTGGGGACATGCAGGAGGCAGCCGATCAATGATTCCCTCTCATCATTGATGTTTCTCTCTCTCTCTCTCTCTCCCTTCCTCTCTGAAATCAATAAAAATATTTCTTTTAAAAACCACACTAATAAATGGACACCTATTGTAGTTTGGAGATTATACAGACGTATCTGACCTTTATTCCCCATCCTTAATAGCTCCCTATCAATAACTGAGAAATAAGGCTTTACGAAATGATACTTGCAATCTTTTATAAAGGGAAACATAATAATGATTCAGCAGCTAGAGTGTTCATGGAAGAAATGATTCCTCAAGAATCGGAGAAATTATCCACCATGCTTTTTTTTGTACCTGCTCTATGGCATTTTTCAAGTTTTTACCTTTTGACCTCCAGAGAATTGAAGACTGGCTCAAGGCAAAGCCAAGATCTTTGACAGTTCACCCACTCCTCCAGGGTGTACGAGAAGAGAGTCAAGTTTGCATCCCATTTATCCACAAGGGCCTGCAACGAAAGGAACCGAAATCTAAATGGGACGTTACTTGTAAGAATCATAGATCATAGAAACTGAACCCACACCTGATTACTAGTCGCTGACACACAGGAAGTAATTAATGGGAGGTCAGTAAACGAACATAAATCTCATTATATTTAGTATCGGGGGAGATTTGTGATGGCCTACGCGTTCAATTTTCTGCCTTATTCATTATGCAATGAACAAATATTTTTGGCATGTATATTCTTTCATTCCTTTCTTTAAACATTTTTGCACCTGTGTACATAGGCATGTGTCTTTAATAATTTACATAAATGCAGTCATATTGTATACATTGTTCTGCAGCTTGCTTTTTAAAAAAAAAAAAAACCTGTGTTTTAGAGTTTTATACTAGTGTTTATATGTTTTCTCCATTCTTTTATTATCAGAAAATTTCGTAATCCGGGGCCCCTCGGGGGATGTTGGGAGAGCTGGTTTCAGCCTGATCCCCACAAGCCAGGCCGAGGGACCCCACTGGTGCACGAATCTGTGCACCGGGCCTCTAGCCTGTCTCCCCGAAAACAAGACAGCGTCTTATATTAATTTTTGCTCCCAAAGATGCGCTAGGGACGTGCTTATTTTCAGGGGATGCATCGTGTTTCCGTGAAGGAGGTCTTATTTTCGGAGGATGTCTTATTTTCGGGGACACGCGATTGTTAAGTATGGAAATGCTTTGTTCAAACCCAAAGCTCACAGGTTAAAACCACGCAGCGCCATACGCAGAGCGGCGGCAGCGGACGGCGGCGCTACCTTGATGGGCTCGCTGTAGGAGGACCCCTTCACGGTGGCCAGCATGATCTGCGACTCCTCCAGCTGGGCCAGCAGGTCGTCCAGGGACGAGATGATGAGGATCGAGTCGGTCTCCGTGTGGTGGGGGACCAGGTGCAGGGGCGTCGTCCGCCAGAGGTCGATGATCCTGAACAGCATCTTTTCCAGGGTGGCTTCGTGCGTCGCCGAGGTGGAGATCCGGTCGATCTCGTTTTCGTACTGAAACATCTGGAGGGGAAACACGCCGTTTTAATGTCAGCGCCGCAGATAACTCCCGACACGCTGGACATGGGGGCAGGGGCAGCAGCGAAGGCCTGATTGGTTCGGTTTCCATCCCGACCACGGGCTGCGTGGCGGGACCTGTAGAGTTTATCAGCACCCTATGCCCCACGCACCACGCTCAGCGGACATCTCTACCCACAGGCGTGGACATCTCGGGGCCCAGTCAGCGTAAGGATAGTTAACAGCGCCTTCCGCACCATTTCCTTCCACTTCCTTTTCTCCGTATCAATGTCAGCTGTTTAGCTGCCTTGTGACATGCTTCTCCTTTCTACAGTAACTAGAGGCCCAGTGCACGAAATTCGTGCACAGGGAGGGGAGGGTGTCCCTCAGCTTAGTCTGAACCTTCTTCTTTCTTTTAAAAAATATATATTTTATTGATTTTTTACAGAGAGGAAGAGAGAGGGATAGAGAGTTAGAAACATTGATGAGAGAGAATCATCAGTCAGCTGCCTCTTACACACCCCCTACTGGGGATGTGCTGGCAACCAAGGTACATGCCCTTGACCGGAATCGAACCCGGGACCTTTCAGTCCGCAGGCCGACGCCCTATCCACTGAGCCAAACCGGTTTCGGCTGTACCTTCTTTAATATGGGACATCCCTCTCACAATCCAGGACTCCTGGCTCCAATCTGCTTGCCTGCCTCTGCCTGACTGCCCCTAACCGCTTCTGCCTGCCAGACTGATCACCCCCTAACCACTCCCCTGCCAGTCTGGTCGTCCGCAACGGCCCTCCCCTGCCAGCCTGGTCTCCCTCAACTGCCCTCCCCTGCAGGCCTGAGTCCCCACAACTTCCCTCCCCTGCTGGCCTGGTCACCCCCAAATGCCCTCCCTGCTGGCCTGGTCACCCACAACTGCCCTCCCCTGCAGACCATCTTGTGGCAGCCATCCTGTGTCCACACAGGGGCGGCCATCTTGTGTCTCGGAGTGACGGTAACGTTGCCTATTGCTCTTTTATTAGATAGGAAGGATTCTTGGGGTACAATCATCTGAGAGAACGTAAGGCTCGGGGACCCAACCTCCCACAGACTCCCTGTCTTTGCCACGTCTTCTCCACAGGGTAAGGCTTTCTCAAAAGTCACGAGTGATGCTGGAACCAGTGTGGCTCAGTGGACAGAGCGTCGGTCTGCGGACTGAAGGGTCCCGGGTTCGATTCCGGTCAAGGGCATGTACCTTGGTTGCGGGCACCTCCCCGGTGGGGGGGGGGTGCAAGAGGCAGCTGGTCGATGTTTCTCTCTCATTGACCTTTCTAGCTCTCTATCTCTCTTCCTTCCTCTCTGCAAAATATCAATAATATATATATATATATTTTTTTTTTTTTAAAAAGTCACAAGCGTACGTGTTATGTAGGCGTCTTCCCAACAGGGCCATTAAACAGGGCCGCCTACCACGTACCATCGAGGACCTGCTCCCCCTTCCCCAGGCACCCCGGGAATCCCCCCCCTTTTCTAATTCTGAACCCCTGTACACGTACTTGCTCACTTGGAATTAGCCTCGGCGCTATTTCAACCTTTCCCCCCCCCCCTCTCTCTCTCCCTCGAACCCCTTCTGCTCACCTTGAGCGCGAGGAGGTTCTCGATGGTGCAGTGCTTGTCCAGGGTGATGGCCTTGCCGATGATCTCCTGCAGCGCCTCCCAGTGGCGGGGCTTGAGGCAGGGGTTGCCCAGGGCGATGATGATGGGCAGCTCCTGCTTGAACCCGGTCACCGACTGCTTGAGGTTCGTCGCCATGTTGTTCTGGGGGAGGCCTGGGGAGAGGGACGGCGGGCTGAGGGCATGCTCTCTGCATGTTCATTTTATTTTATTTTAATATTTTTTTATTGATATTTTACAGAGAGGAAGAGAGAGGGATAGAGAGCTAGAAATGTTGATGAGAGAGAGTCATCAATCAGCTGCCTCCTGCACGCCCCCTACTGGGGATGTGCCCGCAGCCAAGGCATATGCCCCTGACCGGAATCGAACTTGGGAACCTTCAGTCCGCAGGCCGACACTCTACCACTGAGCCACACCGGTTTCGGCTGCATGTTTTTAAAAATATATATTTTTTATTGACTTCAGAGAGGAAGGGAGGGAGAGAGGGAAGGAGGAAGAGAGAGGGAGAGAGGGAGAGAGGGAGAGAGGGAGAGAGGGAGAGAGGGAGAGAGGGAGAGAGGGAGAGAGGGAGAGAGGGAGAGAGGGAGAGAGGGAAAGTGGGAGAGGGAGAGGGGGAGGGGGAGGGGGAGAGAGAGAGAGAGAGAGAGAGAGAGAAACATCGATGAGAAACATGGATCAGCTGCCTCCCGCACGCCTCCTGCCGGGGATGTGCCCGCAACCAAGGCACATGCCCTTGACCGGAATCGAACCTGGGACCCCCCGGTCCACAGGCCGATGCTCTAGCCACTGAGCCAGACCAGCGAGGGCTCACCGTATGTTTTAAACTAGACTGAGCTGATCAGTTACTCGTCTGCATGAAAATAGTGACATTTATTACTATCGCCTTCCCGTAAAGTCCGGGGGACGGCTGAGAGGCGAGGGAGGAATTTTAAATTCTGCCCCGATTTCCCCCTTCCCCGTGGGAAAGGCTTCCTTTCGGAGAGGGGAGGATGTCCCACACCTGCTCACAGGGCATCGCACCTCCGCCCTGGCCCCTCGCCCTGGGGTGCCGAGCAGAAGGGGACCTTCAAGGCACTTCCGGCTGCGTCCCCCACAGCCCAGAGGGCCGGGGTGTGGGTGGGGACCCCGCACACGGGCCCCTAGCACCCACCCAGCTCTGGCCCGGAAGAGTCGGGGTCCAGGGGGCCGGGTTTCAGGGAGCCGCCAGCTGCTCTTAGTCACGTTCAGCAAATTTGGGGCCCAAGTTCCCATCTCGCTTTTGCTTCCGGGAGTAACCCTCCCCGTGCCCCGGGCTGTCTCTCCGGCCGAGAGCACCCCAATCGTGGGGACCCGGAGAGAGAGGGCGGCCCCGCCGACCCAGAGGGCACGCTGTGCGTAACCCCCGGTGGGCGAGCGCGGGGAGGGCGCGCTCACCTTTGTCTAGGACTAGGATGAGGTTCATCCACTTGGACACGTTCCTCTGCACCGACTCGATGTCGATGCTGCTGAGGGTGCTGGCCCTCCACTCCTGGAAGAGGGCCCTCCACTCCTCTTGCGCCTCCCATAGGATCTTCCTCAGGGTCAGCTCGTAGTCGATGTCGGAGATCTCGGTGGCCACCATCTGGGTGATCTCCTCCACGTTCAGGGGGTGCATGTGGGACTGGGAGTCGCTGAACGACTCCTGGTAGCTGGCGCAGATCTGGACCTTGTGGGCGAGGTTCGAGGCCTCCTGGGAGAAGCCCTGGATCATCTCCATGGCCGCGGACATGGGCGTGCCCAGTTGCAACAGAAGGGGCGTCCGTATCTGCAAAGGGGCCGGAGCGCATGCCAAGAGTGTTAGGCTGACCCTCATCCTCACCCTTAACCCCTAACCCTTAACCCCTAACCCCTAACCCTTAACCCCTAGCCCTTAACCCCTTAGCCCTTAACCCCTAACCCCTTAGCCCCTAGCCCTTAACCCCTTAGCCCCTAACCCTTAACCCCTAAACCTTAACCCCTTAGCCCCTAACCCTTAAACCCTAAACCCCTAACCCTTAACCCTTAACCCCTAACCCCTAACCCTTAACCCCTAACCCTTAACCCCTAGCCCTTAACCCCTTAGCCCTTAACCCCTAACCCCTAACCCTTAACCCCTAGCCCTTAACCCCTTAGCCCTTAACCCCTAACCCCTTAACCCCTAGCCCTTAACCCCTTAGCCCCTAACCCTTAACCCCTAAACCTTAACCCCTTAGCCCCTAACCCCTAAACCCCTAACCCCTAACCCTTAACCCCTAACCCCTAACCCTTAACCCCTAACCCTTAACACCTAGCCCTTAACCCCTTAGCCCTAACCCTTAACTCCTAACCCTTAAACCCTTAGCCCCTAACCCCTAACCCTTTAACCCCTAGCCTTTAACCCCTTAGCCCCTAACCCCTAACCCCTTAACCCCTAACCCCTAACCCCTTAACCCCTAACCCTAACACAACATTCAAAACATAGCCACGCCCACAGACAGCGTCTCAGGGCGCAGGCCAAGCTTTCCCAGGGTCACCTGCGACCACCATCTGGAAAGGTGGGAGGTAAAGAGGAGGGGGAATGGGAGACGCCCGTAATACTTTCAACAATAAAATAAAACGTAGTAATGACTTTAACAAAGTAAAAAAACACACACACACACACAAAAAAAAACACCCAACCTGCTCCATTTGGTCAAACATGTAAGTCGCCCCTAATGCCGTGGTTCTTCCACTGGACCCACTGGAGGGCCGGAGGAACAAAAGCAGCCTGACCATGCTGGCACTCTCCTCTTGGGCTGCTGGGGAAGGAGCGGAGGGGAGAGCAAGAGGACCCTCCTCCGCTCTTCCGGCTCCGCGGGCCGGAGAGAGAACAGCCGCACGGGCCGGATCCGGCCCGCGGGCCGTAGTTTGCCCACGGCTGGGCTAGAGCGTCGGCCTGCGGACTGAAAGGTCCCAGGTTCGATTCCGGTCAAGGGCATGGACCTGGGTTGCGGGCACATCTCCCCCGGTGGGAGGCGTGCAGGAGGCAGCTGATCGATGTGTCTAACTCTCTATCCCTCTCCCTTCCTCTCTGTACAAAAACTCAATAAGATCTATTTATAAAAATACAATAAAATAAATGAACCCGTTCGCCCCGTCATTTCCCGAAGAGGAGCCAGCGCTCACCTTGGCCTTCAGGCGGCTGGCCTCGGCCCGCAGGCTGGTGACGTAGGACTCCAGGTTGTCCCTGAACTTGCCCACGGCGGCGTCCTTGTTGGCCTTGCTCACCTTCACGGCGCTCTTGAGCTGCCCGAACCTGGCGAGCAGGATTTTGTGGATGGCGAGCTGCTCCTCGGAGATGTACACCTGGTAGTAGGCCATCACCGAGTGCAGCTGGGACACGGTGGAGTACTCCTTCTCCAGCTTCGGGATCTTGGCCGAGATGGCGTCCAGGAAGGTGAAGTGCTCCACAAACTCCTCGATCTCAACCGGGTTGCATTCCAGCTTTTTCAGCGACGACTCCACCACCTGCAAGCGTGCACGCGTCGGTTATGATTAGACGTTGATTTTTTCCCCCCACTGCATTAGGAGAGTGATTACTCGTTTTTATTTATTTATTTTTTAAATATATTTTATTGATTTTTTTACAGAGAGGAAAGAAGAGGGATAGAGAGCTAGAAACGTCGATGAGAGAGAAACATCGGCCAGCTGCCTCTTGCACACCCCCCCACCGGGGATGTGCCCGCAACCAAGATACATGCCCTTGACCGGAATCGAACCCGGGACCTTTCAGTCCGCAGACCGACGCTCTACCACTGAGCCAAACCGGTTTCGGCTAATTACCGTATTTGCCGGCATATAAGACGATTTTTTGGCCCTGAAAAATATGCCTCCAAGTGGGGGGTAGTCTTATACGGCGAGTACATAACAAACTCTGTATTTTTAGTGGAAATGTTAGGGGGTCGTCTTATACGCCCAGTCGTCTTATACGCCGGCAAATACGTATTTTTCAGGGCCAAAAAATCGTCTTATACGCTGGCAAATACGGTACTTGTTTTTAGTATCTCACGCTACCTTAACCTAATTATAACGCTAGGGGGAAAAACAATGAAGACATCATCTAGTACATGGATACCAAAACCAGATACGGATGGTTAAGGAAAAGAAGAAAATCACAAAGCGATTTCGCTTACAAGCGTAAATGCAAACATCTTGGAAACCACGTGTACGCAGCCCGGCCGGTGTGGCTCAGTGGTTGGGCTTCAACCTGTGAGCCAGGAAGGTCACGGTTCAGTTCCCAGTCGGGTCACAGGCCCAGGTTGCAGGCTTGATTCCCCCAGTGGAGGGCGTGCGGGAGGCAGCCGATTGATGATTTTCTCTCATCATCGATGTTCCTCTCTCTTCCTCCCCCTTCCTCTCTGAAATCAAAACGTATTTTAAAAAGTAACAACGTGCATGCGCGTGCCTGTGTGCGCTGGCAACCTAAATCTACCCATTTGGATGCGAGACTAACCTTAGAAAGCCCATTAATGTAATCACCCACGTTAAAAGATGAAAGGAAAAACTGTACGATCATCACAGTAGCCGGAGAATAAGCATCCGATTAAATTCACTTATGATATAAAAAATTCTACTGTGCCAAAACCGGTGTGGCTCAGTGGATAGAGCGTCGGCCTGTGGACTGAAAGGTCCCAGGTTCTATTCTGGTCAAGGGCATGGACCTTGGTTGCGGGCACATCCCCGGTGGGGGGTGTGCAGGAGGCAGCTGGTCGAAGTGTCTCTCTCATCGGCGTTTCTAGCTCTCTATTCCTCTCCCTTCCTCTCTGTAAAAAATCAATAAAATGGCCGAAACCGGTTTGGCTCAATGCATAGAGCGTCGGCCTGCGGACTGAAAGGTCCCGGGTTCGATTCCGGTCAAGGACATGTACCTTGGTTGCAGGCACATCCCCAGTGGGGGGTGTGCAAGAGGCAGCCGATCGATGTCTCTCTCTCTCATCGATGTTTCTAACTCTGTATCCCTCTCTCCTTCCTCTCTGTAAAAAATCAATAAAATATATATTTTTTAAAAATCAATAAAATGTATTTTTTTAAAAGTACAACCAATGGACACAAAACTCTGGGGAGGGAGGGCATGCATGGGAGGTGGGGGGGGGCAATGGTAAGATATGTACACAGATAACGCCTTGGTCGGCAATGGTAAGATATGTACACAGATAACGCCTTGGTCGGCAATGGTAAGATATGCACACAGATAACGCCTTGGCTCGGCAATGGTAAGATGTGTACACAGATAACTCCCTGGTCTGGCAATGGTAAGATATGTACACAGATAACTCCTTGGTCTGGCAATGGTAAGATATGCACACAGATAACGCCTTGTCCGGCAATGGTAAGATATGCACACAGATAACGCCTTGGTACGGCAATGGTAAGATATGCACACAGATAACTCCTTGGTCCGGCAATGGTAAGATATGCACACAGATAACGCCTTGGTCCGGCAATGGGAAGATGTGTACACAGATAACGCCTTGGTCCGGCCATGGGAAGATGTGTACACAGATAACTCCTTGGCCCAGCAATGGTTAAGATGTGTACACAGATAACGCCTTGGGCCGGCAATGGTAAGATATGCACACAGATAACTCCTTGGTCGGCAATGGTAAGATGTGCACACAGATAACTCCCTGGTCTGGCAATGGTAAGATGTGCACACAGATAACACTTTGGTCCGCAATGGTAAGATATGTACACAGATAACTCCCTGGTCCGGCAATGGTAAGATGTGTACACAGATAATGCCTTGGGCCGGCAATGGTAAGATGTGTACACAGATAACGCCTTGGTCAGCAATGGTAAGATGTGTACACAGATAATGCCTTGGGCCGGCAATGGTAAGATGTGTACACAGATAATGCCTTGGTCCGGCAATGGTAAGATGTGTACACAGCTAACGCCTTGGTCCGGCAATGGTAAGATGTGTACACAGATAACGCCTTGGTCCGGCAATGGTAAGATATGCACACAGATAACGCCTTGGGCCGGCAATGGTAAGATATGTACACAGATAACGCGTTGGTCCGGCAATGGTAAGATGTGTACACAGATAACGCGTTGGTCCGGCAATGGTAAGATATGCACACAGATAACTCCTTGGTCCGGCAATGGTAAGATATGCACACAGATAGATGTGTACACAGATAACGCCTTGGGCCAGCAATGGGAAGATGTGCACACAGATAACGCCTTGGTCCGGGAATGGTAAGATGTGCACACAGATAACGCCTTGGTCGGCAATGGTAAGATGTGTACACAGATAACTCCTTGGTCGGCAATGGTAAGATGTGTACACAGATAACTCCCTGGTCCGGCAATGGTAAGATGTGCACACAGATAACGCCTTGGGCCAGCAATGGTAAGATGTGTACACAGATAACGCCTTTGGCCGGCAATGGTAAGATGTGTACACAGATAACTCCTTGGTCGGCAATGGTTAAGATATGTACACAGACAATGCCTTGGTCCGGCAATGGTGAGATATGTACACAGATAACTCCTTGGTCCGGCCATGGTAAGATGTGCACACAGATAACGCCTCGGCCCGGCAATGGTAAGATGTGCACACAGATAACGCCTCGGCCCGGAGCACCCACCTCCAGCAGGTGCCGGTTCTTCTTCTCCACGACGGCGCGCAGCAGGGCCTGGCTGGCCTGCAGGACGCCCTCCAGGTGCGGCAGGCACTCGGCCTGGTAGGCGGCGGTCCGCACCTGGAAGATGCCGATGCGCTTCTCGGTGACCATGCCCACCACGTCGCGCAGGTAGCTCAGGAACCGGTTGAGGATGGTGCGGAACTGCGACGACGTCAGCTCCGCCGAGCCCGCGATGCGCGTGCCCGTGACCTGCGCCCGCTCCACCATCGTGCAGTACTTGGTGAACCGGCGGCTGTAGCCGCTCACCAGGCTCATCGAGCTGCCCAGGACGGCCAGGAGGCACACGATCTGCGAAGGGAAAGAAGGACAGGCCGGAGCCGGTGAAGCTCAGTGGACAGAGCCTGCAGACTGAGGGGTCCCGGGTTCAATTCCAGTCAAGGGCACGTGCCTTGGCTGCGGGCACAGCCCCAGTGGGGGGTGTGCAGGAGGCAGCTGGTCAATGATTCTCTTTCATTAATGTTTCTAACTCTCTATCCCTCTCTCTTCCTCTCTGTAAAAAAAAAAAATCAATAAAATATATATTTATTTTTAAAAAAATAAATAAATAAAAAGAAAAGCATGACAGGATTTCATCCTGAGAGGGAAGAGGGCTTGGCCTGATACAATCGTAATTTCATTAAAAATATGTAAGACAGCAGTTATATGTCTTTTTTTTTCATCTCTTTTTCTTTTATACTTTAAAATATATTTTATTGATTTTTTTTTTTTTACAGAGAGGAAGGGAGAGGGACAGAGAGTTAGAAACATCAATGAGAGAGAAACATCGGATCAGCTGCCTCCTGCACACCCTCCACTGGGGATGTGCATGCAACCAAGGTACATGCCCTTGCCCGGAATCGAACCTGGGACCTGTCAGTCCACAGGCTGACACTCTATCCACTGAGCCAAGCCGATTAGGGCCATGCCTTTTTTTTAATGTATTATTATTTCAAAATAAAGTTGTTGTTTGTTTGTTTTTCAAAGAAAGAAAAAATAACCCAGAGACATGCTAACGGCCACCACAGGCCGATGGGCAGTTTCTAATCCCGTTGAAGGGCATCCGGGAAGCTCGTTTCATTCCAAACCTCTGCCACCTAAATATGTCGGAAACAGAAGCCTAAGACATTCACCTTGCCTGTCTCTATCTGGCCTGCATGGAAAGATGCACAAGGCTCTTTAACGAGCCCAGGGGTCGGCAAACTCATCAGTCCGCAGAGCCAAATATCAACAGGACGACGACTGAAATTTCTCCGGAGAGCCACGTTTCTTAAACATAAACTTCTTCTAACGCCACTTCTTCAACACAGACTCGCCCAGGCCGTGGTATTTTTGTGGAAGAGCCACACTCAAGGGGCCAAAGAGCCGCATGTGGCTCTCGAGCCGCGGTTTGCTGACTGCTGAACTAGACAGCAAGTTGTAGAGACACCAGCCGCTTATTCCTCTGCTGGTCACCGGGGTTTAGTGCGTGTGCTCTGTGCCCTAGAAAAGGCCAGTCCTAGCCCTGGCCAGGTGGCTCAGTGATCAGACCATCAGCCCATGGCCTAAAGGGTTGCAGGTTCAATTCCCGGTCAAGGGGCACGTACTGTGGTTGCAGGTTTGATTCCCTGGCCTGGTTGGGGGCACATGAGGAAGGCAACCCATGGACGAGTCTCTCACATCGATGTTTCTCTCTCTCTCCCATGCCCTCCCTCCATTTTACTCTCGCTAAAAATTAATGGGGGCGGAGGGAAATATCTTTGGGTGAGAATTTAAAAAAAAAAAAAAAACAAAGAAAGAAAATGCCAGTTCTGTATGCTATGCGATGTTACCCAATTCCCAAAACACAGCTACTCTGAATGGGGTGGCATCCTGATCCAAGCTAAAACCACTACATTCTCTCGTGAATTTGAACAAAAAATGCCTCGTTAGGTGGCAGTGGGAAAAACCAGGGTCGTGGCAAGTGAACAGAACAGCAAGGCAACACCCGGAGGGAACCGTGAAAGAGAAAGCTCATTCTCAGAGCGATACCGGGGAAGAAAAAGCGAACAGGGGTGAAATATCACCAGGAAGAAAAAAAAACTGGGAAGGCTTTTCCAATCGCTCTCAGTGACACGGCGTGTTCTCAGATAAGAACGTCAATGGGTTTCTGGTCTTTAAACCAAATAGTCCCTAAGACACGCAGTTTCTTAAACGTACGTTGTTTTGGTACGTAGGGTCCATTTCAAAGAGGGTATGGCAATCTAGCCATCTGTCTTGCTTCCTCGAGTCTATTCCGATTTGCTCTGCTTTCGATAGCTCCGAGTCAGTAAAGTTAGACAGCCGGGGGTCTTGGTCAAGAGGAATCATTTTGGCTGAAATAAATGAGTAAAAAAAAAAATTAATATTTTCCGAAGTCCTGACACTGTATAAATTATCCACGACATCTGAAACTACGGATAACCGAAATTGGTTCATCATGGGAACTAGACAGTATAAATGGGGCTTAAAGGCAGGTGCAAAAGTTTGGATTTAATATCACGGAAACAAGAAAATCACCCACAGGTAACTGGTGGTGGCGTGACGAGGCGTGATTAAAACAGAAACCGAGACTGAAATGTATGTTATTTCAAACTATATTTCTATTTATTTCAAAGGAGAAGGGAGAGAAACGTCAATGATAGGAGAGAACCATTGATCGGCTGCTTCCTGCACGCCCCCTCCTGGGGGTCGAGGGTGCAACTCTGGCACGTGCTAACATGGATTTGGTGTGTACATGCTACTCGAAGACTGTTATACCCACGTGTGGATACAGAGACGAGAAGACACAGCCTCTCCTATCAATGCGTTCATAATCTAGCTGCACGCCTGGGTGTCCACAGGCAAAAAAAAAAAATAATAACTCGCACCTCCACGTTAGACATTATAAAGTATCAACTCAAGATGCACCATCTTCCTAAAAACAAAACACACATCTAGAAATCTCCCGGGAGGAACTGTAGGAAAGGTGTGTGCGACCTTGGGTGAGACGAAGAGTCTTTAGACATAAAATCAAAAGTATCATCTATGAAGGCAAAAAAAAAAATTGATAAGCTGCCCTTGATCAAAATTAAGAAGTTTAGCTCTGTGAGAAATAAATGAAAAGGCAAGGCACACTCTGCAAATCTTATAACTAATAAAGAATTTATATCGAGAGTACATATAAAGACCTCTCACAACTCAACATCAGGGACATCCAGAGACTGGATTGTTTAGATTAAGTTCAGACTGGATTCCTGAACTTAAAAAAAAAAAGAAAAAGTTAAGCAATGATGCATTGGAGCCAGCTGGTGTGGCTCAGTGTTTAAGCCTTGACCTAGGAGCCAGGAGGTCACGGTTCGATTCCCGGTCAGGGCACATGCCAGAGTTGCACCCTCGACCCCCAGTAGGGGGCGTGCAGGAGGCAGCCGATCAGTGATTCTCTCTTATCATTGATGTCTCTCTCCCTTCTTCTCTGAAATAAATGAAAAATATATTTTAAAAAACAAACAGTGAGTTGGATACTGGTTTAGGCTGGAGAGAGGGCCTCTGCTCTCGGCACACCCTGGCGATGTGAGCAGAGAATGCTGCTGCGTCAGAGGACATCCCGGTGTCTCAGCATCTCCGTGAGGCCGAGACCGTGGAGAAGGGGTCCGCTCGCTGGCCGGGCTGGTGACTGCCGTGTGAGTGCAGAATGTGTACACCCAGCTGGAAAAGCACTCCTAGAGATCTGTTTGAGCCCTGGCCAGTGTGGTTCAGTGGATAGAGCGCGGGCCCGCCCACTGGAGGGTCTCGGCGCAGGTGCCTGGGTTGCGGGTTTGATCCCCGGTTGCAGAGTGTGCAAAAGGCAACCAATCAGCGTGTCCCTTTCACAGCGATGCTTCTCTCTTATTCCCTTCTCTCCCCCCACTCCTTCCGCTCTCTCTGAAAGCAATGGAAAATATCCTCAGGTGAGGATGAACAACAACAAAAAAACCTATTTAAGGTGGAAACAACACCTTTGTTTTGCTATGATCTAGAAGATATTACTTATTTAAGTCTCATAAAATTCTGTAGCACATTACTGGGGGGGAAAAAAAATCCAAGCCTCCACGATTTTCCTAATTCTATGGTTATGGGTATAATTCCCACAGAGGCTCAAATGATTTCAAATTCACATATATTGACACCAAAAGACCGTGGATGTATGATCTCTCATCTTCCGTAACATCTGCCATGTACCTGGCTCAAAGCTTCCAATGCCTACATTTGAGAAAATATTGCTGAGGAACACGATGCATCTAATCAAACACTTAAAAAACACTTACTGATGCACTTTTCAATACCATCCAACATACTCTGAATTTTTACTGAAAAGTCCAGTCTGTTGGGAGCAATTAGGAGGTTGGTGGGGAATTCCAAAAGCCTAGGAGAGAAAAGAGTGGGAGCAAATTTCAAAAGGATGCCCGGACCGGCACCAGGTCCGACTGCCTGGAATTCCAGAAACGAGTGCCACTTACGAATCCTCCTCGCCTTTGCTGTCGAAATCAGTCATGACTTCCAAATCTGTGAGAAAGAGAATAAAAAACTGATGGACGTTTCTATCGGCTAAGTGGCAAGCTGCTATGTACCGGTGCCTCCCAAGCACCCCAAGAATCAACTGGGAAAGCAATGCCCACCCAGCACCCCCCCTCCGCCACCCCCAATTCTGACTAAGGAGGTCTCAGATGGAGCCCCACAGTGTGCATGCTGACTAGCATCCCAGGCGCTGTCCGTCCTCGTGAAGGGGGCTCCTCGGGTCCCCCCTCAGTGACCAGTGGTATTAAAATTAAAAAAGGGGCCCTAACCAGTGTGGCTCAGTGGATAGAGCGTCGGCCTGCAGACTGAAGGGCCCCGGGTTCGATCCCGGTCAAGGGCATGTACCTTGGTTGCGGGCACATCCCCAGTGGGGGGTGTGCAGGAGGCAGCTGGTCGGTGATTCTCTCTCATCAATGTTTCCAACTCTCTATCCCTCTCCCTTCCTCTCTGTAAAAAACAACAACAACAAAAACACAAAAAATACATTTAAAAATACAAATAAAAGATTATGTGTTTTTTAAAAAGATTAAAAAATAGGTAATGGTTGCCGAAACCAGGTTTGGTTCAATGGATAGAGTGTCAGCCTGCGGACTGAAGGGTCCCAGGTTCGATTCCGGTCAAGGGCATGTGCCTTGGTTGCGGGCACATCCCCAGTAGGGGGTGTGCAAGAGGCAGCTGGTCGATGTTTCTCTATCATGGATGTTTCTAACTCTCTATCCCTCTCTCTTCCTCTCTGTAAAAAAATCAATTATATATATATATATATATATATATATATATATATATATATATATATATAAATTTGTTTATTTATTTATTATTTATTTTAATGGGTAACGGCATTACTGCTCGTATCCACTACCAATGGCCCGTTACGTTTATGCCTCCTCGGAGCATCCTTCCTTCAACATTGCTCAAAACCACAACCTACGGAGCCATCGTCCATAAACGACTGTATTCTCCTCTCACTTGAGACTTTCCAGCTGTCAGGCTATTCCAGCCGTGGGCAAACTGCGGCCCGCGGGGTTGGATCCGGCCCGCTCGGCTGTTCTCTCCGGCCCGCGGAGCCGAAAGAGCGGAGGAGGGTTCTCTTGCTCTCCCCTCCGCGCCTTCACCAGCAGCCCGAGAGGAGAGTGCCAGCGTGGTCAGGCTGCTTCTGTGCCGGCCCTCCGGTCCAGTGTAAGGACCCACGGTGGCCCTCGGGTCAGAAAGTTTGCCCGCCCCTGGGCTATCTATCCCCTGCCCCCCGTGCTCACCCCCTGGCTCCTCTCACCTGACAGCAGCTCCTCGAGGTGGAAGGTGGGGGCGGGCTTGTGCGGCAGCAGCAGCAGCTCCTCGCTGGAGGGCCTGGCCACGGTGCCGGCTTCGGACTCGGAGCCCTCCTCCTCCTCCTCCCTGCGCAGCCCGGGCCCCTCGGACCACGGCTCGGAGGCCTGGGAGCTCTCGCTGGACGTCCTGGAGGAGACGCTCTTGGAAGGGATTCTCAGGTGCAGGCTCACCTCGAACACCGGCGCGTACTTGGTCAGGTCCTTCTCCAGCTTGAGGGAGTTCATAACCTAGCGCAACGGACAGGCGACTGTTCTGGTGGTGGGGACGCGGGACTGGAAGGGCATTTATTTATTTTATTTATTTTATATATTTTATTGATATTTTACAGAGAGGAAGGGAGAGGGATAGAGAGCCAGAAACGTCGATGAGAGAGAAACATCGACCAGCCGCCTCCTGCACGCCCCCTACCGGGGATGTGCCCGCAACCAAGGCACATGCCCTTGGCCGGAATCGAACCCGGGACCCTTCAGTCCGCAGACCGACGCTCTACCACTGAGCCAAACCGACCTCGGCTGGAAGGGCATTTAGACAACACAGTCCGACGTGTCACATGGTCGGTAACCACTTCAGTCTCGCCGAGGAACCTCGGATTGCCAGATAACTGTTATTTGCATGTGTGTTGTTTTTTTTTTAAATAAAAGTAAGTTGTCCTAACCGGTGTGGCTCAGTGGATAGAGCGTCGGCCTGTCGACTGAAGGGTCCCGGGTTCGGTTCCAGCCAAGGGCACGTCTTCACTGGGGAGTGCGCAGGAGGCAGCTGACCAATGTTTCTCTCTCATCGATGTTTCTCTCTATCTCTCTCCCTTCCTCTCTGTAAACTCAACATAATAGATAGATAGATAGATAGATAGATAGATAGATAGATATTTAAAGGAAATTAATGGAAAAATAAATGAAATACCGTATTTGCCGGCATATAAGACGATTTTTTGGCCCTGAAAAATATGCCTCCAAATGGGGGGTAGTCTTATACGGCGAGTATATAACAAACTCTGTATTTTGAGTGGAAATGTTAGGGGGTCGTCTTATACGCCCAGTCGTCTTATACGCCGGCAAATACGGTATTTTCAGGGCCAAAAAATCGTCTTATACGCTGGCAAATACGGTACTGCAGTATTTTCCCCAAAAACTGTATAAACAGATGCCAGAGGGGCCAAATAGTAATCATTTTAGAGCTTAATAAATGCAAATTCTTAGGCTCTAGCCCAAGAGATGTTGAGTTAAAGAGTCAATCAGGGTCAAGGCCAGGAATCTGAACCTTTCACACTCGTTACCCCAGGTCTGTGGTCGGCCAACTGCGGCTCGAGAGCCACACGCGGCTCTTCGGCCCCTTGCGTGTGGCTCTTCCACAAAACACCACGGCCGGGGCGAGTCTGTGTTTGAAGAAGCGGCGTTCGAAGAAGTTGAGGTTTAAAAAATGTGGCTCTCCAAAGACATGTGGATCGTCGTGCTGTTGCCTTTTGGCTCTGTGGACGGATGAGTTTGCCGACCAGTGGCCCAGGCCATACCTCCTCCCTTTCACAGGCACACGTGAGTACACGTTTCCCCACCAAGAGCCAGGAGGACCTGAGGAATCAATGTTGCCTTCCCACAATGCGGCTGCCCTGAGACTCTGGCTAGGCCTGAGTCCTCAGGGTATCGATCCCTCGTGTCCACGACGTGATCGGTTGTGCCGGAGGCGTCTGGGGTGTCACCCGAGTCACCTGCTAGCACCCCAACCTTCAGCTCCCGTCATGCACAAACCGAGGCCGTTCACGGGCGCGGAAAGGCCGCTGGGTGAGAGCTTGGGTAGATGCTGAGGGCGATGTGCCAGCCTCAAAAGTCCTACACGGTCCTGGACGCGGGACGTGGTGGTCGCACCGCACTGGGAACGCGCCAATGCCACGGGCTTTGTCCACTGCAAAGTGGCTCACGTGGCCCGTTTTCTGTGGCTTTACCACAGTAAGAAAGCTCATGCAGGCAATTCCAAACAAATATGCAAAGTGCTGCAAAGCCTACTCTGGACCAGCCGTGGGCAAACTACGGCCCGCGGGCCGGATCCGGCCCCTGCGGCTGTTCTATCCGGCCCGCGGAGCCGAAAGAGCGGAGGAGGGTTCTCTTGCTCTCCCCTCCGCTCCTTCCCCAGCAGCCCAGGAGGAGAGTGCCAGCGTGGTCAGGCTGCTTTTGTTCCGGCCCTCCGGTCCAGTGTAAGAACCCACTGTGGCCCTCAGGTCAAAAAGTTTGCCCACCCCTGCTCTGGACAATAACCTCTGGCTGGTATTCTCATTCGCGATGTCCACTATTCCAGTGCCTAATTCGGGGCCTGGTACACGGTAAGAACACAGGGATACGTGAAGGTACGTGTAAACATAGCTTTCTATAGCGGAAGCGGAGGTGCATGTGTGTGCGTGGTGTGTGTGCGTGGTGTGTGTGTGTGTGTGTGTGTGTGTGTGTGTGTGTGTTTTGGGTAAGAAATTGAGCATTAATCAGAAATCACATTTTAGTTTCCAAACGTACTCATTTCACTTACTTTTTCATGTATTCGCTCATTAAACAACCCATGCTTACATTTTTTCTAAGACCACTTACCTCATCAATATCAGCTTCTGCTTTTAAGTCTGACTTTGGAACGGCAGTAGCATATAAGCTTGAATACGAAGCAAGCTCTTCATGGTCACTGGTCAGCTTTCCAGTGAGAGAAATGGTGTCCTTGTATGTCCTAGATTAAGAAACGGAAAGGGAAAACACAGCCATTTAAATTCTTACATCTTGCGAACATTCGCAATGCATAAGTAACTAGCCATCCCTCCAAAGAACGATGGCCAATAAGTATGCAAAAAATATGCTTAGCGTCACTCATCATTAGGGAAATACAAATCGAAACCATAACGAGATTATCAATTAGGCTGGGCAGTGCCGGTGAGGTGGAAATCTGGCGCTTTGCTGGTGGAAATTAAAATGCCGTGGCTTTGTCTGGCCGGCGTGGCTCAGTAGCCAAAAGGTTCACTCAGCTATCATCAACGGATGAACAAACAAACCAAGCGTGGTATATCTATGCACTGGAATAGTATACAGCCCTGAAAAGGGATATTCCGTTACATGCTCCATCATGGATGAGCCTTAAAAACATGGTGCTAAGTGACATAGGGCAAACACAAAAGGCAAATATTGCATGATTCCACCTATCTGAGGTACTCAGGCTAGGTGAGTTTCTGGACACAGAACGCATAACAGAGGTCACAGGGGGTTGGGGGGCGGGGCGTAGACACAGAACAAGGAGTGATTGTGTAATGGGCACAGAGTTTCATAAAACCTAAGAGTGGGATAATGAAAAAGTTCTGGGAATGGCCGAGACCAGTTTGGCTCAGTGGATAGAGCGTCGGTCTGTGGACTGAAGGGTTCCGGGTTCGATTCTGGTCAAGGGCATGTACCTTGGCTGTGGGCACATCCACGATGGGGGGTGTGCAGGAGGCAGCTGGTCGATGTCTCTCTCTCATCGATGTTTCTAGTTCTCTATCTCTCTCCCTTTCTCTCTTTAAAGAGAAAGTTCTGAAAATGGGTAGGCTGATGGTTGCTCAATACTGAATGTACTCAATGTCCCAGAATTACATAGTTAAACATGGTACATTTTGTTATTTACATTTTATTACCACGAACAATTCTTAGGTCTCATTTAAGCAGAATGGAGTTGACTCAAATTCCAATTGAAGCTTATGGCTCCTTCTCGAATCATCCGGGTATCTTTAAGAACTAGCCCTGAGCTTTGAACTAGCCCTATACACAGAATTTCCAGACTTTAGCAAATAAAAGTACAAAACAGTAAACTGGAATTTCAAACAAACAATACTATTTAATATAGGTAATATTTGAGACATACTAAAAAAAATTATTACGTATCTGAATTTCAAATTGTACCGGACAGCCCGTATTTTATTTGGCAATCAGACATACGCTGAATTTTGAAGAAATAATTGGAAATCTTTCCTAAGTTTTTTTTTTAAATATATTTTATTGATATTTTACAGAGAGAAAGGGAGAGAGATAGAGAGTTAGAAACGTCGACGAGAGAGAAACATCGACCAGCTGCCTCCTGCACACCCCCCACCGGGGATGTGCCCGCAACCAATGTACATGCCCTTGTCCGGAATCGAACCCGGGACCCTTCAGTCCGCAGACCGACGCTCTACCACTGAGCCAAACTGGCTTCGGCTCTTTCCTAAGTTTTATGGACAGTAAAGTATTGCCAGATCATCATAAAAACTGAGTACATACAATTTGCTATAAGAAGCATTTTCTTTTTTATTTTATTTTATTTTTTAATATATGTTATTGATTTTTTAGAGAGAGAAAGGAAGAGGGATAGAGAGCTAGAAACATCGATGAGAGAGAATCATCGACCAGCTGCCTCTTGCACACCCCCCACCGGGGATGTGCCCGCAGCCAAGGTACATGCCCCTGACAGGAATCGAACCCGGGACTCTTCAGTCCACAGGCTGACGCTCTATGCACTGAGCTAAACCGGTTTCGGCTATAAGAAGCATTTTCGAATTCTCACTTCAACTGTTTCCTCTATAAGGGACAATCAGTGTTTGCAACACTATGCTTCCAAATTCCTTTTATCAATAAAAAAAATTATATATATATATATATATATATATATATACACACACACACACACACACACACACACATATATATATATATATATATATATGTATATATATGATTTACCTGATTAGATCTTCATTCCTCTTTTCCATGGAAAGTGGCATCCGACTAGAACTAGTAAATAATTCCAGAAGCAACACGACCGCCGTGTTCATGAGCTGGCGGACCAGCTCCTGGAATATGTAGTCCACCAGCGTGAAAAACCTCAAGATTTTCATTAACAGCCGTCGATACACGGGCATCTTGAGGTGGGAGCTGTCCTCTTTGGAGAAGCCCGGCTCAAAATACTCTCTGATCTCTTCCTTCTCCGCCACCTGCGATTCAATAAACACACGCGCACACTTAGACGCACGCGTACGTTTGCCCTCTGTGCCCTGTGCGTGCGGCTGGTTAGCGGTTAGCTGGCTCATTAACTAACCACGGTGGTCAACGAGGCAGCTAACTAGTCCTGGGCGTTTGGGACACATCTTCCTCCGCCTGCCCATCCCCGACATTCCCTCCAGGGATGCGGTTTGAAGCAGTAGCTTTCGTCGGTAGCATAAAAAACCGAGAGGTTGAGAGGATGTGATGAAAGGATTACCTTTAAAAGTGTGGTCTTCATCTTCGTGATGGCTTTGTCCCTGAGGGCCTCGAGCTGATGGAATGTGCGGGAAGCTTGCTGCAGCTGTTCCTCACAAAATTCATCTAGAGAGTATGTCCGGGACTTATCCAGCTAAAGGACAATAAATGTTGAGGGGTGCAGAGTCAAAATTCATTTAAGAGTGTGTGTGTGTGTGTGTGTGTGTGTGTGTGTGTGTGTGAGAGAGAGAGAGAGAGAGAGAGAGAGAGAGAGAGAGATAGCATTTTGGCCATCTTCTCACATCATAATGAGTATATTTTATAGTTTATATACTTAACCTTTTTTTTAAAAAAAAAAAAACTATTCCATATTTAAATCATTCATTGAGAAGTTCACCCTTTCTTAGAACTAGGGAACAGGAGAATACATAAATTTAACCTAAACCTCTGAGTTGCAACTTCTTACAATTTAAAAAAATATATATTTTATTGATTTTTTTTTTTTTTTACAGAGAGGAAGAGAGATGGATAGAGAGTCAGAAACATCGATGACAGAGAATCATCGACCTGCCGCCTCTTGCACACACCTAACTGGGGATGCGCCCGCAACCAAGGTACGGGTGCCCTTGACTGGAATCGAACCCGGGACCCTTGAGTCTGCAGGCTGATGCTGTACCCACTGAGCCAAACCAGCCAGGGCTACTTTTTCCCACCTTTACAAGGCAGATGGCCGACGGATTATCTTTATAATCACCATATCCTTGATTAAAAGCATCTTCGCAAAGTCCTTTTACGTAGAGCAAGTAGCTTTGAAATAACTCATCCGCCCAAAAGAGATGGGCGCACAGACTGGACCTGCGGGCGAAGAACATTTCTATGACGTGGTTATCTCTCCTGCAGAGTGAACGGAGCCGGTTCGGGGATAACTAACTAGTGCGATAGTTAACTACTAAATCGGTCTCACGTGCCTTTCCTTAGCATGCGTCACATCTGTCACCCTGTCCTGGTTGTCGTGTTTTCCCACACCTCTGCAAGATGTGACCAGTGGGGGAAACTGAGCAAAGGGGACAAGGGGTCCCTCTACATCATTCCTTGCAACTGCATTTCTTTTTTTCTTTTTAAATATGTTTTATTGATTTTCTACAGAGAGGAAGGGAGAAGGATAGAGAGCTAGAAACATCGATGAGAGAGAAACATCGACCAGCTGCCTCCTGCACACCCCCTACTGGGGATGTGCCCGCAACCAAGGTACATGCCCTTGACCGGAATCCAACCCGGGACCCTTCAGTCCGCAGGCCGAGGCTCTGTCCACTGAGCCACACCGGTTTCGGCGCACCTGCATTTCAATCAGGAGACATGTGTAACACTTTAAACAGTCTCCAAGTAAGAAGTTTAACAGCAACAGCAGCAACGAAACGTGGCCGCCAGATAGCCTACAACCGTGGTCGGCAAACTGCGGCTCGCGAGCCACATGCGGCTCTTTGGCCCCTTGAGTGTGGCTCTTCCACAAAATACCACGGTCTGGGCGAGTCTATGTTGAAGAAGTGGCGTTAGGAGAAGTTTAAAAAAAAATGTGGCTCTCCAAAGAAATGTCAACCGTTGTGCTGTGGATATCTGGCTCGGTGGACGGATGAGTTTGCCGACCGCTGGCCTACAAAATAGAATGCACTGCCATCCACCTTGGATTACTTACTCACTCCTCTTTTTGAAAGCAAAAAGTCAGATGGAGTGATCAAGGAAATCTCATCCTAGACTCTTAATAGTACCGTATTTGCCGGCATATAAGACGATTTTTTGGCCCTGAAAAATACCGTATTTGCCGGCATATAAGAGACTGGGCGTATAAGACGACCCCCTAACATTTCCACTCAAAATACAGAGTTTGTTATATACTCGCCGTATAAGACTACCCCCCACTTGGAGGCATATTTTTCAGGGCCAAAAAATCGTCTTATACACCGGCAAATACGGTACTCTGATTCCCTTACAGCATAGAATGGTGTACGCGTGTACACACACACACACACACACTCACTCACAAAACACACACACACCTACACATTGATATATACACACACACACACACATTATGGTTAACATATAAACATATCAAAATGTAGACTTAATCATACATGTTATGGAATGTGACTTTCTAATCACAGAGTGAACATAGATTTATGTGTGTTTCCATATGCTACGTGTTTAAAGTAATGCTTCCTCTTGGGATTTTTATCCAGACTTACCTGCTTCTGTCAGTCTTCCTTCTTTTAACAGTCAGCTTCCAAGAAACAAATGCCTTATTCAATCTGAAAGGAAAAGAGACTTCTTACGGTCTATATTCATAAATCACAAGTACAATAAATCTAGTCAAGGCTTAGTGAAACGAGAAAATTCTCTCGGCCACCTCATCCATCCCGAGTCACCCACAGCAAATACTGAACCTTTCCACTTTCTCCCGAACCACCAGCCGCTCACAGAACAAAGTGTGGATGTAAATGAGACTCATCATGATCCTCACAGATTCACGATCGATCTAGTGGCGACATTCCAACAACCATGAAAACTATAAACATCTATTCTTTTCCCTGAAACATGTACTGGCTCACTATTTTTTTAAGAGAGACTCGGATCCCCAGAAGAGTGGAGGTTCTATTTTCAGGGGATAATGAGATGAAAAGGTACATTGATAAGAAATCACTGTACAGTGGGGTAAGTATATATATATATAAATATATATATATATAGATAGATAGATAGATAGATAGATAGATAGATGATTCTTGTTCCCATTCCAATTCTGTTTCAAAAGCTTATTCAATAAAAACGATTTAGAGCAGAGTGGACCCTGAGATCTATTACAAAGCCAGGATAACCGTGGGAAGTTCAACAATGACAGAGTTCAAATAAATACAAAATAGTACTTTGGGCCCCACCCGGTGTGGCTCAGTGGATAGAGCATTGGTCTGGGGACTGAAGGGTCCCAGGTTCGATTCCGGTCAAGGGCACGTGCCCGGGTTGCGGGCTCAGTCCCCAGTGGAGTGATGCAGGAGGCGGCCGGTCAATGACTCTCAACATTGATGGTTCTCTCTCTCTCTCTCCCTCCCTCCCTCTTCCTTCCTCTCTGAAATCAATTACATATATATATATATATATATATATATATATATATATATATATATAATAGCATTTTGGGTTAATATAAGCTGATAGTCCAGAACATCCGGATTCATGACCAGTGTCTACAGGGATGCGGCGGTCACACACGTTCTGCAGAAGAAACCTCTCCGGACTGGTACTCAGCCATCCGTGCTGCATGTGCCTTAGGCCTCAGACCAGCTCCAGCCACCAGCCTCTTCATCCCTCAGCCACCCGCTTCTCCCTCTGCAGACACTCTAAACGCACCCGCTATGTTCTGTCTGAACTCCTCTCTTTCAAGACCTCACATGAACGTCTCCCTTTTCACCAGCCATCCCGTTTAAAACAGACACACACACACACACACACACACACACACACACACACACACACACACACCAATAATAATAAAAAGAAATAAAATGTTATTTCTCTCTTTTAGGAGTCCCCAGTAGATAGCAGCAAACCACCAGAAAAGGCAGACAGTAGAGAGGAAATTAAAGCACAGAAAAGGAAACAAATCCCGGAAGAACAGCAGTCTGGGACTGCGCTGTGAAGGGTCACAGAGTCAGGAACCCCGATGTGGTAGAACCTTCAAACGAGGCAGATTTTTAAATGACGGCCTCAATCCATAAGCTGCTTTGGGCGGCGGGCACACGGAGCAACATATAGACCTTGCAACACAGAAGCACACACCTGATACCTATGTGAGCATGTAAGCCAATGTCACCCCCATCAATTTAACAAAACATCGAGCTGCCACGCTCCGGAATTCTGTTCTATTTTCCTTTGCTAGAGGCCCTGTGCACGGATTCGTGCACCCGTGGGGTCCCTCGGCCTGGCCTGTGGAGATCGGGCCAAAACTGACAGGCTGACATCCCCCGAGGGGTCCTGGATTGCAAGAGGGTGCAGGCCAGGCCGAGGGCCCCCCCCCGCCCCCCCCGCCCCCCCCTCAGTGCATGAATCCATGCCCTGGGTCTCTAGGATGCATATAAGATCTTTGGTTAATCTCTTCCCACCCTCCCCGCTTCCCTCTGAGATTCATCAGTCTGTTCCCCGTTTCCATGCCTGTGAATTGAGCGTCTGCCCCCTGGTGGTCAGTGCGCATTATAGCTACCGGTTGAATGGTCACGTAGGCTTTTATATAAGAGAGTAGAGGCCCGGTGCATGAAAATTCATGCATTCAGGGGAGGAGGTCCCTCAGGCTGGCCTGTGCCCGCTCGCAGTCCGAGATCCCTCGGGAAATGTCCACCTGGAGAGTGGGCCTAAGCTGGCAGTCAGACAACCCTCTGGCGGCCCGGGAGCCCTCAGGGGATGTCCAACGTATGGCTTAGACCAGGGGTGGGCAAACTATTTGACTCGAGGGCCACAATGGGTTCTTAAACTGGACCACCTGAGGGCCGGCACAAAAGCAACCTGACCATGCTGGCACTCTCCTCTTGGGCTGCTGGTGAAGGAGCCGACGGGAGAGCAAGAGAACCCTCTGCTCTTTTGGCTCCGCGGGCCGGATAGAACAGCCGAACATGCCGGATCCGGCCCGCGGGCCATAGTTTGCCCACGGCTGGCTTAGGCCCATTCCCTCTGGGGAGTGAGCCTAAGCCATCAGTTGAACAACTTTTGTGCTCACAGCCATGAGCCCAGCTTGTGGCCGAGCGGAGCCCCCCCTGGGGAAACACGCTGACCACCAGGGGACAGCTCCTTCCTGCAGAGTGTCTGCCCCCCGGTGGTCAGTACAGGTCATAGCAACCGGTCATTCCCAGTGGTCCCATCTTTAAGGTCAATTTGCATATTAACCTGTTAATTATATAGGCTATTATTTCATCTCCATCTGACTTTTTTGCATATATGTGTGTTTTTTGTCAGCTCTCACCCACTCTAAGTCCTTTGAGAGCTGGGTAACTGTTTGGTTTGTCCAACAGCATCTGGAATAAGGCCTGGTTTGTAGCAGACTCAATAGTCATAAATAAATGCATCAAAAAGCAAACGAAGTCATTATAGTCCACTGAAGTTTGCTTGACTTTGAAATACCTTTTTCTTACAATATTCATCCAGAAAGATAAAAGAGTTGTAATACTTAAGTGGGTAAGCTTCTTTAAAAAAAAAATATATATATATATATATATATGTATATATATATATATATATATAGAGAGAGAGAGAGAGAGAGAGAGAAAGAGAGAGAGAGAGAGAGAGAGAGAGAGAGAGAGAGAGACTTCCCCATTTCCTCTATAATTCCCCATAAATATGGCTTTTCTATAGCAAAGCCCAGATGTCACCCAGTGAATCCCTATTTCAAAAGGATCCCGTTACAAATGATTGTTTTCCGTTTCATTCATCTCACCGAAAATTGGAAATGACCTTGAATCTTTGCAGTGCATAGAAACATTTCCTCTCCTGTAGCCATTCCAAAGTGGGCAAGAGTTCTACTTCTTCCTCAGCATCTGTTTTGGTAACCTGCAAAGAGAAAGAACGACATGATTCTGTTTCTTTTTTGAAAAATATATATATTTTATTGATTTTTACAGAGAGGAAGAGAGAGGGAGAGAGAGTCAGAAACATCGATGCGAGAGAAACATCGATCAGCTGCCTCCTGCACACCCCCCACTGGGGATGCGCCCGCCACCAAGGTCCATGCCCTTGACAGGAATCGAACCCGGGACCTTTCAGTCCGCAGGCCGAGGCTCTATACACTGAGCCACACCGGTTTCGGCCGTGACTTTGTTTCTTTAAAACATATGAACGATATCTTCAAGGAATGAGGAGAGCCTGTATTTGGCTTAGAACGAGCTGTCTTTATCATTAAGCTTTCTCTCTCTCTCTCTCTCTCTGACCCCCACGCCACCTCATCTACAGCCAAACGTGACCTTCTTTTTTAAAAAAAAATATATTTTATTAATATTTCACAGAGAGGAAGGGGGAGAGATAGAATCGTTGATGAGAGAGACACATCAACCAGCTGCCTCTTGCACATCCCCTTCCGGGAATGTGCCCGCAACCAAGGTACACGCCCTTGACCGGAATCGAACCCGGGACCTTTCAGTCCGCAGACCGACGCTCTACCACTGAGCCAAACCGGTTTCGGCACGTGACCTTCTTTCATTATAGATTGATTACCTTGGAGACAAAGGACGCGGAAACGATCCAGAATTCTTTGGAATGCTTTGCCCTGTGGGCAGAGACCGCCTGGAGGTTGTACGGGTTACAGAAGGCGTTGGGGTCTGTCTGAATAATGCAATACACAAATTCGCCATCATCTTCTAGAGGTTTCTGAGGTTTAAAAAAAAAAAAGCTTTTTTTAATTAACTTGACCAGATTAAGGAGTCAAATGCCTGGCAAATGACTCCGTGAATTGAAATGTCACTACAGATTTAAAATAACATGGAGAGAAAAGCTAACATCAGATTGTGTCTAGAGTTCAACAAGATCCGTCTAAAGATTTAATGCATTTAATTTTCATTCTTATACCCAATGTGGTCAAAAAGCATTCATGAAAATTGATCTGTATGCTTACTCATACATGCTTATTTTTCAAAAATATTTTTTATTGATTTATGAGAGGAAAGGAGAGAGAGAGAGAGAGAGAGAGAGAGAGAGAGAGAGAGAGAGAGAGAGAGAGAAACATCAGTGATGAGAGAGAATCATTGATCGGCTGCCTCCTGCATGTCCCCTGCTGGGAATTGAACCCACAACCCGGGCAGGTGCCCTTGACCAGAATCAAACCTGGGACCCTTTAGTCCCAAGAGTGCCTAATGTCTTAACTTCAGTCTCTTAAATTAACCTTTTGAATCTCGCTAAACAGATGCATGAATTAATATGCTGGGAAGCTGGTGATTGGAGGAAAATCACAAGCAGAGAGTGAGGCAAAGAAGGCTCGCTGAGCCCACGTCCGAGCTACTGCAATGTACTCTCCTGGGCTCGGAGAAACGGGCAGGCTGGCACCCCCCTTCCCCCCCAAAGAGTTCCAGAGGGCAAGAGGGCCCAGGCCAGGCTGGGGGTCCCCACCAGGGCAGGAGCCCAAGCACTGGGTCTCTAGTGTGCGTCTAAGAGCTTTGTTCACTCGAGGCCCTGAGAAATCACACGTGCCACGCTGAGAAAATGTGTAAGCCAAATTTATTTACGTTAGCTTTGAAGCTTCTAACTTTTTAAAATATATATATATATATATATATATATATATATATATATATACATATTTTATTGATTTTTCACAGAGAGGAAGGGAGAGGGAGAGAGAGCCAGAAACATCGATGAGAGAGAAACATCGGCCGGTTGCCTCCTGTGCCCGTAACCAAGGTACATGCCCTTGAATGGAATCGAACCCAGGGACCTTCCAGTCCGCAGACCAATGCTCTATCCACTGAGCTAAACCGGTTTCGGCGGCTTCTAACTTTTTATTGATAAAACTTTATAGGCAAGTTTCGTGTATGGGCGGGTGGGAGGGGCCAGGGAGAGGTCAATGGGAGAGAAGAGGAGACATATGTGATACTTAAAACAATAAAGGATTTACATTTTAAAAAAAGAGAGAAAGTATCATTGAGTCTTCTCTGGATAATTAAATTCTGTTATAAAAGAGCACTTAGCATTCTTCACTGTAATTCAGTGGAGGACGACCTCAGAGGCTGGTGAACTGATTCATCGGCTTCCAATCACTGTAAATTTTTTTAAAACATATTTTATTGATTTTTTACAGAGAGGAAGGGAAAGGGATAGAAAGTTAGAAACATCAATGAGAGAGGAACATCGATCAGCTGCCTCCCACACACCCCCCCACTGGGGATGTGCCCGCAACCAAGGTACATGCCCTTGACCAGAATCGAACCCAGGACCCTTCAGTCTGCAGACCGACGCTCTGTCCACTGAGCCACACCGGTTTCGGCCAATCACTGCAATTCTGAATTTTGCACCCAGTTTTGCACTAGGATTTCTTTTTTAAATCACAAAAAGAAAACATGTTCATGTTGATAAACATGAACGTTAAGAGTACATTCCAGCCAAAACCGGTTTGGCTCAGTGGACAGAGCGTCGTCTGCGGACTGAAGGGTCCCGGGTTCGATTCCGGTCAAGGGCATGGACATTGCTTGCGGGCACATCCCCGGTGGGGGGTGTGGAGGAGGCAGCTGGTCGATGTGTCTCTCTCATCGATGTTTCTGGCCCTCTATCCCTCTCTCCTTCCTCTCTGTGAAAAAATCAATAAAAAAATATATATATATTTTTTAAAAAGAGTACACTCCAATCTCAGGCAGATGTCTGACCTGTTCCCCATTCTTTACATAAGCAAAATGAAGTGATGTCACATACTTTTCATAAGCATTTACCACTACACGAGATTATAACTTGATAGGAGTATAATAATGACTCTAATCCTACATAACAGAAGCATCAGATGCAAACTGTCCCTTCAACCACTAACGAGGGCCAGCGGGAGGCCCGGCAGGCAATGCAGGATGTAAAGACTGAGGCACAGTTTCAAACATTAACCTTTCCAGTGCGGAGCTGTATGAAATAAGAGGATACCTTTAGAGACACCCTCTGAACTCCCGCCGGTCTGCGCTGGCTGAAATCCAGTTTGTAGCTGGGTAGCTTTGTGGGCCAACCAAGCTTTCTTCTCAGCCTGGTGATGTGACTAATCACATCGCCGTCCTCCGGTTCTGGTTCGGAACACGAAGACGAGACCCAGTGTCAGTGTTAAGCACGGGCATCACGTAAGGGTATCGTATGCTATTCCTAATGTCTCTACATAGAGAGAAAAAATTAACGGGCAGCGTCGACTGAAAGTGTACACACCACCGACCACATCATTGGAGGAGAAAATGCAGCTTAACGTGCAATTTTTAACTGAAGCTGGAAAGGAGCAGTCATATTTTTTTTTCCACTTGAGAAAGACGTCACCAGAGACCTAAATACACAGGTGACCAGCAAAGAAGAGACACTAGCACAGACACAAAGCCAGAAGGAGCTTCCTAACACAGGCCTAAGCGGGGCGGGGGCAATGGGGTCGGAAAAGAAGGGACGCCTACGTCAGATGCAACGCATCTTCCTGAGAACACCCCTCCCACTGACACCTTTCAGACCAAATCTTTATATATATATATAAAAAATTGATTTTTTACAGAGAGGAAGAGAGAGGGATAGAGAGTTAGAAACATCGATGAGAGAGAATCATCGATCAGCTGCCTCTTGCACACCCCCTACTGGGGATGTGCCTGCAACCGAGGTACATGCCCTTGACCAGAATTGAACCTGGGACCCTTCAGTTCGCAGACCGAAGCTCCATCCACTGAGCCAAACCGGTTTCAGCTAGCCTATGTCTTGTCAGTTGCTTAAAGGCGGAAATACACTTAAAAGAGTTCATTGAAAAGAAAGCTGGTTAACATTATTTTTCGTTTATTATTATTTTATGTACCAAAAAATAAAAATAAAAATATTTTGATGGTTATTAAAATACTTCCACTTTTTTTTTTTTTGACGAGGGGTACTCAGCGTTATGGAAATTATAGGAGGGGTACACGTATGTCAAAAGTTTGGGAAACGCTGCGTACCAAACCTTGGCCTTTGATGTGTATCTCCACCTTGCCTTAGGACAACTTGTGCTAACAAAAAGCCAGGGTTCCTGAGACAAGAGAGAACTTAGTTCCGCCAGCCAGGTCTTCTCTGGCTCCCCATAATGCCTTCCAAAATTGTGTCTCGTCTCTGGACTCTTTAACCCGTGTACATCCGGCACCTTCTCCAGATTCCAGAACCCTTCTAAGACGCTCGATGGAGCACTTTCAGGTTCTCAAAGAAAGATTGCAAACAATTGTTTTAAGCAACCAAACACAGAATGCAATTACGACCGTCTCTTCTAAAACCACGGTGCAATGTAAGCACGCAAAACCACGGCGTACCGGTGAGCCGTGTGTCCAGGGGGCCCTGTGCCCCGGTGAGCTGTGTCCCCCAAAGGGGCTGGGTATCCCGAGTGAGCTGTCTGTCCCAGGGGGCCGTGTGCCCCGGGAGAGCCGTGTGCCCCGGGAGAGCCGTGTGCCCTGGGGAAGCAGTGGGACCCGGGGGGAGGGGTGGTGAGAACCAGAGGAGGAGCGAACTCTATTCATGTGGTCCTGAGATAGTCACCATAATACAAGCAGATTGTCAAATGACGGCGGGGAGGGGAAGGAGACCTGGGGGGAGATAAGAGAACAACCGAAGGACTGGTATGCATGAACATAAGTACAACCAACGAACACAGAACTCTGGGGAGGGAGGAGGGCATGAATGGAAGGTGGGGGCGGGGAATGGTAAGCTATGTACACATATAATACCTTAATTTAAAAAAATTCTTTAAACAAACAAACAAACCATGGCGTAACCTGCAAAGGTACCGGGCCTTCTGCTCAGGCCGGGGCAGTGATACCACGTACCTGTCTTGTCATAGGATACGAGCTTTTTCTCCCTGACTCTCAGATAGGTACACGTTGGAATCTTCTTTTCCTCTGACTCCGCTTTCCTCCTCTTCTTCTTCTTCCAGGGACCGGTGTTTGGAGCAACAGCTAGCTGAGCTCTACTTTCTGGAAGGTAATCTGAGAATACAACCACTGGTCACCGAACAACCACGCAGCAACTCCACACACCACGCCAATGCGGTTTGGTCAGTATATCACACCGTGGTCCCAGGCTTAGCTGTGGGCCTTGCCCCTGTTCTGTGACTGACTCGGTAAGCTACCCGTCTGCTTTACTGTGCTCGCCTGTGAAGTAAGGATCGTTCCGGTAAAAGCCTCATGGGGTGACGTACGGATTAAACCGGTAAGTATATGTACCGTATTTGCCGGCGTATAAGAGACTGGGCGTATAAGACGACCCTCTAACATTTCCACTAAAAATACAGAGTTTGTTATATACTCGCCGTATAAGACTACCCCCCACTTGGAGGCATATTTTTCAGGGCCAAAAAATCGTCTTATACGCTGGCAAATACGGTAAGAATGCACAGTAAGTGCCTTCTGAGGTTTAAATGTTAGTGTGTGATTTGACGATGACAAAACTGGGAATCCTCGTCACAGAACAGGTCACGAAACCCCTTTGGTTAACTGTCATTTGGTCACTGAGCCCAGGAAACGGTTAGACACGAGTTCAGAAAAGTTACAGCGGGCCTGTTTCTCCTATGACTTACCTGAGGGGTGGATTTTTAAAATATATATATATATTTTATTGATGTTTTTACAGAGAGGAAGAGAGAGGGATAGAGAGCTAGAAACATCGATGAGAGAGAATCATCGATCAGCTGCCCCTTGCACATTCCCTGCTGCCCACAACCAAGGTACGTGCCCTTGACCGGAATCAAACCCGGGACCCTTCAGTCTGCAGGCCGACGCTCTATCCACACTGAGCCACACTGGTTTCGGCAAGGGGTGGCTTTTTTTTAACACGGAGAAGAACAGGGGGGTTGTTGACAACAGGGTTTCTGAAAAGCAAATACATTTTTCTCCCCGATGATTTCACAGGTGTTTGTGTAGTGCAAGGCACCGAGCTACAATCAAGTAGGTGATAAGACACAGAGATGACGAGCAAAACGAAACGGGTACAAAGGAGACAGTAAGCTCTGTTTCAGCCAATTTTCCCAATTTGGGGGGTGGGGGGGGCCAGTGGGGATGGGGAGGCAGAAAGGTGGCAACAGCCAGAAGGCACTGGGACTTAGAATGTTGGCCTCAGGGGGGAAAAATATGATGTTCCTGAAAGAGTGATTTGTAAATTGCTATGGAAATGTCACGTGTTCTTGGCGGTGACAGTGGTCCTGCTGTTATTTTTAATATTATGATCAGTATTTAGATTTTGTTCCCTTTATTTTTTAAAAAAAAAAAGAGATGTGTTTTTATTTTTTTTAGAGATAGAGGGAGAAGGAGAAGAGAAATATCAGTGAGAATCATTGATCTGCTGCCTCCTGCACGCCCCCTACTGGGGACCGAGCCTGCAGCCCAGGCACGTGCCCTGACCAGGAATCACACCGTGACCTCTCGATTCTTGGGGCGACACAGCCAGCTGGGCCATTATGTCTCCTTTAAAAGGCAAGGTTTATATCTAAAGATGTTGCTAATTGCTAGGTCTAAAGAAAGAGTATTGTTAGGTCGAGGCAGGGAGGGGGGGAGCCCAGAGCAGATGCAAGCATCTGCAGGATGGATGGTGACAAAGATAACTGGCCAGCTGGCGCCCTCCTAGGGCCTTCCTAGACCCCTGGCCCGAGACAGGAATTCCACACCCCTCATGCCCTCCCCCTGGCCTGAGGCAGGAATTCCACACCTCTCATGCCCTCCGCCCTCCCCTCCCCAAACAGCCTTATAAAAGAAATACCTGTGCTGCTTTGGGGCGTGAACTTCCCTGGCCCACCCTCGGACCAGAGAGCTTCGCCCGGGAGTGCAGATTAAAACCCCCTTCTTAATCGCCTGGATTCCGTGTCTTGCTTCTGCGCCGCCTACCTCTCAGCTGGCATCTTACAAACCTCTCCGTCGGGACCTCACAACCTTTCATCTTGGTGGGAGACCCGGGCACAGGGTAAGTGCCCTGCCCTGTAAGACCTTTCCCGGTCTGGGGTACCCCCGTGGCTAAGGAACCCTCAGATTTCTCTCCAGCTCAGCAAACATCAGAGTCAGCAGAGATTCCCATTCCCTATTGGTTGGCTCCTAGGGTCATTGTCTGGCATCTCTGTCTGTAAATCTTGGCCGAGTCAGAGTTTTGCCTATGGGCTTAGCCCTTCTTCCGGGAATTCCCAGGGAAATCCCCGAGCCAGGGGAAGCTGGAAGACTTTCCTTCTTCTCTCTGGCTCTCTCGGGCCTCTGGCCTCATTCCGGACCCCAGAGGCGAGAGGAGAACGCTCCCTCCCTTCCGGGTCCCGACAGCTACAGACTCACTTAGCGCCCTGTCCCTGAGCCTTTGCTATCGACCGACCCTAGGCGTCACAATGGGCGACCAAAAACCCCAAATTAGATCCAAAGACTCCACTGGGGTGTCTTGTTACCGATCTGGCTAAGCTAGGCCTGTCCCAGGATCTGCGTCCCAAACGCCTCATTCACCTCTGTCACATGGCATGGGCTCAGTATGAATTGGACAATGGGTCAAGATGGCCTGCACATGGGACTTTTGATTTTTAACATTCTGACCGGCCTCAACCATTTCTGCCAACGAGCCGGGAAGTGGCTGGAGGTTCCATATATCCGGGCCTTTTTCTATCTGCGCCCCCCGTCCCTCCCTCCCTCTGCTCCTTCTGGTCCACTGCCCGGGTTCTCCGAGCTGGGGAGAAACTTCCCCTGCCTACCGACACTCCTCCACTTTCCGCCTTATCTGAACCCCCTGAGGATCTTTCCTCCTCCCTATCACAGGGCTCCTTCAGCCTCGTCTCCTGCCCTTCCCCCATCCTCACTTCCAGACCTCCCTCCGCCACCCCCTCCCCCAGAGCCTCCTTCTTTACCTTCTTTACTTCCCCAGTCAGCCCACACACTGGCTCTCGGGCTCCGCTCCTCTGCCCGCTCCTCTGCCCGCTCCGGGAAGCTGCGGGAGCTGAGGGCCTGGTCAGGGTTCATGTTCCCTTTTCTCTCTGTCGGATCTCTCCCAGACTGAGAAGCGGCTGGGGTCTTTTTCCACCAACCCCACCGCGTTCATCAAGGAATTCCAATACCTTCCTCAGGTCTATGACCTCACCTGGCATGACATCCGTGTCATTCTCTCTTCCACCCTAACGTCAGGTGAAAGGGAGAGAGTCTTAGGAGCGGCGACAGACCCCACGCGGATCAGATCCACCTTACAGACGCCTCTATGCCCGCGGGGGCCCAGGCCGTTCCTCGCCAGGAACCAGGCTGGGAGTACCAGCTAGATACCCCTGCAGGGCGAGACGGCGCCGAGGTCGACCAGATGCTCCTGTGCCTAATGGCCAGCCTGCAGGCCGACTCCCACATGGTCGTTAGTTTTGACAAGCTGAGGGAAGCTACTCGGGGACCAGATGAGAACCCCGAGGTCTTCCTTAACAGGCTGACTGAGGCTCTGACCCTATATACTCGCCTGGACCCCGGGTCCCCGGCTGGAGCAACTGTCCTAGCCACTCACTTCATTTCACAGTCAGCCCCAGATATTAGAAAAAAGTTTTTTTTAAAAAAAGGCAGAGGATGGCCCTCAGACTCCTGTCCGAGATCTGGTGAATATGGCATTTAAGGTTTTCAATGCCCGAGAAGAGCGGGCAGAGTCAGATCGGGAGGCTCGCCTTTGAATCTGCAAACTCAAGCCTCGGTAGCAGCCCTAAGGCCGGCGGCCGCGCATGGTCCAAGGGGGACTGTGCGTGATGGGGGTGCAACCAAAGGAAGAGCGCCGCCTGGAGGATGCTTCACGTGCGGAAAAGAAGGCCACCGGGCTACACAATGCCCCTACGGTCACTTACTTGGGGATCTGTCTGACCCCCAACTCCCGAGGACTGACAGTGGACAGAGCACAGGCAACACGAGACCTACAGCCTCCCGCTTCTGCGGAACAGATCTTGTCCTTTCTAGGGCTGGTAGGATTCTTCCGCCACTGGGTCCCGAATTTTGCTCTCCTAGCTAAGCCCCTGTACCAGGCCGCTAAGGAAACACCCATAGGCCCCCTCTCTTCACCCTCCCTCGTTCGCCAGGCCTTTACTGAGCTCCTCGATGCCCTTCTGGCATCTCCCCCCCCCTCTCTCCCAGACATCTCTAAGCCTTTTCAACTATTTCCTGATGAGAAACAGGGAACAGCCATAGGGGTCCTCACCCAGCCACGAGGGCCTACCTTCACCCCAGTAGCCTACCTACCCAGACAGCTCGATCCCACAGTTCGGGGATGGCAGCCCCGCCTCCGGGCTCTGGCTGCAGCCGCTGCTCTCCCCAAGGAGGCCCAGAAGATTTGCCTCCAGCAACCCTTACAGGTCTTCTCCTCCCATAGTTTGGCTCAGTGGTGGAGCATCGGTCTGCGGACTGAAAGGTCCCGGGTTCGATTCCGGCCAAGGGCATGTACACCTTGGTGGCGGGCACATCCCCGGTAGGGGGCGTGCAGGAGGCAGCTGGTCGATGTTTCTCTCTCATCCACGTTTCTGGCTCTCTATCTCTCTCTCTCTTCCTCTCTGTAAAATATCAATAATATATATATATTATTATTATTATTTTTTTTTAAGACTCCTTTCCATTCCCATTAGAGGAAAAACTAGACCAACATGCCTGGAAAGTAGTAATCCGGATAAACGTCTGTTTCTTCTGGCTCCAAGGCTCCAGGCCCTGGTCTGAGTTCCGATATTCCGTTTTCTGCCGTGAGAGCTGGCTGGCTCTCCCCGATGACCCTCTGGTAACCCTGCTCCTCGTAGTTAACGAGTCTCCTACGACAGGGAAAAGAAAACGCTGCCCTTAACGTCCTCTGTTCACGTAAGAGCGTACGTCTTTGTTCCGTACCTTACAACAGGACACCTACCATTTCCAGGCATTTTTAAAATATATATATATATATATATATATATATATATATATTTTATTGATATTTTACAGAGAGGAAGGGAGAGAGATAGAGAGCTAGAAACGTCGATGAGAGAGAAACATCGACCAGCTGCCTCTTGCACGCCCCCTACCGGGGATGTGCCCGCAGCCAAGGCACATGCCCTTGACTGGAATCAAACCCGGGACCTTTCAGTCCGCAGACCGACGCTCTATCCACTGAGCCACACCGGTTTTGGCTCCGGGCATTTTCGACAGGTACTTTGATAAGCAGATCTGAAACCAGGCGAGTCTACTCAAACGCTAGACAGGTCTCAGTGAAGCTGTCATCACATTTCAAAAGCTGGGAGGCACTTAAGAGTCCTCACTCTGCCGAGGCTGGTTTGGCTCAGTGGATAGAGCATCGGCCTGTGGACTGAAAGGTCCCAGGTTCGATTCCAGTCGAGGGCATGTGCTTTGGTTGTGGGCACATCCCCAGTAGGGGGTGTGCAGGTGGCAGCTGGTCGATGTTTCTCTCTCATCGATGTTTCTAACTCTCTATCCCTCTCTCTTCCTCTCTGTAAAAAAATCAATAAAATATATTTTAAAAAAAAAAGAATCCTTATTCTGCCGAAGCCAGTTTCTCCTAGGTATATACTGTGAACATTTTAACCGCCTTACATCTTATTTTACCTCAATTTTGTGCTGCTCTGCTTCTCTTTCGCGAGCTGACACAGTGTCATCAGATCCGTGGGTATGTAGGACTCCATGGTTTTTTTTTTGTTTTTTCCTAATGACACTATGAAGTGGTAGGCTACAAAAGAAATACTTTTTTAATGTTAAAGGATGATTTCACAGGTATGACTACAGGAATTCAAATCTGCCCAGGGGACCCGACCCAGGTGTATCCCAGTGGTTAGAGCACCAGCCCGCCCACTGAAGGGCCATGGGTTCGATTTCTGGTCAAGGGCACGTACCGGGGTTGCAGGTGTGATCCCTGGCCCCATGCAGGGCGTGCATGGGAAGCAACCAACTGATACGTGTGTCTCTCGCATCCATGTCTCAATGTCTCCCTCCTCCCTCCCTCTCTCTCTTTCCTCTGTGAGGTCTCCACTCTCTGACCTCGGTCTCTATCTGCTTTCCAGTTGATGAGTCAGAGTGGTTTCCCTGTATTTCAGTTGTGATTCCACCGGGCGCGTGTCAGTGTAGCACCCATTTTTATTTATTTTTACTTTTTTAATATATATTTTATTGATATTTTACAGAGAGGAAGAGAGAGAGATAGAGAGCTAGAAACATCGATGAGAGAGAAGCATCGACCAGCTGCCTCCTGCACACCTCCTGCCGGGGATGTGCCCGCAACCAAGGTCCATGCCCTTGACCGGAATCGAACCCGGGACCTTTCAGTCCGCAGACCAACACTCTACCACTGAGCCAAACCGGTTTTGGCTAGCATCCATTTTTAAATCTTTCCACTCCCGGGACCTTATGGAAAGAAACCCAACACATGGATTTGCACCCCTGTGTTTGTGGCAGCGCTGTTGTCTACCACAGCCAGTATCTGGGAGCGGCCCACGGGCCCGTCCGTGGGCGAGTGGGTCAGAGAGCTGTGGTTGCGTCTGCACCGTGGGCTACTCCGCAGCCACGAGGGAGGAAGTCTAACCTTCTGCAACAGCCCGGATGGACCCGGAGGGCACCACACTGAGTGAGACGAGCCGGTCGGAGAAATTCAAGCACCACGATTTCACTGGCGCGTGGAATAAGGAACAAGACAAATGAACGAGCTGAAACCGGTTTGGCTCAGTGGATAGAGCATCGGCCTGCGGACTGAAGGGTCCCAGGTTCGATTCCGGTCAAGGGCATGGACCTTGGTTGCGGGCACATCCCCGGTATGGGGTGTGCAAGAGGCGGCTTATCGATGATTCTCTCTCATCGATGTTTCTAGCTCTCTATCCCTCTCTCTTCCTCTCTGTAAAAAAATCAATAAAATATATATATATATTTTAAAAAGACAAACGAACAAACAGAAAGAAAAAGATGCCCACAAAGAAAATAATAATACCGCGCGTTAAACTTGTTCAACTACGCAGCTAATTCAAAACAACGATGGATCGCAAAGGAAACTAGAGGTTACTCGCGAGTTAGATCCATCCAACACTTAAACCGCTGAGCCACTCGCTTGGTGAAACTCGGGTGCAGCTGTAGCAGCTTTTAGAACTCAGAGGAGCGTTACATGCATTCAGTACTTTTAAAAAGACTGGAAAAAAAAACGAGTGTTCAATAAAGAAGCTAGAAAAACAGAACAAGCTCAAAAGAGGAGAAATGGCTGTAGCCGAAAACAATAACGAAGACCGATCAAACTAAACGCTGGTGAAGGAGAGAAAAGGCAGCCGAACTCCAGCGGCTCCCCTTTACCCCAATTAAGGCGGAGACGCGGGCCCTCAGACCGCCCCAGGTGAGCGTCCTCAGAGAGGCCCCGGACCGAAAACCCTCCCCCAGGCGCTCCGAAATCAGGAGGAAAAGCTCCTGATCTCACTTCTGGGAACCAAAGTACCAGTGCTCCCCAAACCAGACGTACATGCACCCCCAAAAAATTCACAGACAGTAGCGCTTCTGAGCATAAATGCGTTATTATACCCTAAGTACCCTAAATAAAATATCAGTAAGTCAAAGCCAACACTGTGTGTTGGTGTGTGTGTGAAATATCTATCCATCCATCCATCCATCCATCCACCCATCGGTCGATGGATAGAGTTTACCCCGTGAATGCTGGTACAATATCTATAAATGTTATTAATGTAATTCTCTGTGTGAACTTACACGTTACGTCTGCCCACGCTCAATCACATATACTCATCCATATCTGTGCTGTGTAAACATATATGTGTGTGTGTGTGCATATATGACCCAGTAAGTGGTGGCCAAGTTTTCCCCAGAGTCCAGACCTCACTCATGACTTGGGGAGACACCCTCCCCCCAAAAAAAACGCCCATCCATCTAGAAAAGCGCTCACTTACCTGACAAAGAGAAGACTTCACTTGGGGGTGTGTGTGTGGGGGGGGGAGTGACAGTGTGATATAGAGAATGGTACACCTGAAAGCTATACACTTTCATTAACCGAGGCCACCCCCCCAAAAAAAAAGTTTTAAAAAATGGGGGGGGGGGCTATTCCTGCACCAGGAAGGGAAGCCCCTTTGGGGGAGGGGCATCTGTGGGAGGCAATGCGGGGGGCACGGAGGGAACCCCACGAATGCCCGAGGCCCGGGGACTGCAGGGGGGGAGGAGGAGGAGGTGAGAGGTGCCCCCGCCCTTACCTGCTCCGGGCCGGCCTGGGGCCCCGCAGCCAAGGTCAAGGTCAAGGTCAAGGTCAAGCCTGCACGGCCTGGGGGTTGGGGGGTTGGGGGGTTGGGAGGGGAGATGCTCCAGGCGAAGAGGACCCCGAGGGAGGGACAGCGGAGGGTCAATGCCTTCAGGCCGCCGAGCTGGGGCCCCGCTCAGGCCAGCAACGCCCGCCTGGGCCTGCGAGGAGGATGCTGGGAGGGGGGCGGGGCCCGGACCACGTGCGCAGGTTCCCGCGCGCAGGGGGCGCTGCTGCGCCCACGGGTGGCCGGTCCACAAGCCGCCCACGGCCCCTGGGGCCCCCTCCGCGGGGCCGGAAGGCGGGGGACGAGGCGAGGTCCCCGGCCGGCGGTTCTGGGAACCCTGGGGAAGGATGGCCCGGCTCTCCAGCCCTCTCCCCTCCTCTCTGTAAAAAATCAATAAGATATATTTTTATTTTTTTATTTTTTTAAAATATAATTTATTGATTTTTTTTTTTTTTTTTACAGAGAGGAAGGGAGAGGGAGAGAGAGCTAGAAACATGGAAGAGAGAGACACATCGACCGGCTGCCTCCTGCACACCCCCCACCTGGGATGTGCCCGCAACCCAGGTGCATGCCCTTGACCGGAATCAAACCCGGGACCCTTCCGTCCGCAGGCCGACGCTCTGTCCACTGAGCCACACCGGTTTTGGCAAAAAATATATATTTTTTAAATAATAATAATGATAATAAAAAAGATTGTCTTTTTTCTTTTCTTTTTTCCTTTGTTTCTCCCTTGATTGGCCTGTTTTTTCCCCCTTGGGCTGGTTAGCTTTATTATTTTTTTAATTTTAATAAATCTCTTTTTTAAAATATTTTTTTATTGATTGGTTTTTTTTTTACGGAGTGGAAGGGAGAGGGATATAGAGCTAGAAACATGGAAGAGAGAGAGAACCATCCATCAGCTGCCTCCTGCACGCCCCCTGTTGGGGATGTGTCCGCAATCCAGGTGCATGCCCTTGACCGGAATCGAACCCGGGACCCTTCAGTCCGCAGGCCGACGCTCTAGCCACTGAGCCAATCCGGTTTCGGCAATAAAAATTATATTTTTGAAATAATAATAATAATAATAATAATAATAAAGATTGTCTTTTTCTTTCCTTTCCTTTCCTTTCCTTTCCTTTCCTTTCCTTTTCTTTTCTTTTCTTTTTCTCCCTTGATTGGCCTGTTTTTCCCCTCCTTGGGCCGGTTAGCTTTATTGTTATTATTTTTAATTTTAATAAATCTCTTTTTTAAAATATATTTTTATTGATATATATATATTTTTTTTTTACAGAGAGGAAGGGAGAGGGAGAGAGAGTTGGAAACATCAATGAGAGAGAGACATCAAATTCAGCTGCCTCCTGCACACCCCCCACCGGGGATGTGCCCGCCACCCAGGTGCATGCCCTTGACCGGAATCGAACCACGGGGGTTTGTTGACCGAATGAAGGAGCACTTTCTGTCCCATAAATGGATCTTAATGTTCTCCAGTCCTCCACTCAACAGCTTGGTGGGCGAGAATGCACCGGACGCAGGATAAAAAATATAAGCAATGAAATGAGACGTAAACACAGCAGAGTGGGAGGATGTGCTTGATATGCAAGCGATTTCTCTGCTTTTCCTGGGGAAATCTGACTCCTTATCCTCTCATTCCATGAGTGGGAGGGGGGATGCAGGGAGGAGGAGAGTGGATATACTATGTTTGAAACGCACGTTTCCCACCGGCCTTCCCTCTGGGATTTTTACTTTTGTCACCTTTCAAGAGCTCCCTGCTTCTCCGGTAGCTAGCTGTAAGGTGAGCCACGAGATGACAAAATTTAATATTAAAAACACACACATAAAAAAAACACACACACAACAACCATAGCATCCACTTAAACAGATGAGAGAAAATCGTTCTGAGAGGAAACCTCTTATAGAGTGTTCAGTACTGTTAGCTGCTGTCTGCACACTGCACACGCCGATTTCTGCTAGCTGATGGTGGCCATTGAGGCCAACTCGTAGGCTTCACCAAGTGGTGGCTCCCTCTGGCATGTCCGCTAATTAATTTTCCCACCACGCTTCATTCCCCCCTCCGGTTCAGCAGGCTGAGACGGAGCAGCCGCTGGACGGTGAAATCCATCCTTCTGGCCACAGAGGAAAACCTGGCTGGCAGTGACCAGGGGGGACCAGGTAGAGGCTGCTGAAAGAAACACGAAATGAGCCCAAACCGGTGTGGCTCAGTGGATAGAGCATCAGCCTGCAGACTGAAAGAATCCCAGGGTCGATTCTGGTCAAGGGCATGTGCCTTGGTTGCAGGCACATCCCCAGGAGGGAGTGCGCAAGAGGCAGCTGATCGATGATTCTCTCTCATTGATGTTTCTAACTCTATCCCTCTCTCTCTTCCTCTCTGTAAAAAAAATCAATAAAATATATTTAAAAAAACAAGCAAACACAAAATGAACAAACACATCGCACAAAAACTCCAGCCGGGAAACCTTCAGTATCACTAGGCTCGGGATCATCATTTGTGAAGTGGGCATGTGGTTTGGAATGGAAGGTAATCGCTTATGCAGTGCGCTTACCATAGTGCATGGAATATAACGGTAATCACTGATGCAGTGCACTTACCATAGGGCATGGAATATAATGGTAATCGCTTAGGCAGTGCACTTACCATAGGGCATGGAATATAACGGTAATCGCTTATGCAGTGTGCTTACCATAGGGCATGGAATATAACGGTAATCGCTGATGCAGTGCGCTTACCATAGGGCATGGAATATAACGGTAATCGCTGATGCAGTGCGCTTACCATAGTGCATGGTCAGAGTCCCCGCTTCCAGGCCCTGGCCCTGGATGGGCACAGGGGCCCCGGGAGGCTGGCGAGGGAGCTACGCCCTCAGAGCTGGCCGAGGCCCTCCTCGGAGCTCTTTGCAAGCACAAACTCATTGCGTCGGTGCAGCAAGCCCGTGCGGCGGGGGCCTCGGTTCCTGCCGCTCCGCCGGGTGGGAAGGAGGCCTCAGTGCCATCCCGGGGCCTGCGCGGACTCTGTGGGCACAGCAGGCCGGGCCCCCAGCTCGGCCTCCCTGGGCGGAGGGACCAGGTCACCCCCGGCGCCCTCCCGTGCGGCCTGTGCCCCGAGACCCTCTGTCCTGGGGCCCAGACTCAGGCTCGGCGGGGACAGCTCCCGGTCACCTGGGGTGCCACGTCCCCGGGGTTCGGGGTGGAGGTCTGGCAGGTCCCCCAGGGACAACCCACCTGCCCGGAGCCTCCCCGGCCCCTCATCGGGACGGCGGGGGCACGAGCAGCCTGCTTTGGGGGACCCCGGGGCCAGCGGGGGAGGTCCTGGCAAACGCCACGCAGCTCGGCACCCACACGCTGCCCGCGCTTGGGCTCTGCCCTCTCGCCCGTCCTCATGGCCGGCTTCCCGGGGACTGAGAAGCCGCTCAAACGCCCAACCACCTCCTTGACGTTCCCCACCAAGCTTCCATCGGACCCTCGGCTGTGTTGCCGGCACTCAGACGGGGCGGAAAGGACACGGGTTTCAATGTTTTTTATTTTTTTGTCAATCCTCACACGAGGACATTTTCCCCATTGATTTTGAGAGAGAATGGAAGGGAGGAGAAGGAGGAGAAGGAGGAGGAGGAGGAGAGAGAGAGAAACATCAATGTGCGAGAGACACATCGATGGGCTGTCTCCTGCACACGCCCCCAGATCGGGGCCGAGGACTGGGCCTGCAACCCAGGGACGCGCCCTTGACTGGCACTGAACCCAGGACCCTTCGGTCCGCAGGCCGGTGCTCTAACCACGGAGCCACACCTGCTAGGGCGGACGCGGGGGCTTTAAAGCCAGAAAAGGTAGCTTCAGAGCCAGGATTGTGACCGCCGTGTGACTGAAAGCAAGTCGCCCTCCCTCTCTGGGCGTCAGCGGCCTGCCTTAGAGAAAAAGAACAGTATTAACGTCTGGGGCCCGAGAGGAGGGTCGAGGGAGGAGGACTGAGAGCAGAGTGTGCAATGGTAAGCGCCGTGTGACCGCAAGCTGCTGCAATTTGCCGCCAAGAGAAATCTCGAATCTAATGCTCCATCTCGGTAAATAGACCCTCTCGGGGAGTGGGTATACCCTGTGTTCATCTTCTTTGGAATAAATCTGAATTTCCTGCAGAGCAGTCCCTGTGTCCTGGAGTCCACTGTGACAAGCTCATTCAAATCTTTCCGGACAGAGGCGGGTATGCAACTAAACCAAACGCCTCCTGGGGTAGAATGACCTGGACCCCACGCACCCTCCACCCCCCGTGTCTGCGAGGCAGCCTGGACACAAGGCCTGTTTCTCTGGGCCGAGGTCCACGCGGGAATGACGCCAGAGACCAGGCGGCTGGCCGGCCCTCCCGGCATCTCTGCCCTAACCACCACCCTCACCCAGCCGGCCCGCCAAAACACCACCGCCACGTCCCGGCTTCACGGCTCCCAGCCCGAAGGCAAACTGCGGCCCTCTGCTTCCTGTGGAATTCTGAGCGGCAAAATGCCCTTGGGGAACCCTGCCCCTCTCTGCCTGCCAGTTCCCCGACCCCACGGAGCCGAATCCGGCCGGGGGCGAGGCCTGCACGGGACAGCCCGGTGGGCAGGAGACTCCGGTCGACCCCGTGCTGTACCGCAGCACACGCGTGTCCCACCCACGCCGGTCCCGAGCCCGAGACCCTGGGTGCATGCACACGGCCTGTGTGTCAAACTGGAGGGGAGAAGGAGAGTGGGGGGAATAAGATTTTTTTTTTAAAAAAATCACTGCGCCCAATCTGAGCATCCTATGCGTCTCAGCTTTCACATCGCTGATACCCTCTTGTCTCCAAACGGGGAACACCCCCGGGGTAAGCAGGATGCAGGACGCGGCATCGGGACAGGAAGCTGTCGTGTATGTCGCCTCCTTTCTGAGCAGCCGAGCGCCCACCGCCCAGAGGGACCTGGGACCCCGGGGGTTCCTTGCAAGACGCGGCTGTGACGAGGGCCGGCCGGCGGGTTTGCAGTCTTTGGCTGGTGACGCCGTGACCGTGGAGTCCATGTTTCTCAAAGTCATTTCTTCCTGGTTCGCCCTTCCCAGCCCATCCCCAACCCACGCCCGTGTCTCGGGGCAACTGTGTTAGCGACGTACTGCCCCATACCCAGCGTGGGGTGTCACCTTCCGGCCCCTCCGTGGAGGGGAGGGGCGTGGCCGGCCCTGGCAGGGGGCACCCTGAGAGCCTGGGGCAGCCCGGGACCTTGGAGGCCCTCCGTGGACCCCACGGACTCGGCCCGACGCGAGTGGGGCCATTCCGGTGGGTGGCAGGCTCCATCGGGCCTCCCAGCGCCCGCCCCGGCGCTGCAGGGACCCAGCGGCCCGGCTGGGGCTGGGAGACGGACTGGGGCAGGCGTGGGAGACAGCGATGTGTGCGCAGGGCCGGTGTCCGTGTCCGTGTCCGCTCGCCCGCTGCCCGGGCCCCGCTGCCCAGAGGGAGCTGCGGGCCGGGCGCGGGGGTGAACGCAGAACAACGCAGCCCGTGGCCCGCAGGTGACCACGCTCGGCGGTGAATTCCGTTAACTCGGCTCCACTGCTGCCGCCGATCCGCCAGCCAGGCCTCCTTCTCACAGCCGCACCCCGGCCCTCGGGTCCCTTCTCCGGTCGCCTGCAGACGTGCTCCGGTCCAGTCTCTGCGACGTGCGCGCGTGGTCTCTGCGTTAGGAGCTGACCAAGGTGTAGATCATGCTGAAGGTGAGAGGAAGGGGGAGAGGAAGGTTAGGGGGAGTCCTCGGGGGCCCCGGACTGGCCAACGCTGGACCCAGGGTCATCCTACCACTTCCTTTCTTTTTTTTAATTTTTAAAATATATATATATTTTATTGATTTTTTACAGAGAGGAAGAGAGAGGGATAGAGAGTTAGAAACATCGATGAGAGAGAATCATCGATCGGCTGCCTCCTGCACACCCCCTACTGGGGATGTGCCTGCCACCAAGGTCCATGCCCTTGACCAGAATCGAACCCGGGACCTCTCAGTCCGCAGGCCGACACGCTATCCACTGAGCCACACCGGTCTCGGCCTCATCCTGCCACGTTCTCATCCCAGTCGCTTTTGTTAGGGGAGCATCGTGTGCCTGGGGTAAGAGCTGTGAGTGTGCAGCCCCGAGCTCGCCGGGGGCCTGTACCCGCGGTCAGGAAACCGTGGCTCCCGAGCCACGTGCGGCCTCTGGCCCCTCGCGGGCGGCCCTTCCACAAAACACCACGGCCCGGGTGAGTCTGTTTGGAGGAAGTGGCCTTAAGAAGAACTTAAAGTTTAAACAATGTGGCTCTGCAAAGAAATGTCAGTCGTTGCGCTGTTGTTAGTTGGCTCTGCGGAGGAATGAGTTTGCCCACCGCTGGCCGATAATTAGCAAAAGGTTTTCGTGAGCACCTACTACGCGCCAGGCCCTGCAGCCACAGAGGTGGATGCAACAGACGCGGTCTCTGCCACCCAGGAAGCCGCAGACCTGGGCAGGAGGGTGGTGCTGTCTTGGGCGGATCATGTCAGCCTGCTCTACACTTAAACAAAATTTTTATTTTTTATTTTTATTGAGCACGTAGAGGTGGCAGGGATTGCTACAGACATTGGGACCGCTGCCCCTCGCCTCATACTCAACAGGAGCCCCAGCTCCCCGCCCGACTCAGGCGGTGGCATCAAATCCCACAGGCTTGGGGCCGAGTGCCCCGGGTGAGCCGAGTGTCCCAGGGGGCCGAGTGCCCCGGGTGAGCCGAGTGTCCCATGGGGCCGAGTGCCCCGGGCGAGCCGAGTGTCCCAGGGGGCCGAGTGTCCCAGGGGGCCGAGAGCCCCGGGTGAGCCGAGTGTCCCAGGGTGCAGTGTGCCCTGGGCGAGCCGTATGTCCCAGGGGAAGCAGTGGGACCCAGGGGAAGGGGCGGTGAAAACCAGAGGAGGTGTGGACTCTATTCATATGGTCCTGAGATGGTCACCATAAAACAAGCAGATTGTCAAATGACAGCGGGGAGGGGAAGGAGACCTGGGGGGAGATGGGAGAACAACCGAGGGACTGGTATGCATGAACATAAGTACAACCAATGAACACAGAACTCTGGGGAGGGAGGGCATAAATGGGAGGTGAGGGGGGGGCAATGGTAAACTATGTACACAGAAAATACCTTAATAAAATAAAATTAAAAAAAAAAAACCCCACAGGCTCAGGGGCTGCCTCCCCAGGCCCAGGGGGCCGGCCTGAAACCCCCCCATCCCCCTTCTGAGCCCCGAGTTCTGCAGGAGTCAGACCCCCGCCCGGGGAGGTGGGGGGCGCCCGCTCACCAGTACAGGTAGTAGAAGAAGGACAGGAGGTAGAAGGCCAGCTTACACCAGGCCTCCTTCTGGCAGTAGCTCAGGGTGTCCGCGTTCATGACCGCCGGGGGGTCGTAGGCCAGCTCGGAGCTGTCCGCCGGGCAGTGGAAGTACCTGCGGGGGGAGGGGGCGCGGCGCTGCTGGCTCTGAGGCTGAGGAGGGGGGGCATCGGAAGCCACCGGGGCCCACTCCCTCCTCTCCCCTCTCCCCCCGAGGCTGGCTGCTCCCGGGGAGGGGAGCTCCGGCTCCGACCCCGGCCTGACACAGGTATCGGCACAGGTGCAGGTGTGGACAGACAGAGCGTGCTCACGGATCGGAGCCACTAGACCAGCTGCGGGCAAACTACGGCCCGCGGGCCGGATCCAGCCCGTGTGGCTGTTCTATCCGGCCCGCGGAGCCGAGAGAGCGGAGGGTTCTCTTGCTCTCCCCTCCGCTCCTTCACCGGCAGCCCAAGAGGAGAGTGCCAGCACGGTCAGGCTGCTTTAGTTCTGGCCCTCCGATCCGGTGTAAGACTCAAGTGTGGCCCTCGAGTCAAAAAGTTTGCCCACCCATGCCGAAACCGGTTTGGCTCAGTGGTAGAGCGTCGGTCTGCAGACTGAAAGGTCCCGGGTTCGATTCTGGTCAAGGGCATGTACCTTGGTTGCGGGCACATCCCCGGTAGGGGGTGTGCAGGAGGCAGCTGGTCGGTGTTTCTCTCTCACCGACGTTTCTAGCTCTCTATCCCTCTCCCTTCCTCTCTATATTAAAAAAAAAAAAAAAAATCTCCTTAAACAAAAAGTTTGCCCACCCCTGCACTAGACCACAATCCTACCTCCATCGGCCATCACTCGGCTTAAATACTGACCTCCACCCAGACCCTCTTTTTTTTGTTTGTTTCAGAGAGAAAGGGAGAGGGAGAGTGAGAGAGAGAAACATCGGTGATGAGGGAGAATCATGGATCGGCTGCCTCCTGCACACCCCACACTGGGGATGGAGCCCGAAACCCAGACCTGTGCCCTGACCGGGAATCGAACCGTGACCCCCTGGTTCCTAGGACGGCGCTCAACCCCTGAGCCACGCCGGCCGCCGGCCGGGTGGGACTCTCATTTTTAAAGAACCCCTTCCTCCTCGTTCCTTTTCCTTCCGTTTTCTGAGGGCTTACGAGTTGCCGGGCGAGGCTGGACCCTGCCCGGGATTCAAGGAAAAGTGAGACACGTCCCTCTCTGCTCTTCCCGAGGCCAAAGCCACGTTTGGGGTTCATGGTACTGCTGCCTCCCCTTCCTCCTCCTCCAGCTCCGGCTCTGACTGTGCTCTCCCTGAGCACGGTGAGGCCGGGGTCAGGGGGGTGGGGGGCTGCACAGAGCCTTCCCCCCCCACCCGGGACTGGCTGCATAAGGAGCTGGGGGGGGGAGCAGGGGCCCAGAGAGGTCTCCCAGGGAGGAGGCAGGAGGAGGCCTCCGGCTGGCGGGCCGTCGGGGGTGGTTGTCTCTGGGGGGACCCCCCCCACACACACACACACGCACACACACGCACAGACACGGGAAAGCGGGGAGCAGGCCCGCAGCCTCACCTCCAGAAGTGGTAGAAGAGCAGCGGCACGTTCAGGCCCAGCGTGAGCCACTGCTGCGCGCACAGGAACATGATGCAGAAGAGGCTGTGGATGGAGTACTCGGGCAGCACCAGCTGGAGGGGAGCGGGGGGCGCGGGCCCGGTGAGACGGGGGGGCAGTCACCCCCCGGAACCCAGCCTGCCCGCCCCCTTCTCCACCCGGGTCCCCCTCCGACCCCCCCCCCCGCGAGCCCGCCCTCCCGGCGAAGCCAGCTCCCGGCGCCCCCGGGAGGGAAGGCCCTGACCCAGTCCCAGAGCCCACCCGCCCGAGGGGTGCCAGCCCCGTGCCCGGGCCCGGGCGTGGGGGGAAGAGAAGGGTGGTGGCTCCGTCGCCGGAATCCCCGGCCTGGGCCAACAGACCGCAGACAGAGGGGCCGCCAGGGACTTGCTCATAAATTCGGGGCCTGGAGGCCGGGGCCCCCTTTGTCCCCAAATGAGTCATCGGGCGCAGGATTCCCCAGGGAGTGTGTGTGTGTGTGTGTGTGTGTGTGTGTGTGTGTGTCTGTGTGTGTGTGTGTGAGTGTGTGTGTGTGTGTGTGTGTGTGTCTGTGTGTGTGTGAGTGTGTGTGTCTGTGTGTGTGTGTCTGTGTGTGTGTGTCTGTGTGTGTGTGTGTGTCTGTGTGTGTGTGTGTCGTGTGTGTGTGTGTGTGTGTGTGTGTGAGACGCACTTGGGAAGCTGGGATTTCTCTAAACTGGACCCAGGGTCCCCAGCGCTGCCAGGAGCCCTGACTCTGAGTGCCTTTGCCGGAGGGAGCCCGCTTCCTCTGTAATTTCTCTGAGCACAACCTCCACACCCCCCCCCCGCACCCCAGCAGTCAGACGGGGTGCGGGGAGGGCGGCCCGGCCTCTCAGGCGTCTCTGAAGGCCTCAGACCCCCCACCACCACCTTCGTGCCGGGGACCCCAACGGCCAGGACTGGGGGGTGGGCTCGCGTGAGCACGGCCTGCTGGATGGGGCCGTGCGGCACGGTAGCGTGTGCGACCTCCTGGACTCCACCCCGGAGGCTCGGCAAACACTTCCACGGGCCGAGCAGGCAACTCTGCTTCTGAGCAGCCGGACAAAGCATCGGCGGGCCCAGGGTGTCATTGAAAAAGTCACCGTGAGCCAAGACCGGTGTGGCTCAGTGGTTAGAGCGTGTCGGCCTGCGGACTGGAAGGTCCCGGGGTTCGATTCCGATCAAGGGCATGCACCTTGGTTGCAGGCACATCCCCAGTGGGGGGGGGGGATGTGCAGGAGGCAGCTGATCAATGATTCTCTCTCATCGATGTTTCTCTCTATCCCTTTCTCTTCCTCTCTGTAAAAAAATCAATAAAATATATATTTTAAACGAACGCGGTGCGTTTTATTGTTTTATTTTTATTCGTCCACTGCCTGGCGTGACCCCCCATGAGACAAAACCCCTTGCGTTTAGTCGCTGTCTGTGCCAGGGAGACGGCGTGGGAGTCAGAGCCGGGGACACTCGGCTGGGGGAGGGCCAGCGCCCCAGGTGGCTTCCGGAGTCACGCACCCCGTGCAGGTGGCCAACAGAGCCAGCAGGAGAGCCAGCTGCTCCCTGGAGCCGGGAATCCGCCGGCCCGGTCGGGGGGCTGGGAGGAAAGATCGTGAGCTATGCGGGGTACCCCCCTCCCCCGAGGCACAGGCCCGGGGGAGGCAGGGACGGGGCCACACTGCCGGGAACAAGAGGCTGTCAGGGTTTGGTAACCTTGGCACATTCTGTGGCCTAGAAACTTAACCCAGAAAGGGTTCTTGCTTCGTCAGCGATGGGAAAAGGGCAAAAAATGGTGAGGACTCAGAGGCGGGGGGAAAAAAAACAGATTTGGGTGGTTTTTTCCCCCCCATCCCATTCTGGAAAAGGGAGGCTTTGGAGCAAATCTCCCATCAAGAAAAACAAGCTGGCCGGAACCGGTGTGGCTCAGTGGATAGAGCGCCGGCCTGAGGACCGAAGGGTCCCGGGTTCGATTCCGGTCAGGGGCGTGGACCTTGGTTGCGGGACGCTGGGGCTTAGCCGTGTGGCTGACTTCGGCAAACCGGGCACTGGTGTGTTTGATGGAAATGAGAGCTTGAAAAAGTGCTTGTGGCCCGGCCGGCGTGGCTCAGTGGCCGGCGTGGCTCAGTGGCCGGCGTGGCTCAGTGGCCGGGCATCGGCCTAGGAACCAGGAGGTCACAGTGTGAGTGTCCGGTCAGGGCGCGTGCCCAGGTTGGGGGCTCGATCCCCGGTGTGAGGAAGCAGCCGATCAATGGTTCTCTCTCGTCATTGATGTTTCTCTCTCTCTCTCTCTCCCTCTCCCTTCCTCTCTGAAACCAGTTAAAAAAAAGCATATTATGTATCTATTTTTAATGCACCCTCCTTCCCTCTGACTAACAAGAAGTTTGCCACAGAAAGTGTCTGGAAATAAATTATACAGGAGGCACGCATTCTGAACTAGTTGCAGGTTTTGTTCCAGGATATTTTTGCTTTTCTCTAAACGCTGCCTCCAGGAGCGGGCCGGCGCGCCGAGAAGTTCAATGAGCGTGAAAAGAACCGTCAAGGAGCCTGCGTGGGCCACCAGAGCCAGGCCCGCCACAGGTCCCCGAGACCCTGCTGGCTCTGGGTACCTGTCTCTTGCCTTTAAGAGAGCTGAGCGGTGTTACCGCGGGGATGGTCCTGAACCCCGCTTCTTTCAAAGAGACCCCACGATCTCCCCTGCGGTGGCGCTGGCTGAGCCTGTGGGCTCTGGTTAGAGTGGGCTGACTATGGCCCGCGGGGGCCGCCGGATCCGGCCCGTGCGGCTGTTCTGTCCGGCCCACGGAGCCGAAAGAGCGGAGGAGGGTTCTCTTGCTCTCCCCTCCGCTCCTTCCCCAGCAGCCCAAGAGGAGAGTGCCAGCACGGTCAGGCTGCTTTTGTTCCGGCCCTCCGGTCTGGTGTAAGAACCCACGGTGGCCCTCGCGTCAAAAAGTTTGCCCACCCCTGGGTTAGACAGGCTTGCCGCCGGATCCCAGCTCTTGCGAACTTATGCTGACTTCTCGATGGAAGTCCTCGCTCCCAATAAAAGACATCAGCAGCCGAAACCGGTTTGGCTCAGTGGATAGAGAGCGTCGGCCTGCGGACTGAAAGGTCCCGGGTTCGATTCCGGTCAAGGGCATGCACCTTGGTTGCGGGCACATCCCCAGTGGGGGGTGTGCAGGAGGCAGCTGGTCGATGTTTCTCTCTCATTGAAGTTTCTAACTCTCTATCCCTCTCCCTTCCTCTCTGTAAAATATCAATAAAATATATATATTTTTAAAAAGCAAACAAAAACCTCTTCTGCGCTGACCGGCAGCTGCCCTAGGGCCTGCAGCCCAGCTGCTCCGGACGGGGGTGGGGGGTGTCCTCTGGCCCACGGCCGCGGACTCTGCCTATCTCACCCGCAAGTACCTGCTCTCCGTACTTTGCTGCACACACACACACACACACACACACACACACACACACACACACTTCCTGCCCGGAGAGCGGCAGGCGGGTCACGCTGGCCCCCAGCTGAGGGGTGCCCAGTGCCAGGCTCTGAGCTGCACGCACGCACGCACATACGTGAGTCTGCATGCGCACGTGCGCTTGCTGAATGCGTTCGGGGCAGCTGTGACCTCAGCCCCTCCATTCGGGGCAGCTCTCTGAATGCCTGGTTCCCCCTGAATGACACCTCCCCTCCCCGTCCCCCCGACACTCCCCGGGAGGCTGCCAATCAGACGGCAGAGCCGAACACTCGGAGCGAGCCCGTCACACGGGGACAAAGGCTGTGCCCGCTGTTGTTCTGAAAAGATAAAGGAGCTGAGTCCGACCACAGGCCCTTCAGTCACCCGGCGCTGTCCTGCCCCTGGGGAGGGCGGCCACCCCTTTTATTTTTATTTTTATTTTAATTTATTAAGGTATTATATGTGTACATAGCTTACCATTGCCCCCCACCACAACCACCTCCCATTCATGCCCTCCCTCCCCAGAGTTCTGTGTTCGTTGGTTGTACTTATATGCATGCATACCAGTCCTTCGGTGGTTCTCTTATCTCCCCCCAGGTTACTTCCCCTCCCCACTGTCATGTGACAATCTGCTTGTTTTATGGTGACTATCTCAGGACCACATGAATAGAATCCGCTCCTCCTCTGGTTCACACCCCCCCCCGGGTCCCACTGCTTCCCCGGGGCACACGGCTCACCCGGAGCACGTGTCTCCCCTGGGGCACACGGCTCTCCCGGGACACTTGTCTCCCCCGGGGCACACAGCTCTCCCCAGACACACGGTCCCCTGGGACACACAGCTCACCCGGGGCACACAGCCCCCTGGGACGGCCACCCCTTTTAATTAGCTCCTCGTCTCTGGGGGCGTCCAAAGAACCCCTCGCTGGCTCCCCACGCCCCCACTCCCACCCCCCGGGGGAGACAGGACCCTCCGCTGGGACCACACGTGGCCGTGGTCCTGGCACTGACCTTCCGCAGCAGGAAGCAGATGCGCTCGATGTTTCTCAGCCGTTCCCTCTGTCAGGACGCACGCACGAGAGAGAAAGGAGAGGCGGGTTAGAGCGAGGGAAGACACCCCCCCCCCCCGCAGTGGACCGCAGCAGAGGAGGCAGCACCGCCCCAGGCCGGACGGCCAGGCGTCAGGAGGGACCCCAGGGGCGGGCAGCCTCGAGCCCACAGAGCTCGTCCGGATGAATGCCTCCTGGTGAGGGCCATGGGGCTAGGACCGTGGTTGGCAAACCACGGCTCGAGAGCCACATGCGGCTCTCTGTCCCCTTGCGTGTGGCTGTCCCACAAAACGCCACGGCCTGGGCGAGTCTGTGTTGAAGAAGTGGCATTAGAAGAAGTTTAAGTTTAAAAAAATGTGGCTCTCCAAAGAGATGTCAGTCATTGTGCTGTTGCTATTTGGCCCTGTGGGCTGATGAGTTTGCCGACCCCTGGGCTAGGAGCTCGGACATCAATCTACCCTGTCACAGAGGGGCGAGCACTGACGATGCCCCTATACCTGCCCAACATGGGGATCCCATGGAGCCCCCCCAACCCCCTCGTTCAACCAGGCCTGGAGGACTCGACAGCCCCAGCCCCACACCTGAGCCCTTGGGGCTGCCGTACTTGACTTGCAAGAGAAACCAAGACCTCGGCAGGCCTGGAGAAGGAGAAATCCCCTCACCAGCCTGGAGCCAGGCGCGGGGGTACCGCCAGAGCCGGGAATGCTCTCTACCCATCCTACGCGTGGTCGGAACCTCGCCCTCCCCCCCCCCGGCCCCCGGGCGGCGCCCCCCACTCACCGCATGGCCCGGGTTGCACTGGTCTATGGGGCTCTTGAAATCCGTCCTCAGCTCATCGAAGGCGATGATCTGAAACCAAACGCACAGAGCCGAGACACGTGAGTGCAACGCTGAGTCACTACGTTCATGCCGAGCTGAGTCCAAAGCTTCCCGGGGATGTGCTTCGGGTAACGGCGGAGGCAGGAAGCGGGTCAAGGACACGGGGCCTGGGAGAAGTCTTGGCCGCTGTGGAGGCTGCGACCCCGGAACCGGAAACTGGCAGGGATCTTGTGTAAGGGCTCACCGCGGCAACTGGTAAATGAAAAGCCCTGGACACCTCCCCCCCCAGTACAGCGGTTCCAGACAACAAAGCCGTTACAGTCGCCATGAAGAGAGGGGATCTGGGTGGCTCCCGGCGCCAGGAGGAAGGATGATGACGGGATGGCACAGAGGTGTGAGCGAACGCGACAGTGGCAACCACCTGGCAGTAAAAACCTGTCGCCTTGCCGAAACCGGTGTGGCTCAGTGGGTAGAGTGTCGGCCTGCGGACTGAAGGGTCCCAGGTTCGATTCTGGTCAAGGGCATGCACCTTGGTTGCGGGCACATCCCCATTGGGGGGCGTGCAGGAGGCAGCTGATGGATGATTCTCTCTCATTGAAGTTTCTAACTCTCGCTCCCTCTCTCTTCCTCTCTATAGTAAATCAATAAAATATATTTTTTAAAGAAGAAAGAAAGAAAGAAAGAAAGAAAGAAAGAAAGGAATGAAGGAAGGAAGGAAGGAAGGAAGGAAGGAAGGAAGGAAGAAAGAAAGAAAGAAAGAAAGAAAGAAAGAAAGAGTCTGCCTACAGAACACAGGACCCCGAAACAGCTACCAGGGACATGTGGCTGGGCATAGAGGTGCGGGGTTCAGCGCTGCTCCCGCTGCCCCAAGGCACGACCCGGGGGTCCTGGGTCCTGTCACCTCCCCGGCCTCTTCCCGCTCCGGGCACAGCCGCTAACGAGCAGAGAGCGGGTGGGGAAGGCCGTGGGGATGCTGAGGGCGAATGAATTATTCAGACACTCCGAGGGTCTGAACCGCACGTGGCCTCCCCCCGGCGAACTTGACCCCGGCATCCTTTGCAAAGACAGGGCTCTGCTGAGCAGCGCGGCTCGGAGCCACAGCATCACCTCTCCCCGGGGACTGCCTCCCGTTTGCAGAGCAAAAGGCTCGCTCTGTGCAGTGGCAGGATGAGGACAGGGCGGCCCCCGGGGGCAGGCGGAGGGGGCAGAGCCCTGATGGGGGGCGTTGGGGGGCTCTCGGGCAGAGGAGGGCCCCGGGGGGAGGGGAGGGGAGAGCTGGCTTCGCTCTCCGGGCCGTGCCTCCCTGGAATCTGGGGCCAAACTCGCTGGGAGACGCCCAGCTGGCAGGGCGCCGTCTTCTGGCTCTTGAGTCACTCTCTCGACTGCTGTTCCTTTCGTGGGCTCTGCCGCATCCACGCCAAGCCCGTGTCCCCGTGTCTCTGTCAGGGCTGTGGGCACGGGTGCGAGTCTCACAGTCTTCATGATGAGACCTGGCTCCAGGGCGGCTGGCGGGCCACTGGACAAGTCAGGGCCCCGCGATCAGTGACCGCAGCCTCCTGGCTGGGGAAGGGGAGGAGGGGGGGTTCGGGGAGCCAGCAGCTCCCCATCAGGCTGAGAAAGAAAATGAATCAGACCCTCGTCTGCAGCTCCCGTGCCCGCGGGGTCTGGGCACCGAGGTGAGGGGCCGGGCGGACTGAAGAGGGGGGCACCCAGCACCCACCCCGCGGCCTGCTCTGGGGAGTCTCCGGTCCCCCCCTGAGCGCAGTCCGGAGGGAGGGCACCCCCGGGGGCCTGTCCTTCCGTGGGGAGGAGGGTTGAGGGGTGCCAAAGGGATGCCTGGCCATCCCTGTCCGCCCCACCGCTCAGTCCAGCCAGCGGCCAGCACCCCACACGCAGCCTGTGGGCTCTCCGTCCCCCGAAGGGGCACCTCGAGGACCAGAGAGAGGAGGGGGGGCTGTGATCTGAGCCAGGCTGCTCGGTGCCACGGCTCGGGGGCCAGACTCCCACTATCCCCGTGGCCGGCAAACTCATCCGTCCACGGAGCCAGATACCCACAGCACAATGATTGACACTTCTTCGGGGAGCCACATTTTTTTAAAACTTCAACTTCTCCGAACGCCGCTTCTTCAACCTAGACCCGCCCAGGCTGTGGTGTTTTGTGGAAGAGCCACGCTCCAGGGGCCAACGAGCCGCAGGTGGCTCGCGAGCCGCAGTTTGCCGACCCTGTGGGCCCTCCTGCCCCTTTGCAATGACTCCTTTCATGGAGGAAAGTGGCCGGCCCTGGTTTCTAAGGCCCTCCATCGGCACTTGCTTACCCTGACATCGGACACCGAAGGCCCAGGAAGGCCGTGGGAAGAGAAACCCCGACGGGGGGGACAGGGCAAGCATGGGACGGGGAGCAAGCAGCAGAGAAGCAGCAGGATTCCGGGCTGGGGGGTTAGGGGGGGGGGCTGCGACCGTCTCGTCCGGCTCCTGGGCTGTGTGTCCGCACAGCCACCACAGGCCGGAGACCCCCAGGCCCCGCCCGGATGACAGGGGGGGACGCGCCTCCCTCCCGTCGGTTCCCCGCCGTCAGCTCTCCATGTTTGCTGTTGGCCCGTGGGCCTCCGCTCAGGCCCCCGCCAGAGCCTCCGCGGAGAGCGGTCCCGGGGTGCGCCGTGGCCCAGGCGTGACGGCCCGGCCGAGGCCTGGTCACTCTCAGCCCCCGGCACCCGGTTCCCCTCCCCGACCCAGATAAGGCCCCCGCCTGCGCCCTGAGACCGTCTCTCCCACCCGCGGCCCCCAGCGCGCCCTCCAGCCTGTCCCCAATGTCACCTACTGAAATGTCAGCTTGGTGCCACCGTCGGATAAGGAGTCCCCGGCCCCCCGGGCGAGGACCGAGAGAGTGGGATGGGCTCTGTGAGGGCCTCGGGTCTCCCTGTGAATCACTGAGTCCGGCCGTTCCCAGATAAACGCAGAGGATGGGGGGGGGGGGGATAGTTGGGAGGGTTTGTGGGGAGCAGGAGCCCTCAGCGTAGAATTGAGAAATGGTTGGCACACGTTGGTTCTCTTTGGCCCTGGTCCACCTCCAGCTGCTGTGAACCCCCCCCCCCGCCGCCCACCCCAGATGGCAGTACATCCGGGTGGACAGGTAGCACCGCACACACACACACACACACACACACACACACACAGAGTGGGTCCCTCTGCTCGTGACACGCCCCGGTTATCTTGGGCCTCCAGGCAATGAGTGTGGTGCCCTCAGAACCTCTCTCCCACCCTGAATCCGCCCATACCGAGCCTCCCACCTCCCAGTTCCGTCCCCTTCTTTAAAAAAAAAAAAAAAAAAATATATATATATATATATATATATATATATATATATATATATTTTATTGATTTTTACAGAGAGGAAGGGAGAGGCACAGAGAGTCAGAAACATCGATGAGAGAGAAACATCCATCAGCTGCCTCCTGCACGCCCCCCACCGGGGATGTGCCCGCAACCAAGGCACATGCCCTTGACCGGAATCGAACCCGGGACCTTTCAGTCCGCAGGCCGACGCTCTATCCACGGAGCCAAACCGGTTTCGGCTAGTTCCTTCTTCTTAAGCTTTGCATCGGAGGGGTGGGGGTGGGGGAGAAAGAGAAATGGGGGAAGATGGAATCGTTCGGCTATGTCCCTACCCACAACACCCCCCCGAATGCAGTTGCTAATCCCTTCCCTCGGCAAGGTTCGCAGAGCACATTTAAATATTTTTTCATCCCAGATACAAATGTCTCTATTATATAGGAGACCATCTGGGCTGCTACAGCTAGCTGGCTGTGTTGCTATCAGCTCCTTTTTTAGGGTTTGTGGATCAGTTGCCAATAAGGAGAGAGAGGGAAAAAAAAAAAGAAAGAAGAAAGAAGAAGAAGAAGAAAAGAAGGAAGTCAGCTCCAAGATTCTGCTTCCCTCCCCGGCACCTTCCCCAGCGGGAGAGCTGGATTCCGCAGTCAGCGCGGACCACGTGCCCGCAGGCACCGGAGCGGCACCTGAGACGGGTGCTCGGGAGATGCCAGCCCGCGGTTCCGGGCGCCCTGGGGGAGGGAGGTGGCATCAGGGCGCCCCAGCCCTTGGCCCTCCAGCTGGGCTAAGGAGGGTGGCACGGCCGCTGGCAGATCTGGGATGCATGCAAAGGAGAGGAACAAGAGGAGGTCAAAGCCACAGAGAAAGAAGGGAGGAAGGAAGGAGCAAGAAAGAGAAAGCAGTCGGGGCCTGGGACTTCCCGATGCCAGGACTCCCGACCACCGCACACCAGCCGGCCAGCGGGCGCACCTGCTGGCGAGGGGCGGGGTGGGGGGGGGGGCAGAGCTCTGGGTGGCGGGCGGCCCAAACCTCCAGAGAATGGAAATGGAAAAGCTGAGAACTGGAGGGCAAGGGGTTCACCGGGGCCTGGCCTCAGGGGCCCTCCGCCCCTTGGAGGGGAGGGGACCAGAGAAAGGAAGCCGCGTGTCCTTCGCTCGGAGGCGCGTCCCGAGCACGCACGGCGGTCTGTGCAGACTCCGCAGAGGGCAGAGGGCAGAGGGCAGAGCTCCATCCTGGCACTCAGCTCCGTGGGAGCCCAGCCCTGTCGGGGGCAGCTCCCCGTACGGCCACATGCCAGGGCAGACCGAGGGCAGACCGAGGGCAGCCCACGCACACGGGCCCGGGCGCTGGGCCGCAAGCCCCCGGCGGGCGGGACGCAAACAACGGTCGGGGGAACGTGTGGCTTAACTGCCCCCAGGAAGGCTGCCGCCCCACCCGTGACCGTGACCGCAATGCACACGCAGGCACTCCCCGCCCCCCAGCCGAACCCCGGGCAGGCTGAAACAGAGCAAGCACCCCCAAATTCATGGCCAGGAGAGCAAGGGATTTTCGTTGGTGTGGAATATTTTTTTTGTTGGGGCGGTAATTGCGTGTGTGCGTGCATGTGTGTGTGCATGTGTGTGGGAGTGGTAATTGTGTGTGTGTGCGTGCATACATGTGGGGGGCGGTAGTTGCGTGTGTGCCTGCATGCATGCGTGCGTGCATGTGTGTGTGGTGGTAATTGTGTGTGTGTGTGCGTGCATGCATGTGGGGGGGCAGTAATTGTGTGTGTGCATGCATGTGTGTGTGCATGTGTGTGGGGTGGTAATTGTGTGTGTGTGCGTGCGTGCATGCAGGTGTGTGGGGGTGGTAATTGCGTGTGTTCGAGTGCATATGTGTGTGTGTGCATGTGTGAGTCTGTGTGTGTGTGTGTGAGAGAGAGAGAAACCACATTTTTACAAACCTGGTTTGTTTCTTTAAGGCATTTTGGTGACTCAAGGCCGTTTAAAGAAACTGGAAGATAAAGATCATCCTCGCCATGATCTCCCAGGGAGCCGCCTGCGTCCTCTGCAGCCCCAGCAGCCCGCAGCCCGGCAGAACTGAACCCCGGCCTGGGCCCGGTCGGTTGGAGCGCCGTCCCCAGGGGATGGGGGGGGGGGCCTGGGAGGCTCCGGGTTCACAAGCCCAAGGCTCCTGCCAAAGAGCTGATTTCCTTCCCGCTGCCCCCGGCCCCCCGCTCCCCACGCGCTCCGGTCCCCCGCGTCCTGCGGGGGGAAGCCGAAGTGGCAAGATGCTGAAAACATCGGCTACTTCGGGTGGCGGGCTCGATCCCCAGTGTGGGGCGTGCTGGAGGCAGCCGATGCATGGTTCTCTCTCATCATCGATGTTTCTATCCCCTTCTCTCTCTCTCCTTCTCCCTGCCTCTCTGAAATCAATCAAAACATATTTTTGAGAAATCAATGGGGGGAAACATATCCTTAGGTGAGGACTAGCGAAGGAAGGGAGGGTGGAGGGAGGGGAAGTGGGAGGAAGGCAGGCAGGCTACTGTCAACCCCGGCATTTCCCCAAACCCACGTTTTGCCTCCAGATGGATAATCAGAGAAACGGGGCCGTTCGCTCGGTTCCCAGCGGCTGCGTCTGCGAGAGGGGAGCTGGCGGGGGGGGTCTCAGACCATCCACCCGGCAGCACGGCTGCTCAGGAAAAGCACACTGGTTAGCATCCGTGGGACCCCTGAAAACTCTCCCCCGATGAGTGCTGCTGGGAACCCAAAGAGGTGCTGCTCGGGGCTGTTTTATGTGGGTGCTGTCCCAATGTGGAGTTTTAAAATGTGATTCTATATTTTTTAAAATTTTTAAAAATATATATATTTTATTGATATTTTACAGAGAGGATAGGAGGGAGAGAGAGAGAGAGCTAGAAATGTCAATGAGAGAGAAACATCGACCAGCTGCTTCCTGCACACCCCCTACCGGGGATGTGCCTGCAACCAAGGCACATGCCCTTGACTGGAATCGAACCTGGGACCCCTCAGTCCCCAGACCGATGCTCTACTACTGAGCCACACCGGCTTCGGCTGATTCTATATTTTTAAAAAACAAACTTAAAAAGTTAAAGACCTGGGGTAACTAACTGCTCATGCATCTTTGCAAAGGGTGGTTACGTCTGGGAGCACAGGAACGGCCTGCAAACAGGTCCCACCACGCTGGGCTGCGTGCTCTTCCCGGCAAACTCTGTTCCCTTCGTATGGCCTGGAAACAGACCCCGCATCGCACGTGAAAACCATTCGAGTGTGTGTGTGTGTGTGTGTGTGTGTGTGTTTTCTTCTAAACATCACACATACACAAGGACTGGGAGAGAAGACCCCCAAATCCTGCCTGGATGATAACATTAGTGGTGATTTTATTCCATTATATGTCCCTGTATTTTCAATTTTTTTGGAGCAACGAACCTATATCCTTTTATAAGCAGAAAAAGTAATTTTGAGAACATGAAATCGAATTTCCTCTCTTTTTTAAAAAAAAGGACACGGAGTGTGTTTTAGTATCCTCTTATTATCTCAACTCCAAGTGTTTTATTTATTCAGAGAAGAGTTTCTATCCTTTGGATGAAGACATTGCCCACTGTTATCAAAGCTACATGCCCGATGACGACAGCTTACTAGACTTAGAAAAAGGACACGAGTTTCAAACTCCGTTTCAATTCCTGCTCCCACACACCCCGGATGTGCGATCTTGGGCAAGTTTCAGAACCTCTCTGGTCCGCAGTGTCCTCATCTGCAGAAGGTCAGTTGTGAGGACTAAAGAGCTACCTGGACACTACAAGGCCATGTGCCTGAAGGTATGCAAACACACACACACACACACACACACACACACACAACCAACGCAGTTTTATGCTACACCTTTGAAATGTGAGACAAGTGCACTCAGAGGTAGTGGCTTATAGAAAAGAGATTAATTGGCACTCGGAAATATTTCCATTTGAAAACAAATGAAGATAAATTTGCAAAGTAAACAACAACAAGCCCTGAAAATGACATTGTGCTTACAGCTGGCCCCGACTGCATCCATCTTTGCTCCCAGGCCCCTCGTGGGAAGCAGAGAGAGGTTAACAGCGGGAGGTCCATCTGAGAGGTGTTTTTTGTTTGTTTGTTTGTTTTGTTTTTTAATATATTCCATTGATTCCCCACAGAGATGAAGGGAGAGGGACAGAGAGCCAGAAACATCGATGAGAGAGAAACATCCATCAGCTGCCTCCTGCACACACCCTACTGGGGATGTGCCCGCAACCAAGGTACATGCCCTTGACCAGAATCGAACCCGGGACCCTCCATCTGCAGACCGACGCTCCATCCACTGAGCCACACCGGCCAGGGCTTCTGAGAGGTTCTTAGAGCCTGGCGCTCACCCACTGCAGACACTCAGTGCACAGCAGCCACTGTTGTGACCCCTCCGAAGGGATGTGCAATCCGATAAGAAACCCATGCCACCCTCATCTTGCAGCCTAGACATGGCCGGGGGGAGGCCTTCGGATTGCTGGGTGTCGTTAAGTGCCCGGTTGATTGTTTGGGGCGTCAGCACATGCTAAGCCATCAACATGGCCCATCATGTCGAGGAATATCCACGGACTGAGACCTGGGCAAGTGTCCCTGGCCTTTGGATTCAAAGAGCACAGATGCTTTTGATTCTAAAGTCACTGGAATCTTGCCACCTCCACTGGGTATGGGGACCTGACCCGGCCCCGGGTTCTGACCATTCAGCTGCCCCCGGACCAGGGGGCGGACGCTGGAGGCCGGGAGAGCAGGGGCCAACGTGGGATCAGGGCCATGCCCGGCTTTGCCCAGACGTCTATCAGTCAGCCATGGCACAAGCAGTCCGTCTGATCCACCTGCTATCGAATTATTTATCATCTGCCCTCCCCTCCCCCAGCTCCATCCCCACCCCCGAGTGAGAGGAAATTATTCCTTCCGGTTATCTGCCCTGCTCCGGGGGCCAGTTCAGAGAACTCCACACCTGCCGAAACCGGTGTGGCTCAGTGGTAGAGCGTCGGCCTGCGGACTGAAAGGTCCCGGGTTCGATTCCGGCCAAGGGCATGTACCTTGGTTGCGGGCACATCCCCCCGGTAGGGGGTGTGCAAGAGGCAGCTGGTCGATGTTTCTCTCTCATCGACGTTTCTAGCTCTCTGTCCCTCTCCCTTCCTCACTGTAAAATATCAATAAAATATATATTTTTTTAAAAAAAATGGGAACAGAGAACTCCACGCCTGACAGCTTGATGGAGCTCGCTGGTCCCTGCCAGCCTGGGGCCGAGGCAGACGCATAAAGAAATGGCCAGTGAAGTTATTCTGGGGGACGGGACGGGGGGTGCTGTGGTTAGCTCCCCGGAATGGGGGTAACGTGTCAAATCCCAAAGAGGCCGAGGAAGCTTCTTGGGATCACATGAGCAAGCGTCTGCGGCACGGATCTGTCCTGAGCCCCTGTTCTCCCCTTAACAGCTGTCAGCAGCCCGAACCGGCGTGGCTCAGCGGATGGAGCGTCGGCCCTCGGACTGCAGGGTCCCAGGTTCGATTCCGGTCAAGGGAATGTACCTTGGTTGCGGGGACATCCCCGGTAGGGGGTGTGCAGGAGGCAGCTGATCGATAATTCTCTCTCATCGACGTTTCGAACTCCCTATCCCTCTCTCTTCCTCTCTGTAAAAAAATCAATTAAAAAATATATTTTTTAAAACTGTCAGCAACTGAGGTTCAATTCCCCGCCAGAGACTAGACCCAGAATTCCGGGGCCGAGGAAGAGAGGGTGCAGAACCCCCGTGACCTCTCACTCCAAGGGTCTTTGATCCGCCGGGGAATTCCTGTGTCTGACTCCTGCTCTCTCGCCCTCCAATTTCTAACGCAACTGGCTCACGGACTTGTGCCACCTTAGACATAAGGGAGAGGGACAGAGGAAGGGAGAGGGACAGAGAGGACTGTCCACCTCCTCTGTCCAAGGAGGTGGACCCTGGAGATCAGCCAGGCCCACCTCCTCACGTTTGGGATGGGACAGGCGACGGGCAAGTCTCCTGCCTAAGGTGACGTGGTCAGAGGCCTTTTCCCTCCCCGGGGCCCGTCTCCTGGCCCGGACTTGCTGGGATGGACAGGGCAGGGCAGGGCTGTTAGTGGCAGGAGACCGTAGCCTGTGGGGGTTCCTCCTACATCGCCTGCCCTTGGCCATCCTGGCCGCCCGCTCTCCGATGGGGAGGACAGAGCGCCGGCCGCCTGGGAGGAAGGAGCGGAGTCTGTGGACTTTGCCGGGGCCTCGGCTCTCTTGCTGGTTCTGTCCAGAAGCAGCCCGTCTCCTGTCCCCACAGCACACCTGTGTCATCGGAACAGCGACCCTCAGTGGGGGAGCCCCTGGGAGGGTGGCAAGAAAGCTGGTGCCCATTGGGGATGCTGCCCCGTGCGGGGAGGAGGGGGGGGGGAAGAGGGAGGACTTTAGGCGCCAGGAGTTGGCTGGCTCAGGCCAACTGAGAGCAAAGGAGGGAACTTGCCCCTCTCTGTCTCTCTCTCTCTGCCTGACTTTCCTGCACCTCACTCATCCCTGCTCTACCCCCTCCCCCCGCCCCCAATTCCTCCCTTTTCTCTGCGGCCACATCCGCCCCCATGCCCTGGAGGTCCTTGCCCTCCCCTTGCCCCGGCCCCGCTACTTTCTCACCAGGCGCTGCCTGCCTTAGTCTCCCCGCTTCGTCTGCAATCATGTCTAAACGCGGCCCGCCGCGGATGCTGACATTTTAAATGTGCAGTTGTTATAGTTACTTGACTAATTGCGGGCCCAACCGCCGAGCTTCTCCTGGCGGGCAGGAGGGAGGGGGCCGGGGAAGTGTGTGTGGGGGGGGGTGGGGGGCTGTCATCACCACTCCGGGGGCCCCAGATGTTGGCCAGGCCCCGGCAAGGGTGCCTCCCCCGGGGAACCAGCGGTCCCCACGCCCCCGGCCAGGGGCCAGGTCACCGAGGAGAGGAGAGGAGAGGAGAGGAGAGGAGAGGAGAGGAGAGGACAGGACAGGACAGGACAGGACAGGACAGGAGAGGATGTGCCTGAGCCCCCTGCCTCCATGGGGTGCGGGGACCTGTTCCCGAGCTAACGGGACGGGGAGCCACAGAGGGTCCACCGTGCAGATGTGCCACGCGGGCCTCCCAGTCCCCCCAGTCCGCCCACACTCGCCATTTAGAGGCAGTAGGGTGGCGTTTCGGAGGGGCTGGGGCAGGGGGTGGGCGGGAGGGCGTTGGGGGGCGAACAGAGGAAGAGTTGGGGGCCGGCCGGCCAGGTTACTCACGTGCCAGATGGCGAAGAAGATGAGCGCGGCGCACAGCACCAGGGACAGCATGTAGCAGAAGGCGGCGAACGTGAAGGCCATGCCGCCCGCGCCCCGCCGGCCGGCCGGCCGGGGTCCCCCTCCGAGCCGGGCCGGGGTCCCCCTCCGAGCCGGGCCGGGGTCCCCCTCCGAACCGAACCGGGCCGGCGCCCTCCCCGGCCTGGAGACCCCGGGTCAGCGGAGCCACAGGCGGAGGCCAGTCCGTGGGCGGGGACCGTGCCCGGAGGTCCGGAGCCGGGTCCGGGCAGGACTCCCGCGGGGAGGGACCGGTCCGGGCGGTGCGCCCCGGGGCTGCGGGGGCTGCGGGGGCGCCGATCGCCGCTCAGGACCCCCCCGCGCCCCGGGGCGGGGGCGGGCGCGCTCCGGCTCCTCCCGAACCTCCTCCCGAACCTCCTCCCGATCCTCCTCCCGAACCTCCTCCCGATCCTCCTCCCGAGCCCCGCAGCCCGCGCGCCTGTCCCGGGCGCCGGAGAGCTCCGGCCCCTGGCGCCGCCGCCAGGGCTGCCGCGCGCCCCCCGGGACCCCAAGTTCCCCCGAAACCGGGGGGGCGGGCGGACTAGATGGCCGCGGGGCGGGATCTCAAGGACGAGAGCCGCTCGCCGCCGCCGCCGGTCCACCTGCTGCTGCCGCCGCCGCCGAGCGCGGAAGCCGCGCCGGGGTCCCTCCCTCCCTCCCTCCGCGGGCGGGGCGCTCGGCGCGGGGGCCCCGCGGCCACAGCCAGACGTGCGCGGGGGACCCCGAGGGAGGATGGAGAGGATGGAGGAGGCGAGAGAGGGGAGGAGAAGGGAGGAGGGAGGGCCGGGGACTTTTTAAACACGTGCGCGGGAGGCGGTGGGCGGCCGCGGAAGGCCACGCGCGCGCCTCGCGCCCACGGGCGTCAGCCGCCCACCGCCTCCCGGGCCCCGCCGCCCGCCGTCTCGCCGCCGGAGCCGGAGGGGCGGGGGCGGCGGGGGCTGGGCTGTGCGGGTTGGGGGTGCAGGGCAAAGCCCTCTGGACCCCGGGATCAGGATCGGCTGGGCTGGGCTCTCCCAAACGGTGATTGATGCTCTGGGTGCTCAGCGCGCCTCCCGGCCCCTGCAGGATCCTCCCTGGGGGATGGGGGGCGGGGGGCCCTCGTTCCCTCGCATCCCCCCACTCTTTCCTGCCTCTGACCTTGGGGCGGGAAGAGTGGGGTGCCCGCACTATTCTGGGCTGAAGAAGCAGCAGGGAGGGGTCCCCGTACCCCGTGCAGGTGGAGCGGAACTGTCCCCAGTGCGTGCTGCTGGAGTCAGGCCCCTGGGTAGCTACCTGCAAGCGCCTAACCCTCTCTGAGCCTCGGGCTCTGCATCTGAAAAGCCGGGACAGGAATCCTAGCACCCCAAGGTAAAGTCTAAGTGAGAGCACACGTAAAGAGCCTCGGGACACGTCCCATCCACGGGCGGCGGCCCTCCGAGCACCCCTGGCCCCAGCGGTCCAGCGGCCAGCATCTTGGTCATGCACCCCGCCTCCTGGGTAAGGGGTTTCTTACGGGGCAGCGGACGGGGCTGCAGCCATTCCAGACCCAGCTCGGGGTTCCGGGGAAGTCTGGACATCTGGGAAGCAAGGAGAAGTATCCTGAGAAGTGATGGGCAGACCCAAGTGGGGGACACCACCACGTGGGTTTGGAGTGAACCTCGGAGCCCCTTGTCCCTGGCGCTGAGCGGGCACTAAAGGAACAGCCGATCGGCGCTCCTCCCCGTGCAGGGTTCACTGGAAAGAAGGCACCACCGAGGGCTCCTAGCCCCCCGCCTGCCGATGGCAGAATCTGGGTCAGGCCTGCAGGCTCTGTCTGCTGCGCCCCAACATGCCTGCCGCTGCCCCGGCTGGCCCTCCACTCGGGAAGCCCGGGCCCTTTTCCGTGGGAAGCGGAGACGCGAGAGCAGGTTCCCTGGCTGCTGACACAGAGGTCAGCAGGTTAGCGTTTAATTGCCTGCCTCTGGGTGGAGGTCGGCTCCATGCTTAGCTGCACCCAGCGCAAAACGGGAGCGTAGGGCTGTCCTTTCTTGCAAAATCATTAAGAAGTTCAAGATCTGCCAAAAACCGGTTTGGCTCAATGGATAGAGCGTCAGCCTGCGGACTCAAAGGTCCCGGGTTCGATTCCGGTCAGGGGCGTGTACATTGGTTGCGGGCACATCCCCAGTAGGGAGTGTGCAAGAGGCAGCTGACTGATGATTCTCTCTCATCGATATTTCTAACTCTCTATCCCTCTCTCTTCCTCTCTGAAAAATCAATAAAATATTTTTTTTTTTAAAAAGAATTTCAAGATAGCAAGAGCAGAGCGGTAAGCCAAGTGGTGAGGCCCTTCCGGGTAGGGGAGCCTGGGCACCTGTCTCTCCAGCTCGATGACTTTGTTCCCCGAAGGCCCGCGCGGTGCTGTCTGCCCCCACACGCCTCCGGGGGCACTGTGGAGGTTAGGGCTATTTCTTTACAATAACTAAGAGCTAACGGTGCAGCCCCTTCCGGCTTGGGTGGCAGGGAATTCAATATCAGCTTCGCCGGCTCCGCACGAGGTCGGGCGCAGCCTCTGTGGCTTCCGCAGCACAGCTCCTCCCTCCGCCCTGGTCACTGTCTGCACTGGCTCCTGCTGAGACGTCCCAGCCGGGCTGGTCCTGGCCCTTTCACCTCTGACCTCTGACCTCCTGCCCTCTCCTCGCCGGAAGGCGGGGAGCCCCGTGCCAGGCTCCAGCCTCCCTGGGCACCATGTCTCTGAGGCCTTGCCCCCCCTAGAGTGGCTGGCGCAAAGCAGTGGATGGGTCTCCTCTCCCCTGAGCCCTGACTTCGGGCTCTTTCCGGTCTGCAGGGAATGGCTTCCGGCTTCCCCCTTGCTGCTGGCAAAGCCACCCTCCCTCCTTCCGGAATCTCTCCAAAGCCAGAAAGAACCCCTGAGTGCAAAGATCTACTTTCCATCTCATCATCTATCCAGCCACTATTTATTGGTATGATAGCAAGTGATTGTGGGAATATTGAAAGATTTCTGTTTTGATGGGTAAATAGCATAATGACTATGGTAGCCAAGAGCAAAATGGATAATTAATTAAAATCCTAAATTCAGCCCGTTCACTCAGGCGGTCGTAGGCTGTCACAAGGACCACGGATAAGCAGGCCCCTCGTGTGCTCATGTACCGCATCTGGTGTCTCACTCCACGGAAGCCATGCAGATGCCACTTATTCTACGCAGTTGTTACTTCCATTGTATTTGTGCACTGAAATTCTTGGGTAAGTAGTAAGTGCAGTGTTTCAGTAGTCCCGAACTTAAGAATGCATAACTAGAATATTTAAAACAAACTGGCAGAAAAGACAAGCAAGTGTGGATACACTTACTAATGTTCCATTTAAATATCAGTCCCCAGTATTCTGAGTTTTCAGAGAATAAGCCACGAGCTATATATATAAAAAGCCTGTGACCAGAACACCAGAACGACCGGTCACTACGACACCCACTGCAGCTGGCCAACCAGCTCCACCAGGGGAGGGACCGAGTCCCCTTCCCCCACTCCCTCCATTGGCCCCACCCGGATTGGCCCCCATTGGGGTGGGCTGGCCAGACCCCACCTGTGCACGAATTCATGCACCAGGCCTCTAGTATTAATAATGAAAAGAAACCTAGAGTGCTTTCTGTTACTGTGCAAAGTCCAAATAGTGTGAACATCTTTTGCACTATATAAGAATCATACAATATCATACAATGCTTTTTATTTCTTCAATACAAAATAATTTTATTATTTTAACAAAAAATATGGGTGCCTCATCGGTGCTAGGAATGTAAATGTGGTATGCAAATGGTGCTCAGAATTGATTGTTAAAAGACTTAGATATTCATCATAATAGCAATCATGTTCTGCCAAAATTTCATGGTTCAATAAGAAAATTATAATTCCCATTCAGAAAACCGATCCAAAGATCAGTTTCACATAATAATGCATTTGAAAGAACAAAACCTTTCAAATTTAGAAATGTATACTTCAACATAACTCATAAAATAGGAGTAAATGTTTTGAAAATTAAAAAAGAATTTAGAGAATTGGCCTTAATAAACAATATTCCAATAGTGATATCTATACTTTTTGCGGCTTTACAAGAAATAAGAGTTTCTGCCGAAACCGGTTTGGCTCAGTGGTAGAGCGTCGGTCTGAGGACTGAAGGGTCCCGGGTTCGATTTCGGTCAGGGGCATGTACCTTGGTTGCGGGCACATCCCCAGTAGGGGGTGTGCAGGAGGCAGCTGGTTGATGTTTCTCTCTCATCCACGTTTCTAGCTCTCTGTCTCACTCCCTTCCTCTCTGTAAAATATCAATAAAATATATATTTTTTAAAGAAATAAGAGTTTCTGTTAAATCATTTTAAGAATCAATAAAAGTAATTTAGCATATAAAGATAAGTAAAAGAAACTATATAGCAAAGGAATGTGACATGCCACTCAAAACAAAACAAATTATAAATCCTAAGCAAGCTATCACTGCGTCTGGTAAGTTATGTAAAATGACTGATGGCAAATATAAAAAAAGCATCATTAATTTTTAAGTGGTTTCTATTTATTAATTCCTGCAACTTTGCCAAACGATGTTTGCAAATCTCCATGGAGTGGAGGTGATTAGAATTTAATAAAAATCAATCCGACTCATTAAGTATGATGTTCCACGAGGACAGGAGGCCCAGCCAGACCCAGTCTCCCCCATCATGCACCTGAGGTGCCATGCATAAGGGGGACCACGTGACCCTTCCAGCCCCAAACCCACAGGTGAGTGCAGCCAGTGCCACAGGGAGCTGAGACAGCGCCCAGCTGAGCCCAGTCCGGAGCCGAGGCATGAGCGAATAAAGGGGGGGGGCTGCTGTTTTAAGCAAGCAAGCTTGGGGGCTCCTTTCTAGGCACTGACAGGCAGCAGCGAATGCTCTTCATTCACCAAGGAACCTTTTTAGTTTGCCCCCACTGCGGACAGAACACACGGCTTCTGGAAAGGGGGTGTGAATAATGAAGCAATCTGTCCCAGCGCTCAGATGTGCCTGCAGATCCTGTACCTCCATTTGCTCTCGTTCCCAAAGCCTCCCAGCACCTCCCCCAGACAAGCAGGGACAGAAGGGTCTGGGAGCTGAGGCAGGCTGCAGTGGCCTGCCATCCGGGACCGGCTTGGGCTCCAGGGGTCGCTAGTCCTTGGGTTGTACAGTGTTTACTACCCTGCTTGTTTGGGGGGTTTTCTATGGTAAAATATACATGACATAAAAATCACCACTTTAATCATTTTTAGGTGCACAGGTCAGTGGTGTTAAGCATATTCACATTGTTGTGCAACCATCACCATCATCCATTTCCAGAAATCCAAACTCTATACCAACTAAACAATAAATCCCCATTTCCTCTTCCTCATCCCCTACACATCACCATTCTGCTTTCTTTCTCCATGAACCTGACTACTGTAGGTGTCTTATTTAAGTGGAGTATCGCCCTGTCTTATAACTCAACTCTTCACGTGTCTATCTCCCTCTACAAACTTGGAAGGCCTTGACATTAGAGACTCTTTCTTATTTGTCTTTGGATCATAGCTACTCCTCACTGTGTCTGGAATATAATATGTGCTCAATATGTGTTCGATGGGTGGATGGATGGATGGATGGATGGGTGGATGGATGGATGGATGGGTGGATGGATGGATGGATGAGTGGATGGATGGGTGGATGGATGGATGGATGGGTGGATGGGTGGATGGATGGATGGATGGATAGATGAATGAGTGGATGGATAGATGGATGGATGGATAGATGGATGGATGGATGGAATAATGGATGGATGAGTGGATGGATGGATGCATGGATGGATGGATGAGTGGATGGGTGGATGGATGGATGGATGGATGGATGGATGGATGGATGAGTGGATGGATGGATGGATGGATGAATGAATGGATGAATGGTTGGATGAGTGGATGGATGGGTGGGTGGATGGATGGATGGATGGATGGATAGATGGATGAATGGTTGGATGAGTGGATGGATGGGTGGGTGGATGGATGGATGGATGGATGGATGGATATATGGACAGATGGACAGATGGATGAGTTGACGGATGGATGCAGTTATTGCATTTTAACTGGCACTGCAGTTGACTTAAACAAGTCTTCCCCACTAGATGATGAGAAAACGCAGACAAGGACCATGTCTGCCTTTCACTTACTATTTCAGAGCACTTACTACTTCACTTACTACTCGGTAGGCACATTAATAAGCAGGGGCCAGCCCAACCTGGACGGCGCCCAGAATCTCAGAGTTGCGCGGAGCCAACGGTGACTTTGAGAAGAACAACAGCAGAAGAGTCTAAATGTCACGGTGGCAGCGAGCACAAGGCTCCTGACATCATGTGTATTCAACAGACATATTTCTCACTGAACTGAATCAGATGGCAAGCTCATCGGAAGCTTGGGGCTTACATTCCCACTTTCAAGCTGTGCTGGCTTTCCATAAGCGAGTTCACCTCTCCCGCTCCTGCAGATGTACATGGGCGCTGACATGAGAGCCAGGTACAAGCCAGCGTGACCTGTGCACGCAGGACACAGCAAAGGTGGAAGCCATGTTTCCATCAAAGAAGCGGGAGAGAGGCGGGCGGGGGGTGAGGGTGGGGGGACAGAGGAGGGTCTCTAAGCAGGGAAGTGCCGATTTCAGAGAGTCCTCGGGTGAGGGTGAGGCAGACTAATGGGACGCAGCTTCCTGCTTGGGTTCCTAACTCGTCTTCATGACATCTTCCCACGAGTGCTGCCTTCTGCGGAAATTAAGTGATTTTCCTATTATTAGCGCAGTTCAGCAGGCACTGTCAACAGATCACAAACAATGAGCCTTTGTCAGAGGCACCCCATTTCGTTCTGGGCCCCGGCTCCTTCCACAGCTGGGGCTGTGGCATCTGTTTTGGCAGTACTGCCAGGGGAAATGGTCTTACTCAGAAGCCGCTGAGCTCTGGGGTGGGGCAGCTCAGTGGTGCCTGCTGGAAGTCTGAAATGCCCATCAGCCTCCCAGATGCCAGTCTATAGCCTAGCTCCTCGACTGGGTCCTTTATCCTCCTAAAACACTGGCAGCGAAGGCCTCCAGGGACCGGACTGGCATTATAAAGAACATGGTAACTCCGTGATGCCCGTTATATGTATGTTCCTATTTGCTAATTCGGGGAGCCTGGGCTGTTCCACCCGACGTGAAATGTCTTCCCGGGCTCCCACGAGCGAGAGCGTGTGTGCCGTTCCTAACAGCAGTGCCCGGCGTCCTGGGGGAAATCCGAGGCTGTTACGTTTAGCCCCGCAGCTAACGAGTCTGTGACTCACAAGATGGATGTTGGATCTAATTTTATGGAGTCTGAACATGACTGCCGTGTTTCGTTTCCTCCCAGGTCCTGCCTCCCGGACTCCCAGAGCGCTCCTCTGTGCTCACTCAGTTCTGCTCTCCTTGTCTCCTGCCCCTCTGTGCCCAAGCGCAATGCCGGCGGTTAAAGGTTCTGTCACTTATGCCGAAACCGGTGTGGCTCAGTGGATAGAGCGTTGGTCTGCGGACTGAAAGGTCCCGAGTTCAATTCCGGTCCAGGGCTTGGACCCTGGTTGTGGGCACATCCCCAGTAGGGGGCGTCCAGGAGGCAGCTGATCGATGTTTCTCTCCCATCGATGTTTCTAACTCTCCCTTCCTCTCTGTAAAAAAATCAATAAAATATATACATTTAGCCGAAACCGGTTTGGCTCAGTGGTAGAGCGTCGGTCTGGGGACCGAAGGGTTCCAGGTTCAATTCCGGTCAAGGGCATGTACATTGGTTTCGGGCACATCCCCGGTGGGGGGGGTGCAGGAGGCAGCTGATCGATGATTCTCTCTCATTGATGTTTCTAACTCTCTATCCCTCTCTCTTCCTCTCTGTAAAAAAATCAATAAAATATATATTTTTTAAAATAAATAAAGAAAAGAGGCTGCAGCCCGCAGCTCGCCCAGGACAAACTCACTGTTGGCTGCACACAGAAAGGCAGGTGACGCCTATTGCGTGGAATCCTGTATATCCCCTCCCGTCTGAGGTGACGAAGCCACTAACTCTACTCAGAGTGTAGAAGTCTAATAATGCCGCTGACTTATACCTTCGAGTGCCCGAGAGCATGCTGGGAACTCAGCGACCTGCCACAGAGCCTGTGGACAGCCAGCTCCTGAGCTTCAGCCCCGCAGAACTGCTCAGCTGCCCTAACGTCAAGGGCAAGGTGAGGCGCCAGCAGATCCAAACTCGGAAAAGCCAGTTTCGACGGGTGCGCTGTGGGGTTTTCTGAACAGCAGTGATTGTGCTCACTCAGCCACCTTCGTCTCCGGCGCTCGGGCCTTTAATCAATCCTCATGGAGATCTGGGAAGTTGATCCCCTGGAAAATGGCTCCCCAAAAAAGTGGGTCAGGGGGGAGGAGCTGGCGGCGTGGCCCGAGGCTCACCCCGAAATGCGCCTGAGAATTGAGAGCGGGGGGGGGGGGGGGGTTCCAGGGCCCCTCATCAACTCCAGTGTGGCTCAAAAGGGCTTGTTATGAACAACCAGACCTCCATTTCACCTTATGGCTTGTAAGCTAGCTCAGGAACTAGCGAAAAGAAGCAAACGTTATAGCAAAAGATGCCTCCGCTGCTCCCTCCCTCATCGCTCAGGAAATGCCAAGGGTTTGGGGCCTCTGAGGCAGAAATGGTGGCTGAAGACCAAATGTCTGTTTCTTATGAATAAATCCCAATATCGCTCCACCCGCTCTCCGCCTTCCCTGGAGTCCCGGGTTCAGCCAACGGGACACGGGGGGGGCTTTCCGGGATGAAAGAGCTGCACCCGGGTTTGGTTTTGCCAGAGCACTACCTGTCACACCACTGCGTGGGCTGCAGAGGCACAGATGTGGTCCCCTGAAGGGACTGTCTCGTGCGCCTTTATTTACAGCGTCAGCATCACGCCTGGCATATGGCAGGCGCTCGCTATATGCGTGTTGCATGATGGCGAGGTCTGGAAGGCTTGGTGATCGAGGTGACATTGAGTCAGGCCTCGAAAAACCGATGGGGAGGATGGTGACCAAGGGAAGGGGGCAAGAAAGGCATGGGGAGCGAAGGGCAAAGGAACAGAGGCATGGCGGTATGGGAGAGAGCAGCGTCTTCAGGAACAGGGGGGAAGGCCGGCAAGGTAAACTGAGGCAAACCCTGAAGAGGCCTGATCGATACGCCGGAGAGGTGGGACTTTAAAATATATTTTATTGATATTTTACAGAGAGGAAGAGAGAGAGATAGAGAGCTAGAAACCTCAATGAGAGAGAAACATTGACCAGCTGCCTCTTGCACACCCCCCACCGGGGATGTGCCCGCAACCAATGTGCATGCCCTTGACCGAAATCGAACCTGGGACCTTTCAGTCCGCAGACCAACGCTCTACCGTTGAGCCAAACCGGTTTCGGCAAATATATATGTATATATATTTTTAAATATATTTTATTGATATTTTACAGAGAGGAAGAGAGAGGGATAGAGTTAGAAACATCGATGAGAGAGAATCACCGATCAGCTGCCTCCTGCACACCCCCTACTGGGGATGTGCCTGCAGCCAAGGTACATGCCCTTGACCGGAATCGAACCCGGGACCTTTCAGTCCACAGGCCGACGCTCTATCCACTGGGCCAAACCAGTTTCGGCGAGGCGGGACTTTAATGGGAAGGAAGTGGACAGGGGTGGTTCGGGTTGAGAAGAGTGTACTTCCGGTGTTGGCCATACAGATTAGCACTCGATTGGTCCGTACCAGATCCGGACATGGCTGGGCTCTCCCCTGATCTCTCGGGACTGATGTCAGCAGGTGTGGCTGTGTCCTCTCCCTTCCTAGACGCGGCCCTGGGTCCTAGCCTCGTAGACTTCATGCCAGGCAACCCCCAGGGACGTCTCAGAGACCCCCGTGTCCCTAACTTCCACTGAGCCTGGGGAAAACAGCACCCAGTCGGCCAACGAGGCCACCAACCCAGGGACAGTCCAAAGACACGCGTCACTCCTGAGAAACGCCTCATTTTTTTTCCCCCCCGAAATGGTCACGGCCGATGGAGACGCTGAATCACGCAGCCAAAAATAGCAATAAAATAGAATAATGATCACACGATGGGGACGCCTGTTTATCAGATTTGAACCCTGCGATCCTGACGACTACAACGGGAGTGTTCTCCCGGGTCTTTGTGCCGTGGCAAAAAGGACCAGCTTCCCGAAAGGGAAGGGCCTGCGTCAGCACTTTTTCTCTTCCTTTTAATGAAACATGGTCTTGTTCCGGCACAGAGGGCTTGTGATAGACCCAGTTTTTTGTTTTTTTCTCCTCCTGGTCCCCAAAGGAGACTCAGATCTGGTTTGTGGAAGACCGGGAAGTACCTTGCGAACATCAGTGTCACCACGCACAGCGTCGTCTCCGAGCGTCCCGTTATTCTAAGGATGCTCAAGGACAAATTACCGTATTTGCCGGTGTATAAGACGACTTTTTGGCCCTGAAAAATATGCCTCCAAGTGGGGGGTAGTCTTATACGGCGAGTATATAACAAACTCTGTATTTTGAGTGGAAATGTTAGGGGGTCGTCTTATACGCCCACTCGTCTTATACACCGGCAAATACGTATTTTTCAGGGCCAAAAAAATCGTCTTATACGCCGGCAAATACGGTAGATGGGCAGTGCTCATGGAGGTCACGTGCCTCTATGCAAGCGAAACCGAGGATTTTTTTTCCCCTAATGCCGTTTCCCTGTTTATAATGCCTCTCTTTTAAATGAGAACATTGGACATTCATGCACTGTGGTGGTGGTGGGGGGTGTCCCTCAGCCCAGCCCGCACGCACCCTCTCCAATCTTGAACCCTTCTGGGGAATGTCCGACTGGCAGTTGGACATCCCTCTCACAATCTGGGGACTGCTGGCTCCCAACTGCTCGCCTGCCTGCCAGCCTGATCGCCCCCTGCCAGGCTTACCCGATGCCTAACTGCTCCCCTGCTGGCCCGATTGCCCCCAACTTCCCTCCCCTGCTGGCCCAGAAGGTACGCAGACTGCAGGATGCCGCCCGGAGCATCATGGGTATTAGAGCAGGGAGTGCTCTGATGCAAGTCACGTCTTCCTTCTCCTTTCACAGAGTCTTTTCCCATTTCCATCGCCGCTGCCCTGAGCCCAGGCTCCACTCCACGGAGAGTGGGCTACTGCCATCCCCTCCCGTCCCGGGGTGTGTGTTTTAACCAGGGACTGAAACAAGACGGGTGAAGAGCTTTCTCCGAACATGGGAACTCCCGGGCTCCACACCAGGCCTCCTGAAACGGAAGCTCCACGGGTGGGGGTCCCGGCCCCGGGCCGTTTAGGATGCTCCCCAGGGGATTCTCAAGTGCATCTCAGTGGGAATCACTAAACCAAACCACGTGGCCCCTAACCCACCTCCACATTGCCCGGCCTCCCAGTTAGCCTCTTTTTTTTTTTTTCACATGAATTTTATTAAGGTATTATCTGTGTACATATCTTACCATTGCCCCCCCCCCCACCTCCCATTCATGCCCTCCCTCCCCAGAGTTCTGTGTTCGTTGGTTGTACTTATATGCATGCATACCAGTCCTTCGGTTGTTCTCTTATCTCCCCCCAGGTCTCCTTCCCCTCCCTGCTGTCATCTGACAATCTGCTTGTTTTATGGTGACTGTCTCAGGATCTCATGAATAGAATCCGCTCCTCGTTTGGCAGTCTGCTTGTTTTATGGTGGCTATCTCAGGACCACCCTAATAGAGTCCGCTCCTCCTCTGGTTCTCACCGCCCCTCGCCCTGGGTCCCACTGCTTCCCTAGAGACACACGGCTCACCCGGGACACAGGGCCCCCTGGGACACACGGCTCACCCGGGGCACAGGGCCCCCTGGGACACACGGCTCACCCGGGGCACACGGCCCCCTGGGACACACGGCTCAGTTAGCCTCTTTGATGATGCCCAAAGCCATCAGAAGCTCCCGGGAATGGACAAGATAGGTGACAGCTGGTCCTCGCCCACTGCTCCCAGGTGCAATGCAGACCTGCTCCCGCCCTCTTCGACGGCTCGGCCCGCAGGGACCCACTGGCTGGCTGGCTTTCCACCTGGGACTCACGCCACCCCTTCCCCTGGCATGGCCCCACTCACCCCAACACCCATCACCAACCACTCCCTCCCAGGCCCTCCCAGTCCCCCCAGACTCACCTCTAGGCCTGCCTCCAGAAAGCCTCCTCGGGTCGCTCCGGACCCCGTCCACAGCCTCAAAGCTTCGCTCTGTCCTCGGAGTTCTCGCGGCGCATTGAGTGTGCCTGGGAAGGGAAGCACACAACCTAATGGAGGGGGTGTCACAGCATCGACTCCAGTGACCCGGAACAGTGTCTTTAGAGTTTCATGTTTTTAAAAACGTGCGTGTGTGAGGTTTGAGTTCTTCACGATCTACTCATGGAGACCACCGACCCCCCGAGAAGACGTGCCGTGGTTACCGTTACTCCCCCGGTGTCTACTGCCTACCCCAGTGATGCAGCAGCAACACAGAGAGAAGGGGACTCAACAAAGACGTTTGAAATGATGTTCCGTGCACCCGGCCCCTCCATCTGCGGGGATAAGTGTTGAATGTTGCTGCTGGCCCCTGCGCCCCATTACGGGGATGTCAGGGGGCACCCGGACAGGCAGCTCCAGCCCCCGGAGTCCTGATCTCATTGTAATTTGGTTCCGAACAGTCTGTCTCTCCGATTCTAGGTTTCTGAGTCACTCGAATGTTATCCCTAAAGATCCTTCGCAAAGCACATGAGACGGATATGACCCGAACAAAATCCTCTTCCAAGAGGAGAAAAATGATGCCTGTCACCTTTAAAAAGCCAACCGGTCAATAACAGAATCACGGGCTCATAAGGAAGACAATTATTTTCCCCCCGTGATGCAAACCAGAGCACTGTTTTCAAAAGAGCAGTACAATTTACTTCTCTCGCGCCGTCACATTAGATGCTTTGGGCTTAGCAGAGTCTCAAGAGCAAATGAGTATTTTGTTATGTGTCTGGTTATTATTGATACCAGTGAACACTCGGATTAACTAGCAGATAGCAGAGGCCTGTAAATTCGGACGTAGAAGTTCAAGGTTTTTATCGGAGGGGAAGCACGGAGTAAGAAAACGGGAGCCATGATTTCCAATATTTTCTCTCTCACATCGATATTTCTCTCTGTCTTTCCCTCTCTGTTCCACTTTCCCCAAAAATCAATGGGGAAATATCCTTAGGTGAGGATTAAACACAAAACACACACACACACACACACACACACACACACACACACACACTGAAATAGTTAGTATTTGACACCTACCAGATTGTCAAAAGTTAGAAGTTTGACAAAATCAAGTACTGGTTATGATTTAGAAAAACCAGAGCACTTGCCAAAACCTGTTTGGCTCAGTGGATAGAGCGTCAGCCTGCGGACTGAAGGGTCCCAGGTTCGATTCTGGTCAAGGGCATATACCTTGGTTGCAGACATATCCCCAGTTGGGGTTGTGCAGGAGGCAACAGATCGATGTTTCTCTCTCATCGATGTTTCTAACTCTCTATCCCTCTCCCTTCCTCTCTGTAAAAAATAAAAATCAATAAAATATATTTTTTAAAACATGCCCTGTGACCCAGCTGTTCCACAGCTAGGATTTACCCTGGAACCCGTGGACACGTACACAAGGAACACATACAAGAATCATTCCAGAAAGGGAAGCAACCCAGGTCTCCATCCCTACCAAAACACGTAGGCACACTGTGGTGTGGTGCTGCGAGCTGACACAGTAAGACGGAGGAAAAGCATCAATTACAGTGACACACAGCATGGACAAATGCTGTGTGTCAAACATCCAAGTGAAAAATGCTAGCTGCAGAGAATGCATACAGTACGATTCCGTTCCTATAAAGGGCAGAAATATGCAAAACCACCCAATACACTGTTTGTTTGGGGATATAATGAAAAGCAACAAAAGGTATTTTTTAAAGCAAATTAAAAAATAAAAGAAAGCAAATGACATACAGGAAATGTGGGACAAAGGCTGCCCCTGAGGAAGGAGGGGTATGGGCTTGCAGAGGTAAAGCTGAAACGGTGTTGGCTCCATCACAATTTTGCACATGCCACATATATTCTAGGAATACCCCTTTGAAGCTACTTAATATTTGATCAAGACAAGTAAAGAGATGATGACTTAAGGGAACACACAGCGGGTGGCATATGCTAGGTGCCCGTTCTCCTCCTCCTTGTTTCACTGTAAATATTTTAGGACAAATCTGAGGAGAACTAAACAGTGGCTTTCTCGCAAGTCCGATGCTTGCTGGCAGGCTGAAGAATGCCACAGGATCACGTGTCCGTCTGTTCAAAGTCAAGGACTAACCCGTCTCCCCCACTGCTGGTTCCCAACCTTCTAACAACACCCCACCCCTGTCGTTTTTGCCAACTTTATTAAAAATAAACGTCTGCCCTGGCTGGTTTGGCTCAGTGGATAGAGCGTCAGCCTGCGGACTGAAGGGTCCCAGGTTCCATTCCAGTCAAGGGCACATGCCCAGGGTGTGGGTTCAATCCCCAGTAGGGGGTGTGCAGGAAGCAGCTGATTAATGATTCTCATTATTGATGTTTCTATCTCTCTCTCCCTCTCCCTTCCTCCCTAAAATCAATAAAAATATATTTTTAAAAATCAAATCAAATCAAAAATAATCATCTAACGGGTTTCACTCTTTCCCCCACATTGATTTCCTTTTTTTTTTTTTTTTAACTAGAAATGCCTTTTGTGAAACCATTATGGGAGAAGCCACAGCCCCGATGATGGAAGAAATAAAAGTCGAGGCACAGTGGACGCCTACAAGCCAGCCACGTGACCCCCCTGGGGCTCCCATCATTCCTTGGTCTGCAACTGACAGAAAAGGAGCAAAGACCCTGGCTTGCTGGGTGCCCGCCTCGGACTATCTCCTGGCCCAGATGTTATCAATCCCTACATCAACTTGCAAACAGCTGTCACACCACAGGGCCCCAAACCAAAGAGTTGCCAGCAATGTTGACATTTCAGCCATAAAGGCTCTGATGTAGGTCTTCTCCCTGCAGCTCTGCTTTTCTCTTTCCATATCCATAATGAGTTTTGTTTTGTTTGTGTGGTTTTTTTTTTTTTTGGGGGGGGGGGAACACACGTACAAGCTTTTATTATTTCATCCAAACACTCTTCAGAGAAGTGGCAAGCAGGTATGAGATAGAGATGAACAACGGAAATCTCTGAGTGAATTAAAACCAAGAGGAGAAAAAACCAGGCCAGGCGAGGGGTGTGCTTTCATTGGGGCCGGAAGAGGGAGGTGGACAGGGAGCGGTTGAGCAAAAGAAGGTGAGCTGGCCGGACCTCAGCAGTGCCAGGGAAGCAAATGACAACCCAAAGGGTTCGTTAATTGGCTCAAGGATTGAGCGCCTACTGTATGCCAGGCTCTGTGCTGGGGAATGTAGTCGCAGTCCCTGCCTCGTGGAGAATACAGCTCCGGGAGGGAAAGAAGGAAGCATTGGAGGGGTGGGGCTGCCACAGGAGCCTTCCCAAGAGGAGGTGGAGTTTGCCTGACATCGTGGGGTGAGGGGAGCAAGGGCAGAAAGCCCCCCGCTGGGGAACAGCAGGTGGGAGCTCAGGGGGGCACGTACAGGAGCAGGGCAAGAGAGCGAGCAAAGGGGGCAGGAGCCAGGGCTGGGGTCGCGCTCTCCATGGCTCATGCCCCCTGGACGAGCCCGGGAAACGCTCACAGACTCAGGCCCGCGCCTCTAATTCCCGTGCAGGCTGCAGCGGAGACGCAGGCTGAGGGGTATGGCTGAGACATGACCCTGACTCGGGGATGCAGGTGGACAAGAAAACTGAAGTTACAAGGATGAGATGTAAGATTTCTACCAGAGCCGAAACCGGTTTGGCTCAGTGGATAGAGCGTCGGCCTGCGGACTGAAGGGTCCCAGGTTCGATTCCGGTCAGGGGCATGTGCCTTGGCTGCGGGCACATCCCCAGTAGGGGGTGTGCAGGAGGCAGCTGGTCAATGATTCTCTCTCATCGATGTTTCTAGCTCTCTATCCCTCTCCCTTCCTCTCTGTAAAAAATCAATAAAATGTATTTTTTTTTAAGACAGACACTCGTCCTATAGACTTCCTCTGAGGTCCCATCCTTTCTGCAGGAAGACACCATTCGGCAGCAGACACTGGGTGACCAGATGGCTGGTAAGCAAGAGGCTATTCTCAATCCAGGGCCAACCAGGGGAGCTGGCAGCCAGAGCTTAAATTTAGTTTGCAACCTGGTGCCCAACAGCACAAAGTTAGAAACTCCCTTGAACCATCTGGCTCTTAAATAAACAACCTGTCCGCCCAATCCCGGAATGGAAAGAAACCTCAAAGTCTAGCTCCCTTTCCAGACGCCGGATCTGAGCCAGCCACGGTGCGGGGATGCTGCAGCCGCAGGAGATGCCGAACATGGACCATGGCCTGAGCCCCGAGGAATGGCTACCAATCCCAAGGCTCTTGGAGGCCTTTGGACTTTTTCTGATTCCACACCTCTTTTGCTCTCCTTTTCCCCCCACCAATTTCTTTTTCCATTACCCTACCCATGGCTAGAATGAACACACACACACACACACACACACACACACACACACAGTGTATCCCTATCTAAAATGCCTCAATGCGCCCTGACCGGTGTGGCTCAGTGGATAGAGTGTCGGCCTGCGGACTGAAGGGTCCCAGGTTCGATTCCCGTCAAGGGCATGTACCTTGGTTTCGGGCGCATCCCCAGAAAGGAGTGTGCAGGAGGCAGCTGAATGATGTTTCTATCTCAATGTTTCTAACGCTCTATCCTTCTCCCTTCCTCTCTGTAAAAATATCAGTAAAATAAATATTTTTAAAAAATTAAAAATAAAATGTCTCCATGTATCATTGTCCTTGTGCCAACCCACTCATAAGGGTCTTCCCTTCTTATTGACATATACCTCTTCACTTTTCATCATCTCTTTCTCCTTTAACAGTGATACAATTTACCTGTAACCCCTAAATGCCAGCATCGCACCCTCTCTGTAAAGTCACCATCCCCAAGGATTAAGAAATATGCTTGCCGAAACTGATTTGGCTCAGTGGTAGAGCGTCGGTCTGCGGACTGAAAGGTCCCGGGTTCGATTTCCGGTCAAGGGCATGTACATTGGTTGCGGGCACATCCCCGGTGGGGAGTGTGCAGGAGGCAGCTGGTCAATGTTTCTATCTCATTGACGTTTCTAGCTCTTTATCTCTCTCCATTCCTCTCTGTAAAGTATCAATTAAAAAAAAAGAAATATGCTTAATCCAGACCAATCAATGCCATCTCCCCAATTCCAATCACAAATAAGCTAATTTTATAACATACGGAAGCCTTTCTATCTCTTTTTTAAAAAGACAAAAGAGGTGGGAAAAAGGGGGGTACGACCCATCGCTTTCTCCTTTGCAGCTAGCACCCCAGCTGCACAGAATCAAGCGGCTTCTGCCTCTGCTTCTGCCAGGGGAGCGCTCCCTTCTCCTCACCTGGCTGGCAGCTGGAACTGCAAGCAGAGATGGCATCGTGGCTCAGACTGGCTAGAGACCAAGGATGGTTCATTTCACCAAGGTACTCTCGGTGCCACCTTGCAAAGGGTGCTTTCGGTGCTCTGGTAATTAACGGGGAGGCTGGCAGGCACTTTTTCCATTCAAAGACGCTTATTTCTTAAATAAAGCGACATGCAAATGTTAACATCTATTAATTATTTGGCCAGCGCACAGCAGGATAATTAAGTGACTTCAAAAGCTGAAGATGAGACGGCCATCTTTCAGACGCTGCAGGAAAGCGTGAAGCAGAGCAAGTTGCCCCTTCAAAGCATCCTCTCCCGGCGCCCTCCCCGCATCCCCCCCGTGGCTGCTTCCAAAGCGGGCTGCACTCGGTCCTCCCGGGCCCTGACACACCGGGGGCTCACGGAGCGGGAGGAGAGGTGGCAGTAGCTTGCTGGGAGGAGGGAGAGAGTCTAACGCATGTTTAGAATTGCCAGCACGCAGTGATGATAATAAGCAGACCAACTCTTAGTTAGCTATCGTCTTTCAGTTCTCTACAAAGCACACCCTCTTACTGCCGGCTAATGCTGAAGAAACCAATGAAAGAGGCTGGGGCAGTTGGGGGTGACCAGGCCTGCAGCGGTGGGGCAGTAAGGGATGACCAGGCCAGGAGAGGGGGACAGTTGGGGGTGATCAGGCCAGCTTGGGGGGGAGGGGCGTTAGGGGTGATCAGTCAGGCAGGCAGGTGAGCAGTTAGGAGCCAGTGGTCCTGGATTGTGAGAGGGATGTTCGACTGCTGGTTGAACCGGCAGTCAGACATCCCCTGAGGGGTCCCAGATTGGAGAGGGTGAAGGCTGGGCTGAGGGGACACCCCCCCCCCCCCGCGCCCAATGCACAAATTTTGTGCACTGGGCCTCTAGTCTTGAACATAAGGGAGTGCTGGCCTTTCACAGAGAGGGATGGGCTACTTCTGAGGGTCAAGGTGATCTAGAGATTCAATATTTTATCCCCCCAGATGTCCCCATTGCATATCTCAGGATGTCACGCTGACCCGCTCAAGGCCCCGACCTTGGAGTAGCAGGCGTGACAAAATCGAGAATTCGACCTCCGCAGGGACTCTTCCCGTGCAGATCTGGGCCCGATCCCCGGCTTTCTTCTGCCATCTGGCTGCGCCTTTCACACTCTGCCTTTAATTGGTGACTCATGCATTCAGCCTTCATTGTCTGTCTCCAGTGCCCTGATTGCTCCTGCCTACAGCCCCCCTTCCATCTTCCTCCTTTAAATTACTCTTTTAAAAGGGGAAGAGTGATTTTTTTGGCGAACGCCTGACGCATTACCTGGCCAACGCATTCGTTCCCATTGGCGTGCTCCAGTTCTCCCGGGGGGAGTGTTTGAGAACTGCGTCATCACAGCGCGCCAGGGGCAACCATGCTCCCCGCCATCAGCGGGGGGACCTCACTGCCAGTCTGATGGAGGGTGATCAGTACAGGTGTTCAAGATAGGTTCGGTGGATGGATGGTTCATAGGATGGATGGCTATTTGGATGGATGGATGGATGGATGGATGGATGGGTGGATGGATGGATGGGTGGATGGATGGAAGGGTGGATGGATGGATGGATGGATGGATGGATGGATGGATGGGTGGATGGGTGGATGGATGGATGGATGGATGGGTGGGTGGATGGATGGATGGATGGATGGATGGGTGGATGGATGGATGGGTGGATGGATGGATGGATGGATGGGTGGATGGATGGATGGGTGGATGGATGGAAAGACAGATTGAGTTCTACTAAGTCCCACTTGGACAGCCTAAGAATTAGCTGGAAATCACTGTCATTTCCTAGCTGAGGATTTCCTTTCATTAGGAGCACCCCACGATCCACAAGGATCGGAAACGCAATCCTATGGGGATGTCTGCATCCTCAGTGATTAGTGACAAATCAGTGAAGTCGGAGTTGAAATGAGCAATCCTCACCCAACTATAAGATGACATCGAAACACATCTGAACTCTGAAAAAACTCCAGTGGGACTCAGTGGTCGGCCGGAGGAACCTGAGCAGACCCTCCTTCCGCCCCTCCAGCCCCGGAATGCGGCGGTGCTGAGGATCTAGGTCACTTTCGGCGCTGCCTCTCTTAGGATATTTCTGGGGCAATTACCGGGCAAAGCCCAAGACAGAGAAGGGAAAGGGAGCGTGTCTTCCTTCGCATCGGGACACCGCTGGCATCGTTTCCAGGTCAACTCAGGATTACGGAGCCCCCCGTGCGTCCTTCCCCAGCCATTTGTCAAGTGGCCAGAGGGGCTGTCGCTTGTGCGATTGTTAGGAAGTCTCGCACGTCTGGAGTCCGATGCCCTTTTGTTCATTCAGCCTGGCAAGTATGAAGGCAGGTGAGCCTCGTGGGCACCCCGGCCATCAATCACCACCTCAGCGGTCCAAAGAGGCGGCAGGGTGTCTATTTCTGGCTTGCGATGGGCATAAGGCGTCGTTGCTAAAAATATGGGCTCCATCCAGAGCCCAGAGCATCCTGGGTCACAAATTGGCCCCATCACCACCGGGAAGAGACTGGAAAGTTGGAGGAAGGGAGAAACCATCTTTTTTTGAGATTCTGGAGCAGCAGCAGCAGCAGCAGGGGCGGTGACAGCGGTGACAGAAGCAGGAACAGCGGTGGCAGCAGCGGTGGCAGGAGTGAGGGAGGTCCGGCGGCGGCCTCGGCAGTCGTGGGCCTCCGGGGACTCCGTGTTCCCTGGGCACCGGCTCGAGTGGTGGCGACAGTGGCTCTGAAAGGACCGGGCAGGCTCTGAGTGCCTCGGCCCCCCGCGTGCCCTCCCACTGTTCCAGACCTTTGTTACCCATTTCCTGCGTGCGGTTTGCTCCGTTTTTAAAAACACTAGAGTTGTTTTGGTCTCCCGGCTACACGAATGCTGGGCTCCTAAAATAGCCCCGAGAGAGTGATGCAGAGACGGAGCTGGGGGCAGGCTGGCTGAGCTGGCTCCACGTGGGGGGTGCAGGGGGCGAGGGCAAAGCTGGTGGGCCAGGGCACGCGGGGAGGATGGTCGCTTCAGGTATCGCTGCTCGCTGCTTGGGATAACGTGCTCACAGAAGGCAAGGCTTGCCCTAACCGGTGTGGCTCAGTGGGTAGAGCATAGGCCTGCGGACTCAAGGGTCCCCGGTTCGATTCCGGTCAAGGGCATGTGCCTTGGTTGCGGGCACATCCCCGGTGGGGGGTGTGCAGGAGGCAGCTGGTCAATGTTTCTATCTCATCGATGTTTCTAACTCGCTATCCCTCTCCCTTCCTCTCTGTAAAAAATCAATAAAATATGTTTTAAAAGAAGAAGAAGAAGAAGGAGGAGGAGGAGGAGGAGGAGGAGGAGGAGGAGAAGGCAAGGCTTGAGGAGACCCAGGAAGGATGAAAATGACTGTGCTGACGGGGATGATGAATATGAATATTAAGGCTCTGGCCGAAACCGGTTTCGCTCAGAGGTAGAGCGTCGGTCTGCGGACTGAAGGGTCCCGGGTTCGATTCCGGTCAAGGGCATGTACCTTGGTTGCGGGCACATCCCCGGTAGGGGATGTGCAGGAGGCAGTTGATTGATGTTTCTCTCTCATTGATGTTTCTAACTCTCTATCCTTCTACCTTCCTCTCTGTAAAAAATCAATAAATATATATATATATATTTTTTTTAAAGTTTCAATATGCAGAGAAAACAGGAAGCCACTTAAGCCTTCTTTTTTTAAAAAAATATATTTTATTGATTTTTTTACAGAGAGGAAGGGAGAGGGATAGAGAGCTAGAAACATCGATGAGAGAGAAACATCGATCAGCCGCCTCCTGCACACCCCCTACCAGGGATGTGCCTGCAACCAAGGTACATGCCCTGACCGGAATCGAACCTGGGACCCTTCAGTCCGCAGGCCGGCGCTCTATCCACTGAACCACACCGGTTTCGGCTTAAGCCTTCTTGGCTGGAGAAAGGTCTGATGAGTCCAAACAGTGGTAGCAAGCTGGGCTTCAAGGAATGGGAGTGGAGGGTGAGAGGTAGATATAATTTTTTTAAAGGATATAGCAGTTTACCCTATGGAGAACAAATCATAAAAATACTTATCAAATTCAAAGTTGCTAATGAGGAAACACAGTAAATCTCAAGGCTACCAACCGCCCATTTATGAGAATCCCATAGAAAGGAAAAGCAGCCCGGCTGCAGGCTGTGCTGGGGGGTCCTCTGCTTGCTTCTGCGGCAGTGCCCGCCTGGCAGGAGGCACCAGCCTGGCCCGGGACCCGCGGGGAACCCACAAATCCAGCAAATAGCTGCTGCTTCTTTAAAGGGAATCGGGCGTTTTTTGCTGGCTCAGCTCAATCTTATCCATGCAGGAAACTTACTTTTCACATGTACACGCACCCCGCTCCCTCTTTCTGCTCATGTAATTTTTGCTCAATTACCCCAGGAAAATGCGCACACACGTGCACACACACACACACACACACACACACACACGCTTTTGGCCCCTTTTTCTTCCATTTGTGAGCCAGAGGAAAACGACCCTGATGATGAATTATAGGTTTAAAGTAGTGCCAGTGACACATCATATGGGGGGGGGGGAAGTCCTACATTTGGAGGTATGTCAACATTATAATGAAAAGACTCAGCGGGTCTCTCATGTCGTAAAGAACCAAGAGTCAATGTCGTAAAGAACCAATAGCGTCAAGTGTAAAGGCCTGGGGGAGAAGCCCAGATTTCCCTCCATCCCCCCATCTGTATTTTCATCTTCCTTTAATTAAATCTATTTTCTGCAGCCATTAGCATTTAGCAAACATGAAAACCTTTCTCGATCAAAGTTCTGGGACGAGAGATTCGATTACATGAACGCTAATATTGCAGGGGAGATGCTTTCTTACTCGTTTTCCTTGCAAAGGCACAATATGGCGTCAATGTTATGGGTTTAAGTAGCTTTGGTGGGCAGCCCGGGTACCTAATTGCATCTATAATGGTGGTTTTTATGAGAAAAGGCAATATGTCTTTAAGCAAACAGACTTTTTAAAAATATATATTTTATTGATATTTTACAGAGATGAAGGGAGAGAGATAGAGAGCTAGAAACGTTGATGAGAAACATCAACCAGCTGCCTCTTGCACACCCCCTACCGGGGATGTGCCCGCAACCAAGGTACATGCCCTTGGCCGGAATCGAACCCGGGACCTTTCAGTCCGCAGGCCGACGCTCTATCCACTGAGCCACACCGGTTTCAGCTAAACAAACAGGCTTTCAAGCTGACTTCCGGAGATCTAGCATCTGAAAGCTGAACGCTTGCTTAATTCAATAAAACATTCCAATGAGAAATATGAAGTTATGTAATCACTTTAAATATAGTTGTGCAAAATTCCACATGCATGTTTAATTCATGTGACTTCCATTTCTCACTCTTTAATTGGTGTTGGGAAGCAGCCAGACCTTTATTTGTTGTTCTTCAACTGTCATGATGAATTCTGCTAGCTCACCGAGTGATACAAAGATGAGCTGGAGTTATGAGTTATGTATGGTGCATGGGCTTTCTAAATATACTTATTAATGCTCCTTAAATTATCCCCTAAAGCTGGGTGCCTGCCTCAATTTAGAGAATCTTCTCTCACTTGGCTTAGCAGCACGGTCTCAATTTTATTGTTCATATAGGCAGATGCAGCTGCATTTATTTACATTTTTTACATGAATGAAATGCTTAACTTGTTGACATACTGGAGAGAGACTCAAAGTCCCCATTTGGAGTCATCCTCACAGCCGCATCCGTCGGGGTGGCACTGAACTAGGCCCACTTGGTAGCCGAGTTGACTTCCAGGAGAAACGGACCGAAAAGGAAGGGTTTTAGGAAGCCTTGTTATTGGGCGACACGGAAGAAAACTATTCTGGTTACGTTTCAAGTTTCCAGCTGAAATGTCAAGTTCAAGGCCAGGAGCAACAGGGAATGAGTGTGTAGCTGCACTTCCTGCCAGACCCACCCACCCCCCCTTCAGCCACTTGTGCAGTAACTAGATTATCTTCCTTTGAACTTCTGACTATGGTGAAGAAAAGATCAGAAATTCTTTTTTTTTTTTTAATATATTTTTATTGATTTTTCACAGAGAGGAAGAGAGAGGGATAGAGAGTTAGAAACATCGATGAGAGAAAATCATCGACCGGCTGCCTCTTGCACACCCCCTACTGGGGATGTGCCCGCAACCAAGGCACATGCCCTTGGCCGGAATCGAACCTGGGACCTTTCAGTCCGCAGGCCAATGCTCTATCCACTGAGACAAACCGGTTTCGGCAAGATCAGAAATTCTGAAGCGATGATACATACGTCAAGGCCAGCCTCTCAATGAGCCACACTGTCTGATTGAATAGTATTCATTCATTCATTCATTCATTCATTCACTAACTGTTACCGGGAACCCATTATGTGTGGAGCCCTATGTGATACAGACACGAATAAAACTCAGTGGATACAGAGGTGAGTAAAATCCAACGGCTGCCCTTGAGAAGCTCGTGGTCTGGAGGGAAAGCAATTAGCTAGGATATAAAGCAAAGCCACAAGATGGACGATAGCAGAGGAGGAAGCAGAAAGGGTGTGGAAAGCTAACGTGGGGGGTGGTTAATTCCAATGAGGTGGCTCAGGGAAAGCTACACCAGGAGCTGGATTTGAAAGGAAGTGAGGAAGGTTCCACAGACAGGACAAGTAAAAACACAGGTCTGAAGGCACGTCCAGGGAAGGCTGAGGCGCGCAGTGTGACAAGAACGGATGCAAAGACAGGCACAGTGGGTGATAAAGCCAGAAAGGAAGGCTGGGGCTAAATCCACATGGTCTAAAAATACAACAGCCAAAACCGGTGTGGCTCAGTGGTTAGAGCGTCAGCCTGCGGTTGAATTCCGGTTCGATTCCGGTTGAGGGCATGTACCTTGGTTGCGGGCACATCCCCAATGGGGGGTGTGCAGGAGGCAGCTGATCGATGATTCTCTCTCATCGATGTTTCTAACTCTCTACCCCTCTCTCTTCCTCTCTGTAAAAAAATCAATAAAATATATTTTTTAAATAAATAAATAAATAAATAAAGCCACAAGCAGGAATTGAACCAAACACTTTTGGCCAAGAAGGAGCCACTGAAGATCTAAAGGGAGTAAAACTATCTCACCTGTCATAGGAAGATAACTCATGTAAGAATACAGAACATGGCCTAGAAATACGTTAGGTCAACTCTACTGAAACAGTCCAGGGGAGCGTGAGAAGTACTTAGTCAGAGTAGCACCAACGGGCTCAGGGGGGAAGTTCAAAGGAAGATGGGAGTGGGGAGCGCTTGGCACTTGATTGTTTGGATGCCGAGAGAGCCTGGAATCTAGAGAGAATGGGAAACAAGCCATGGGAAATGACCGAGGTTCCCCCATGAACCCCGTGATACCACCCACAACTTTGAGTATCGAACGAATAATTAGTGAGCCCGGGAATGCGAGGACATAAGGACACGCAAGACACGTGAACTTTCATTTGCAGCAACCTGGATGGAACTGGAGAGCATCATGCTGAGTGAAATAAGCCAGTCAGTGAAAGAGAAACACCACATGACCTCACTCATTGATGGATAATAAAGAACATTATAAACGGACGAACCAAAAGATAGATATAGTGACAGTAAAGCAACAAGCAGACTGTCAGATTACAGCGGGGTGGGTAGGGTGATCTGGGGAAGATAAGAGATCAACCGCAGGACTGGTATGCATGCATATAAGTACAATCAATGGACACAAAACTCTGGGGAGGGAGGGCATGTATGGAAGGTGGGGTGGAGCAATGGTAAGCTATGTACACAGATAATACCTTAATAAAAATAAATAAAATCTAAAAATAAAAAAAAAGACAAGTGAATCTGATCCATGGGACAGTGAGTCTGCCTCCTAGGGCAGCCGTGATGAAGTACCACAAACGGGGGGCTTAAACCAACAGGCATGCATTCCCTCACAGGCGTGCCAGAGTCTGAATCAGGGTGTCAGCAGGGCCGTGCGCCCCCTACAAGCCGCAGGAGAGACTCTTTCCTTGCCTCTCGTAGCTTCTGGCACTTTCTGGCAATACTTGCCTTCCGCTACAACACTTCCATCTCTGTCTCTGCCCGCACGTGGCTCCATCCCCAGGTGTCTCTTCCCCCACGTGGCCTCTTCCCCACGTGTCTCTGCCTGCACGTGACCACCTCCCCACGTGTCTGTCTGCACGTGACCTCCTCCCCACGTGTCTCTGCCTGCACGTGGCCGCCTCCCCAGGTGTCTCTGCCACCACATGGCCGCCTCCCCAGGTGTCTCCGCCTTCACATGATGTTCTCTTGGTGTCTGTGTTCAAAATGCCCTCTTCTGATAAGCACACCAGTCAGACTGGATCATTAGGGCCCGCCTCCCTGGTTGCATCTTGACTTCATCTGCAAAGATCCTATTTCCAAAAAATATAAAGTCCCGTTCCGAGGCCCGGCACTTAGGATTGCAGCATGTCTTTGGGAGGAGCAAGCACCATTCGACTCACAACAGATGGGTTCAGAGGCCCGGGCTGCTGGGTATCCATGAACGCCCGTTTCCAAAGAGCTGAATCCGAGATGCCCGCCACCCGCCGCTGACTACCGCCTGCCAGCAGGGCACCTGTGCCCGCCACCGAGGGACCGACCCGGGGGCTCAGGAAGACACCAGCCTTCTGCCTTGTTCATGGCTACCCATGAGCCAACATATCAGGCCGCTAAAGAAGCTGCGAAAAGGCGGGAGATGGAATGTAACGGGCCCTACTTGTGGAAGGTTTACTTATGGGTCCTAATTGTGGAAGACATAGCAAGCAGGTGGGGGCACTGTCTGTGGTGCTGACATGTAACCAGGGAGGCTCCGTGCCAGGGGTGGGCAAACTTTCTGACTCGAGGGCCACCATGGGCTCTTCCACTGGACCGGAGGCCAGAACAAAAGCAACCTGACCATGCTGGCACTCTCCTCTTGGGCTGCTGGGGAAGGAGCGGAGGGGAGAGCAAGAGAACCCTCCGCTCTTTCGGCTCCTCGGGCCGGAGAGAACAGCCGAACGGGCCGGATCCGGCCCGCGGGCCGTAGTTTGCCCACGGCTGGTGTAGACCCTGACTTTGCAGAAAAGGACAGCACCTTCACGGAGGTCTCACCGCTGGCTTTCCCCGTGTTCGCTTTCTCGGCTGAGTCCATTGCTGCTACTTTCCAATACTTGAACCCGAGAAAAATAACCTCCATTTTGAGACTACAGACTTGCTACTTGGGTTTCCAAGCTGTCAATTGCTATTTTTAACAGGTTTGTTTTGGGTGTGTGTGTTTTTTTTTATAGAATCGAGGGACCAAAAAAAAAAAATCTGGTGACACCTTTAGAAAGACTGAAGATCTAAAATGCTTAAACCTCAAACTATAAGTCTCTAGTCCCTGACCCCATTAAATCAACCCAGCATTTCGATGAAGAAGCTTTACCACCCAAGGTAAAATATTGTCCCAACTCTTCCACCTGGCACTTAAGATCCTGAAATCTTACTTTACCATGTGCACACCTTACATCATACAGGTCATCCATTTCATTTATTCATTCAACAAATAACAGCTAGTCATCTGTTATTGGCTTACCAGTTGTTATGGGTTGAACGGTGTCAAAAAAAGATAAGTTGAAATTCTAACTGCATCAGCACCTGTAAGATGCCCAGTACCTGTGAATATGACTAGGAAATGAAATCTTGGTAGAGGGGATGGAGTTAAGATGAAGTCACCCTGACTTAGGGTGGGACCTAATCCACCATGACTGGTGTCCTTTTAAGGAGGAGGAGAGCCACTGAGACAGACACAACAGGGACAGCGCACATGGTGACAATGAGGCAAAGATTGAAGTGACACCACTCCACAATGAATGCCAAGGGTTGCTGGCAACGCCAACCCTTCAGAGAAAGGCATGGTTGCTGAAACCGGTGTGGCTCAGCGGATAGAGCGTCGGCCTGTGGACTGAAAGATACAGGGTTCAATTCCGGTCAAGTGCATGTACCTGGGTTGCGCATACATCTCCAGTAGGAGGTGTGCAAGAGGCAGCTGATGGATGATTCTCTCTCATCGATGTTTCTAACTCTCTATCCCTCTCCTTTCCTCTCTGTAAAAAAATAAATAATATATATATATATATTTTTTTTTTTAAAAAAAGGCATGGGACAGACTCCCCTCAGGAGCCTTCAGAAAGAGCGTGGCCCTGCCGACACCTTGACTTTGGACTCCTGGCCTCCAGACTGTGAGAATACATCTCTGTTGTTGTAAGCTACCCAGTTTGTGGTGGTTTGTCACAGCAGCCACAGGAAACTGATACAGCTTGGTTTAGCCAGCTCGGTCCCCCATGCCTTCTCTAATGCTCTAGTCTCTATCACAACCCTATGACTTTGCAAGAACACGTCCCTCTTGGGAAAGTCCTCTTTCCTACTCTCCACCTCTACAAGTCAACGATGCCAACCTTTCCTCAAACCTAACTCGGGCGCCCAGCAGTGCCGGCACACAGCCGGGGCTCAGCAGTGCCAAGCTGGCTCCCCTCCGTGGATCCCCCCGTAAACTTTGGCTGAAATAGTCTTGGTCCCGGTGCCTCCATCAGCATGTAGGAATTTAAGGTTCTCTCTCTAACCCCTCATTGTGCCCAGCACACCTGGCAGGACACGAAGGAAAAGTCCCATTATCAGAAGTTTTCTTTTTCACCAGGTTAGGCACACCTAGAGGTCATTGATTCTTTATTTTCACCATGGAGTCCACTCAGAGCTCTCATCAGATGTCCACTGGAAAACCACCTCCCCCCTATGCCTCCCTACCTCTTCGCCCCATAGTTCTTTCTGTCCTAGCCCATCCAGTCTCCACCCAGGAGGGTCCGAGCTTCCCCTTGGAGGGCAGCATAAGTTCATTGAGGTTCCGTCTGGGTTTGGAGGAGGCCCTTCTGAGGATTCGGAGTGGTGCATCTGCAAGACAATGCTTTCTGCTCATGGATAGTGACCACTGGATAGCACCCTTGCCTCACAGCACAACCCCGGGCCCGATAAGATGGAATAATAGAGATACGCATCCATCCCCCACACATCCCTCAATCTCTTCCTTCTGCATACATACTTCCATGCAAATATACTGATAAACCAATATGCCAGCAGAGTGACACAGATTGATGTGTCAACGTGGAAAGACTCCATTTCTCTGTGCCAATAAAGGATTGGATCCCAGGGCAACACAAGCAGAGGAGGAACAAAGCTGAACAGTTGTTCTGAACTAAAGCAAGCTGGTGATCAATATTCATGAGGCCATGTGACACATGCCGGCTCTCCCGTTTCAGGTGGGAGCAGCGAGAACTGCCTGGAGATGTTTCTCTGGAAGACTGCCCCCCTGCGGTCTTCCTCCGAACTACACCCACACCATGCACAAGTGACACCAGCAGCGTGTCTTCCTTAGGCGTGTGGGCAAGGGCTCTTAGGAAGACGGTAACGAACCTCAAAATTCTCCGCACTTCATTCCCAATCCCACCGCTAGCTTCCTGGGTGGCCGTCCACGAGGTGGGCAGTCTCTAAAACGTGGGATGTTTGTGACGTGGCCCATCCGGGACACTGTCAAATACATTGTACCATCTATCGATGTCAGTTCATTCGCTTTTTAAAAACAATTTTTTGTCTTCCTATTCTGGCCATAGAGCATACGGTTATGTAGAAAATAATACATAATCATTTCTAGAACATTTGGAAATATAAAAGAAGAAACGCAAACCACTTATAATCCCATGAAAGTTAACCACTATTAACATAGGGCATTTCCATGGTGTGTGTGTGAGTGTGTGTGTGTGTGTGTGTGTGTCAGGAAAGCTACAGATGATACAGATATAGATATAGGTATAGGTATAGGTATAGGTATAGGTATAGGTATAGGTATAGGTATAGGTATAGATTATATATAAATGTAAGTGTAGGTATAGATATAGATAAATGTATACATGTGCTTGTGTTTACGTATACATATCTACATACATATAATTTTTTTACAAACTCTCTGCACTGTAACCTGTTTTTATTGCCTAACATTCTATCAAGGTCCATTTTCTGTGATTTTTTAGAAGCCACATTGTATGGTATTCCATCTAACATCCATCACAGGCGCTTAGTAAATCGTGTTGTGCTATAAATACAGTGGAGCTGCTGGTAACAAAATGTTCATCAAACAAACCTGCTATCAACACCTGTTTTCCAGCACCAGCCCTCCTCCTCCTCAGCATCAGTCCCTATTTTGGGCCGCGTTGCCTTAGTGACAACCATCAGGGCAAGTTCACAGCTTCAGCCAACAGCCATCGCACTGGTGCTTTGGGTGGGAGGAAGGTGGGGTCTTCTGCGGGAAGAACAGTACTTTCTCTCTTTCATAAAGATTAAACATTTTCGTAAGGGCTTCCAGGTTCCCCTGAACAGGTGGGCGGTCAACAAAAGCTGGCGCTCGCTCTGTCAGTCAGCCGGAGGACTGACGGCAGACTCCAGCCCCCTCGCGCACCTCCCCTCGGCAGCACAGGCCCCCGTGGGCAGATCTGTGCTGGGCCTGGCTTCACTCCCCTCCCCCCCGGCAGCTACCCATCACCCAGTGTGCCCACACACCCTGTGACACCCAGACCCCTCACGCTTCTTCAGCTCCTGCTTCTGGTGTACCCTGTGCTAGACGCTGAGGGGGAGTTTTACCTTCAGACTCGGTGGGAAGGTAATATACAAACATTCATATTAGAAAAAAGCAGGAGAGGGAACTGGCTAAGCTAATCTGCTGTTCCCCCATCCGGGTCTCTGACCTGGAGCACCATGTGATGTCACGCACACATCAGCTGAACCATGTGATGTCACGCACGGCCCCAGCAGCTGAACCATGTGATGTCATGCACACATCAGCTGAACCCTGTGACGTCACGCACAGCCCCAGCAGCTGAACCCTGTGATGTCACGCACAGCCCCAACAGCTGAACCCTGTGACATCATGCACACATCAGCTGAACCCTGTGATGTCACACACAGCCCCAGCAGCTGATCCATGTGATGTCACACACAGCCCCAGCAGTGATCCATGTGATGTCACACACAGCCCTAACAGCTGAACCATGTGATGTCACGCACAGCCCCAGCAGCTGATCCATGTGATGTCACACACAGCCCTAACAGCTGAACCATGTGATGTCACACACAGCCCCAGCAGCTGAACCCTGTGATATCACACACAACCCCAGCAGTTGAACCATGTGATGTCACGCACAGCCCCAGAAACTGATCCATGTGATGTCACACACAGCCCCAGCAGCTGAACCATGTGATGTCACACACAGCCCCAGCAGTGATCCATGTGATGTCACACACAGCCCTAACAGCTGAACCATGTGATGTCACGCACAGCCCCAGCAGCTGATCCATGTGATGTCACACACAGCCCTAACAGCTGAACCCTGTGATGTCACACACAGCCCCAGCAGCTGAACCCTGTGACGTCATGCACACCCCAGCAGCTGAACCATGTGACGTCATGCACAGCCCAGCAGCTGAACCATGTGACGTCATGCACACCCCAGCAGCTAAAGCAGAGGATGAGAAAAACCCTGCGGTGCTCTTCAGGCATCTGGTGATGCCTTAGAGGCAGCTCGGGGCTCAGGGGGACCCTTCAAACCCGCCTTGAGCAGCACAGACTTCCCCCCGGGATATGGCTAAAAGGACGTATTCACAGGGTCTCCCCTTACAGTGATAATTCCTGAAAGTCGGGCACTTCAGTGAAAGCTACCGTCCTCCCATCCAGTTAAGGAGAGCTGCAGAGAAGCAAACACATCCAAAGCATATGGAAGTGTGTGTGTGCATTTCCCTTAGCTGATCGTGACTGTAGGCTTCTCAGTTGCAAGTCTCAGGAACCCAACTCACGTGTTCTCAAGCAAATGTAAGATATTTTCGGCTCATGCAACTAACAGGTACAGGGGTGCAACTGTCATCAGTCTTGGGCGAACGCATCACGCTTGGTCTCGCTCCATCTCCTGCCCCGTTTCCATCTTTACCAGCTACATTTGGGCAGGTACTTCCCAGGCAATGCTAAGACTGGGGTTCCCAGTGGCTCCCCACTTATAGCCTATCACCCTAACACCACCAGTGGAAAGGAAGCTTCTCTCCCCCAGGAGATCCTCAAAAGTTCAGAAACTGGACCTCGTGGCTCGGGTCCCTTGCCTCTCTCTGAATCAACCACTGCGGCCAAGGGAAGTGGGTAAACCACATAGTTGTAGGGCTGGAAAGGGGCTGGTTCTCCATAGGAAAATCGGGGTGCTAGTATCCTAAGAAGAGGAAGTGGATAGTTGAAGGCAAAAAGAACAAATGTGCACTACAATCCACCCCTTATCCTCCCGTTATCTACACACCCTTCCTTCCATTTCAATCATATCTCTACCTAACGTGATGTAACTGAGTCACATACATGGAAAAATTAAGTCGCTCCCTCTCTGATCACAGACAACCTAAAGCTATGTTCTGTTTTGGTTATCTAGCTCCAAGACCAGGGTCTCTGGGTCATGGAGATTCCTCTCTATGAGGCCTAGATGGGTGTCATAGTTTGACACCCACAGACTAACTGATAGATGCAAGGGCTCCCAACATCTACAACAGAGCTCTTGTATGCAAGAGTGCCAACAGGATAACAACAGAATTCCCGGCTGGAAATGAAAGGGATCCCTGGGGTAATACAGCCTGTCCTCCCACCTAAAGTCCCCCCACTAGGCCTCCTCAAATTTGGGTGGTTATAAACCTCGCCCTCTGGGGGCTGTCGTCTGCTCAGTGTCCTTTTTGCAGGACAGGGGTGCAGAGGGCTCACTGCCTATCAGAGATTAAAGAGGCCCCATCTAAGACCCTGAATAAGAAACGAAGTAGCCGAAACCGATGTTTCTAACCCTCTATTCCTTTTTCTTTCTCTCTGTAAAAAAAATCAATAAAATATATTTTTAAAAATAAATTTTAAAAGAGAAAGAAAGAAAGAAAGAAAGAAAGAAAGAAAGAAAGAAAGGAAGTAGCCAAAACCGGTTTGGCTCAGTGGATAGAGCGTCGGCCTGCGGACTGAGGGGTCCCGGGTTCGATTATGGTCAAGGGCATGTACCTTGGTTGCGGGCACATCCCCAGTGGGCAGTGTGCAAGAGGCAGCTGATCGATGATTCTCTCTCATCGATGTTTCTAACTCTCTATCCCTCTCTCTTACTCTCTATAAAAAATCAATAAAATATATATTTTTTAAAAAAGAAATTAAGTAAATCTCACTCAGGCCTTCCTCTGTGCAATAGATACGTCAGCAGTATCCCCCCACCCTGAGTGGCACACATAAATCCTAGGAACAGCGGGAGAGTAACAACAACAGTCATCAGTAGCAGTACAGCAGCAGGCATCGTGGTCATCCTCGGCAATAACAACACCACTAATAACACGGTTGCTCCGCTCTCCTCACACAACCACAGTCAACAACACGAGTGATTAATTTCAGTGAATCACACGCTCGTTCCTCGAGTCTCCCCATCCAGGGGCCGCTGGGTCACATGACGCTCATCAGAGCGATGGCCGCCGCCATTCAAGTGTTTCCTGTTGTCACCAACTCTACCTCCTCATCTTCAACGCAGGCCCGGGGTGGGGGGTGGGGGTTGGGGGGGTATCGCCACCTCCTTTTGCAGAGGGTGAACCGAGCCCGGTTTGGGTGTCAAAGATGGAGAGGCGGGAGGAAGTGACGTGGATGAGATGGCCTCCGTCAGGCCCAAAGCTATGACTGTTCTTACCACAAACATACGTGAGCTCAAATGGCGTAAAGCCCTCACAGCAATTACAGGACTCAGACAAAAGTAGGCTTCATTTCCGGTTTTGGCCCATGTCTTCCTCCATTCAGGCTCCGGTCACCAACCAGCAGAGATCGGATGGCTTAGGGGTGGGCAAACTTTTTGACTCGAGGGCCACAATGGGTTCTTTTTTTTTTTAATATATATATTTTATTGATATTTTACAGAGAGGAAGGGAGAGAGATAGAGAGCTAGAAACGTCGATGAGAGAGAAACATCAACCAGCCGCCTCCTGCACACCCCACACTGGGGATGTGCCCGCAACCAAGGTACATATCCTTGACCGGAATCGAACCTGGGACCCTTCAGCCTGCAGACCGATGCTCTACCACTGAGCCAAACCGGTTTTGGCCACAATGGGTTCTTCAACTGGACCGGAGGGCCGGAACAAAAGCATGGATGGAGTGTTTGTGTGAACTAATACAAACTCAAAGTAAACATCATTACATAAAAGGGTACGGTCTTTTTGGTTTTTTTTAATTCAATAGTTTTATTCACCGGATCCGGCCCGCGGGCCATAGTTTGCCCAGCCCTGTTAGACAGCAAACACTCATCTCTCCGAGTTCTGGGGGCTGGCGGGCCCCAGATGGAGGCACAGGCAGATTCCGTGTCCGGTGAGGGCTTTGCGTTCTGCTCGCTGGGTCCCCGGATGCAGAGGGGGGCCAGAGCTCTCACCAATCCCACTGATGAGGACTCCTCCCTATGACCTAATCCCCTGCCAAAGGCCCCACCTCCTAGTACCACCACGGGGGAGGGGGGGGGTCACCACTCCTGGTTTAAGATGAACAAATGCGCCCGGCCGGTGTGGCTCAGAGGTCAGGCACCCACCCATGAACCAGGAGGTCACGGTTCCATTCCCAGTCAGGCACAGGCCCGGGGAGCAGGCTCTGTCCCCAGTGAGGGGCGTACAGGAGGCAGCTGATCAATGACTCTCTCTCATCATGGATATTTCTCCCTCTCCCTCTCCCTTCCTCTCTGAAATCAATGAAAACATATTTTTTTTAAAAACTAAAAAAGGTGAACAAATGCAAATCGAAGGATGAATAGGGTGGCTGTGTGTGGTGACAGCTTCGGCTGCTGGAGGCAGAGCCCTCCGGGCCCCTCCTGGCTTCCTGCAATCTCCTCTGCTTCCTCCTGAGAAGAGCACAGGGAGGAGGGGACACGAGGGGTGCAGGAGGGGGGCCCTGGCTCGTTTGCTGTTTCCACAAAGAACAGTCTCTGCTGGCCTCTGTGGGACCGAACCGCTGCGGGAAGAAACCACCAAATCCCAGGAGAGAGCGATGAGCTAAGAGACCAGCAAAGCGTGAGTCTGAGGGCCTGGCGCTCACCCAGGCCCCGGCTCCCGGAGAACTGTGCGGGTTTGGCGCCCCCTGCTGTCCCTTTCCTGCCTGCACCTGGGATCTGTGCTCCCCGAGTGGTTTCCTATGTTCCCCACACCCTGTGCTCCCTGTGTCCTCTGTGTGTGCCCCATGTTCTGTATCCCCTTTGTCCTGTGACCCTGTGTTCTCTGTCTGTGTGCTCTGTGGCCATGTCCTCTGTGTCCATGTCTCTGTGTCCATGTCCTCTGTTCCCTGTGTCCTGTGCTCCCTGCGTCCCCATGTCCCTGTGCTCTCGTCCGTGTCCTCTGTGTTTGTGTCTCTGTGTCCTGTGTCCTGTGTTCCCTCTGTCCTGCCCCGTGTACCTGTGTTCTCTGTCTGTGTGCTCTGTGTCCGTGTCTCTGTGTCCATGTCTCTGGGTCCATGTCCTCTGTTCCCTGTGTCCTGTGCTCCCTACGTCCCCATGTCCCTGTGCTCTTGTCCATGCTCTCTGTGTTTGTGTCTCTGTGTCCTGTGTCCTGTGTTTCCCATGTTCTGCCGGGGGCTGACATGCCGACCAGGGCCGGCCGGCAGGAGCACTGCAGAGTGAGCATGACACCGTGAAGGGGACGCCGTGCTTCCAATCCCACCTGAAACACCAACTCGGTAAAGCCCCGTCGTTAACAAAACCGAGAGCAGTGAGGTGCTCCGTCCCCCATAAAGCTGAGTCACTGTGCGGCCCGGAGAGATGGCAGCAGCCGGCGGTGTCCTCCGCTGGCTGCCCGAAGCCACCCGGGTGCCCTGAGCCTCACCCCTCCTGGGCCGGCCCCGCTGCTCTGCTCGGGGCTGGAGCGGGTGGGGAGCGGGGACGCGGGGACACGGGGACACAGGGACACGGGGACACGGGGACACGGAGCAACCGTTTCTGCAGGAAACAACTGGTACGCGTCCGCACCCGGTGAGGAGGTGTACGAACAATCCCAAGGACAGTTCCTACAGGCTGCGGGCAAGACCCATGCTCTCAAAGACAAAAAAGAAAAGAGAGAGAGAGAATAAATACAAATGGCTAAATACATCAGTTACCACTTACTAAGCCAGCCACTCTGCCACCGTCTCCTCATCACTGATGTTTCTGTCTCTCCCTCCCTCTCTCAAAAAAGCAATAAACAGCTGAAACCGGTGTGGCTCAGTGGATAGAGCGTTGGCCTGTGGACTGAAGGGTCCCAGGTTCAATCCCGGTCAAGGGCATGTGCATTGGTTGCGGGCACATCCCCAGTGGGGGGTGTGCAAGAGGCAGCCGGTCGATGTTTCTCTCTCATCGACATTTCTAGCTCTCTATCTCTCTCCTTTCCTCTCTGTAAAATATCAATAAAATATATATATTTTTTAAATAAAAATAAATAAAAAAGCAATAAACAACGCTGTGCACGGATCACTGCCAGGTCACACCTGGAGAAACTGTGGCTCCAAGAGGCCCGGGGCACACGCCTCCAACCTGGTCCTCCCGACTCCACGCCCCGCGCTCTGCCACTCGCACCCCGTTCTGGCTCGGCTCTGTCCCACACAGGGAGAAGCCACAGCCATCCACGTGGCACATGCAGGCCACGCTCACGGGCAGGGAGGGCGTGTGCCCACGGCAGCGTCACCTCTGGGCTTAGAGGAGGGCAAACGCGTGGGATGGGGGGATACACGAATGTTTTGCTTCTTTTATTTTAAAAACAAACGAGGTGCAAAACCCACGTGTAACTCAAGGTGTGCTGTTACATAAACGCGTTTTATAGGCGAATAAAAATCATTCATCGCAAAACAAAGTCAGTATTTGTTCCATGCTGGGTGCGTGGCTGCTATTTATATCGGGGCAGCTCCCTAGTTTTAATTTTTTCTTTCCCTAAAGAATATTTTGAAAGAAGAAGAGAAGAGGCCGGGAGGAAATGAGTGGCCTCCAGGAGTCGGAATCTGAAATCACGAAAACCACGCTGCCCACGTAGCAACCACGCGGACACGGGCGCTGGGCTGCAAAACCACAGGCTCAGCCCGCGTTGGGGGGGATCCAGCCATTTACCCAGATTCACCCCTCGGCCTGCCTCGGGGGGCCTCTGAGCGCTTCGCAAATGCAAATTAACCGCACCCCCCAGCATCCCTGGGAGATGGCGGGGATGTGACAGATCCGCTAAGGAGGGTCTGGGGAAAAGGAAGTGTCTTGTCTCACATCGCACCACCGGCTACAGACTGAACTGGGACGAGAGACTGAGAAACTTGACAGGCCAGAGACGGAACCTGCTCTGTTCCCCGACGGTCACGGTGCGCCCCCCGACGGAGAGGCCGGGCTCCCTTCCGCACGCTGACCTCCTCTGAAAATAGCGGTCCGCACAGAAATAGAGGCTCCTGCGGGCACAGCCAAACCACTTCCTCTGGCCGCCCTGCCTGCCCGGGGCCGGCCGGGCTGTCTTAGGCATGAAGCGGCTCCCCCTTCCCCTTCTCCCTTCTCTCGGCAGACGGGGCCTGGGACAGGGAGACCCCTGGTTGTCGGTCCTGCATCTACTTCCTCTTCCGGTTCCTCTGCCTTCCTACCCGGCTCCACAGCGCCAGGAAGGTGTCACTCCTCGTCATCTCACACCTCATTCTCTTATAAATAGATACAGAACTGATTCCAGAGAGGAAAGGAGAGGGGGAGAGAGAGGGAGAGAGAGAGAAACATCAATGATGAGAGAGAATCATTGATCGCTGCCTCCTGCACGCCCCCTTCTGGGAGCCCAGCTGGTGTGGCTCAGTGGTTGAGCATCAACCTATGAACCAGAAGGAGGTCATGATTTGATCGCGGTCAGGGCACATCCCCAGATGGGGGAGTGCAGGAGGCAGCTGATCAATTATTCTCTCTCATCGTTGATGTTTCTGTCTCTCTCTCCCTCTCCCTTCCTCTCTCAGAAATCAATTAAAATACGTTTAAAAAACAAACAAAAAATAAATCAGTGGGAGAAGCTGGATGGCAGAGTCGGGCCATGTTTTAAGGCAGTGTTTCCCGAAGTGTGGTACGCGCACCCCCAGGGGTACGGGAAGAGTCTGGTGGGGGTACGAGTTGCACCGGAGTGTGGTGGGGTGACGACACCTGCTCTGGGCACCCGGCGCTGTTGGGAAAGTCCCGGGGCCCCGCACTCTGCCACGTGCAGAGGGTTCCCCTTCCCCGTAGAGGGACAGAAAGGCAAGATGCCGCCACCGCTCAGTGGCACCCGTCTGCAGAGGTACAGGGGAGCCAACCGAAACGGGCACAAGGCATACAAGACAGTCCCTGCGTACGCAACACGTGGGCACCACAATCCGTAGTAAGGTGAAAAGACAGGAGACGTGGCCTGCTCTAGAAGCGCTTATATGTAGCCAACACCGGTGTGGCTCAGTGGATAGAGCGTCGGCCTGAGGACTGAAGGGTCCCGGGTTTGATTCCGGTCAAGGGCATGTGCCTTGGTGGCGGGCACATCCCCAGTAGGGGTTGTACAAGAGGCAGCTGATCGATGATTCTCTCTCATCGATGTTTCTAACTCTCTATCCCTCTCTCTTCCTCTCTGTAAATAAATCAATAAAAATAGATATTTTTTAAATAAAATAAAATAAATAAAAAGGCGCTTACATGCAAACAAGGAGGCAACACGTCCGTGGCAGACACGCGGCTGCATGCGAGGCCTAGCGGACCCCACTGAGACCCCCCCACTGCACCAGTGCGTCATGCTGACCGGAAAGAGACCCGAATCCGGTCCCTCTTACCAACCCAAGGAAGTGGTTACTGTCATGCCCATTTTCCAGATGAGGAAACCGAGGCTCAGCAAGGCTCCGTTACTTACCCAAGGCCACAGAGCTCCAGCAATGAGTCTTTATTTTTTTTTAACATATTTTATTTATTTTTTACAGAGAAGAAGAGAGACGGACAGAGGGTTAGAAACATCGATGGGAGAGAAACATCGACCAGCTGCCTCCTGCACACTCCCCACTGGGGATGTGCCCGCAACCAAGGTCCATGCCCTTGACCGGAATCGAACCTGGGACCTTTCAATCTGCAGGCCGACGCTCTATCCACTGAGCCACACCGGTTTTGGCAGCAATGAGCCCTTAGATAGTGGCCTGGGAGGAACTCGGAGGAAGATGAGGGTGGAATTGGACCAGGGCACACACTTCTTGGAGGGCGGAGTTCTGAGAAACGTGGGATCTGGTCTAGGGTGGTGCAGGGGGGAGGAAGCAGAGCCAGGAAACCAGAGGAGAAGCCTCCCGCCCGAGGGGAGGAACCCACACCGGAACGGGGAAGCTGTCGGAGGGGGAAGGACACCGGAAGGGGAACCCTTTACAAGTGGCTGCTGGGAGCCCAGCCTTCCAGCCAGATTGCCAGCCTGCATGGGAATAACGCCCCACGGGTTAAAGACACGCCGGAGTTAAAAAATGCTGCCACACAGCTTTCTCCTCGGGTGATGAGGGGAGGTGGTGTTTACTGAGGAAAGGCTGATAAACCACGTCCCAGCCGCCAGCACGGCCCCTCCTAGGTGAGAAAGCAGAGGCCAAGGTCAGCTAACCAGACTCCTCCTAGCTGAGAAAGCAGAGACCAAGGTCAGCTGACCCACGGCAAGGGCGGGGTCCGAACCCAGCCCCAACCCTGGAAGGCGTGGCTCAGCCACACAGCCCTCAAAACAACCTCGTGGGTGAACAGGCCAAGTATTTTTTTAAAAAAATATTTTATTGATATTTCACAGAGAGGAAGGGAGAGGGATAGAGAGCCAGAAACATCGATGAGAGAGAAACATTGATCAGCTGCCTCTTGCACGCCCCCTACCGGGGATGTGCCCGCAACTAAGGTACATGGCCTTGACGGGAATCGAACCCGGGACCCTTCAGTCCGCAGACCGATGCTCAACCACTGAGCCAAACCGGTTTCGGCGGCCAGGCCAAGTATTAACACCAGTTTCCAGGTAAAGAAACTGAGTCTCAAGGAGACGGAGAAATGAGAGCAGGTTCACCTCCACTAATAACTAGACACGGCTCTGTGACACCTGCTCCTCAACTCCCCCTCCTCCCCCCCCCCACCACCACCAGGACAGGCCCGGGACCCTCTGCTCCTTCCTCTGGCCCGGCTGTGAGGCACCTCTTAAAGGACAGAGGGGTTTCTGGGGGCCCCCCGCACCCCGCCCTCCTGCAGCCAGCCGCGTGTTCGTGCAGCCGGGCTGGCCTGCTCTGTCACAGCGGTTGGCACTGCCGCCGCGGCCTCTGCCAGGGGCTGGGTCGGCTTTCCTGTCTATCTCCTCGGCTCAGCTGTGTTTTCCACAGGAGCTCGCCTGCTCCTCCCTCCCCCCTCCTCCCCCCAACCCCTCCTCCCGGGGGAGGAGGCCCTGATCCGGCTCCCGGACAGGCTCGGGGCTGTGCGGGGATAAGATAGGCGGGTGGGAGGGCCCCGGGGTGCAGAGCTGGGGCCCGGAGGCCGGTCCGTGCCCCTCGGGGCCCAGGAGGCCAGGCCGGGAGCCTCGGACCCGCAGGCCCTACGGGGCCCGGGGCAGCCACACTCTCCCCTGACGCTCCAGGAGGAAGAAGAAGAAAAGGAGGAGGGAGACAGAGACACCGGGAGGGAGGGAAGAGAGAGACGTGGAAGGAATGAAGGGCTAAAGACCAGCAGGAGAGAAAGTGCTGGCAGGCCCGGTTTCAAACAAGCACGAACCCGCGTCTCAGACCCGCTCCCGAGTATCCGTTGCAATGATACAAAATTCAATCGCACGCACAAAATTCAATCAGACGCACAACTGAGCACATTATGGACTAAATCTTACAAAATAAAGACCGTCTTCCCGCACGTTCTCCTCCCCACGGGGCGGTGACTTGATCCTTGCCCAAGTCTCCTAGGTTTCCACGCGGGGACACTCCGGACGCTGTGTGCCTTAGAGCAGATGTGTACCCCCACTTCTGAGGAGGGCACCCCGCCTGTCCTCTCCCCTCCCCTCCTCCCTGCATCCTCCACGGTCCCCTCCCCTTCACCTCGGCCCTCCCTGAACTGTCTGTCACTCACAGACTTTCACCCTCCCTCCACCTCCGGGTCTCTCTGGCCCTGTTCCACGCCATCCGCCCTCCGAGTGGCTTTTTGACACCCCCTCCCCCCGTGTCAGTGGGTGGAGGGAGAAAAAGTGTTCCTTTCTGTGTGCCAGTGTGGAAATGGCTTCTGAAAACACCCACGGGGAGAGACTGTGAGAGGGGACACTCTCTTTCAGCTGCTGGTTGTGAAGAGCGTGGCGGGAGGGCCGGTGGGGGCTCTGGGTGTCGGAGAAATGACCGGGAGCCACGGAAGGCAGGAAGAAGGCCACGTGGAAGGCCACGGGAGCTGCTGAAACGAAAACGGGTCGGAGGGGGAGATCAGGAGGGCTTTCTGTGCCCGGGCGGAGGTGCAGGACTCTGTGTGGGCCACGGAGCTCCCACGGACACTGAACACGAGGGGGGTGACGTGATTGAATCTGTTTTAGGAGATGCATTCAGACGGCAGGGTGTAGGACAGGCGGGAGGGAAGGGAGATTAGAAGCAGAAAGTGTGATTAGTGATGAGGACGGGAAGGGACGTGTTATCAGCTCTCCCCAGCGGTCCGTCCCGGTCCGTCCCGGGCTGGGAGCGGGGGAGGCGAGCAAACACGCTCCGATGGCAACTCTCTTATCGCAGCCACGGCCCGGCCCGGGCCCTGAGAGCTCAGAGCGCCGGGCCCTGATCCTGCAGAACCCCAGAAGGCGATCCAGTTGTCTTAGAAGTTTCAAAAACAGGACATTTTTTTTTAAATCTAAAGGTGAGCCCAAACCGGTGTGGCTCAGTGGATAGAGCGTCTGCCTGCGGACTGAAAGGTCCCAGGTTCGATTCCGGTCAATGGCATGGACCTTGGTTGTGGGCACATCCCCGGAAGGGGGTGTGCAAGAGGCAGCTGATCGATGATTCTCTTTCATTGATGTTTCTAACTAGCCCTCTCTCTTCCTCTCTGTAAAAAATCAATAAAATATATAATAAATAAATAAATAAATAAATAAATAAATCTAAAGGTGAATTTTAAGCTAACAATACTTTTAAAGGGTGGGGGAAAGGGTACGCCCCAAAACAACAAGCTAGCGCAAAGGGTCTCCAACCCCTAAAGTCGGTGAATCACTGATCTGAACCCTGATGCGCCCACTCCCCTCCCTGGGGGAGCTCTCTAAGGCACGGGTTCCCCAAAAAAGGGGCCTAGAGCTCACAGGGCTCCAGCCTGCACCTCGTTTCCTTCCCCTTCTCCCCCCCTCCCCCCCAGCACTGCCCTGGGCTGATAATGCCAGGGCTCCACTCCCCTCCCTCCCCCGCAGCCCTGCCTCAGTTTCCTCCCTGTGCACACCAGCACTCGACGGCCTGGCTGCTCCCCTCTGACTAGTCCGGTCATTCCCACCGGCAGGCGGCCACCTACATTCCCAACTGTTCGATTTACATAATCCCACTGCGTTCGGTGCCAGCTTCCTGTTTTTGCAAACTCCGGGACAAGGTTTTCATTTCATACGAAACAAGGGCCCGGCTCGCCCCCGCCCTGCCCCAGGCCGGTCCGATCCTCTGCCTCCGAGGACAGGGGAGCGGCCCTCCGTGATCTCCCCTCTTGCTGTAGAGACCGAGCTTACAACACACCCGTGGCTTCCAGGTCGGGGAGGCTCATGCAGACTCTCCCTCCGCCGGCCGCTGGCTTCCTGAGCTGAGTCACAGAGCACGGGCCCCGCAGTGATTCACTCCTGTGGCTGGTGACACCCCTGCCGCCTCCACCCACTGCTGCTTCCGTGGCACCTCCGTGGCCTCGTGGCACCTCCGTGGCACCTCTCCCTGGGGAGCCAGGACCCGCGGGTTTTCTCCTCCAGAAGGTGCAGCGGCGCAGAAGGCACGGGCCACGCAGGGCCGGCCTGGAGATCGGAGACCAGTGGGGCCCTGAGTGGCATAATTTTGGGGTGCCAGGATGCTGCTTCAAAACAAACCCCCACTCTCCTCACTCCCCCCTTCCCACAGGGCAGCGCCTCCTCTGAGTTTGCTGGTGGCGGTGGTCTGCTTAACAGACACAAATACAGCCTACACGGGCCCCTCACCCGAACGCGGTTAATGGGACGTGGTTAATGGGATGCATCCACTTTGGAAAACACCAATCGCTTGAGAGAAGCAGGTGGGAGAGATGGGAAAGATAACCCAAGGAGCTGAAACCGGTTTGGGTCAGTGGTAGAGCGTCGGTCTGTGGACTGAGAGGTCCCGGGTTTGATTCCAGTCAGGGGCATGTGCCTTGGCTGCGGGCACATCTCCAGAAGGGGGTGTGCAAGAGGCAGCTGGTCGATGTTTCTCTCTCATCGATGTTTCTAGCTCTCTATCTCTCTCCCTTCCTCTCTGTAAAATATCAATAAAATACATTTTTTTTAAAAAGATAACCCAAGGATGGCCAGGCCAGGAAGAGGGGCAGGGAGGACACACAGTGTCACCCGCTGCTCCGCTCTGCCCAGGACCAGGCTGGGGTGACGAGGCCACGGTGGGGAACCCCCTCACGGCTTCCCCGTGACCCTCCGGGTTCCAGGATTCTCTCGACAGACGGCACCCACACAGCAGCTGCTTCCTGAAGGCACGGATAGAACAAGGGGGCTCCCAACCATGCTGTCACCATCACAACAGAGAAAGCTGACAGGTCTCCATACAGCTGTCCGCCATCACACGCGCCATCTCGGGGGTGACAGCTCCTCTGACACAGCTAGCGATGGAGGGTGAAGACAACGCCCCAGGAAACGTGACCCGGTTCCTCCAGCTCACGGTATCAACACGCCACAGCGTGACTGAGTAATTCCCAGGTTCACCAAAAGTCAAGAGGCAGCTCACATCACATAAAAAATTGCCATCTTGCCGAAACCAGTTTGGCTCAGTGGATAGAGCGTCGGCCTGCGGACTGAAGGGTCCCGGGTTCGATCCCGGTCAAGGGCATGGACCTTGGTTGCGGGCACATCCCCAGTAGGGGGGTGTGCAGGGGGCAGCTGGTCGATGTTTCTCTCTCATTGATGTTTCTAACTCTCTATTCCTCTCTGTAAAAAATCAATAATATATATATATATATATATATATATATATATATATATATATATATTTTTTTTTTTTTTTTCTAAATTGCCACCTTAAAGCAGGTAAGCCGGTGGGTGTTCGTGGATTCACTGTTCTGGGGGACCACCGGGCCCTCTAATTCCGAGTGGCGGCAGCACTGGAAGGGCAGGTGGGAATGGCCTCCCCTCACACCCACCCCACGCCGGGGGGCCGGCAGTCCCCCTCCGCAGGCAGATGGCCGTGGGCAGATGCGAGGAGACGCCACGGAGGAGGCCACAAGCAGGAGACCCCGGATACTGGGACAAAGAGATCAGCCAGCTCCTGCAGCTGTGAGCACGGGGACCAGGTCGCTGGGCTACACAAGATGAATGACTCCTCGCTTCCCGGACCACGTCCCACTGCGCATGACGAGAGCACATACATCCTCCGGCCTGTTGGCAGCCCCCCGCCCCCACCCCGCCTCCCCCTATCTCACAAGCGTCTTCACCTTGACTCCATGCAAACCAAAATTCTCCCCTTTTCTCCTCCCCATCATCTCCCTTTCGCCCTCCCACTCCACTTTTTAAAAAATATATATTTTATTGATATTGAGGAATATCATATTTATTTATAATATATAAATATATATTTTATATATATATTATATATATAATATATAAATATATATTTTATTGATATTGAGGAAGGGAGAGAGATAGAGAGCTAGAAACGTCGATGAGAGAGAAACATCGACCAGCTGCCTCCTGCACACCCCCTACCGGGGATGTGCCCCCAACCAAGGTACACGCCCTTGGCCGGAATCGAACCCGGGACCTTTCAGTCCGCAGATCGACGCTCCACCACTGAGCCAAACCGGTTTCGGCTCCCACTCCACTTCCGTCCTCCACACTCACCGGCCTCTTTCATCTCCCATCACTCACTCCGCTCGGCCGCGCCAGGGAATGTGCATGGGCCCAGCCCTCCCCTGGAATGCTGCTCCCCTACCAGGCCCCTGGGCTCTTCTCTCCCTCCACCCCCACCCCCGCCCTCCTCCCTGCGAGCAACGGCTCTTCGCTTAGGGTGCCGCTCCTCCCCGATCCTCCTCCCCGATCTCAGCTCAGGGGGCCCCCCCAGGAAGCAGCAACCCCTCCCCTGGGCTCTCCGGCTGCTCAGGACGCTAACCATTGCCCAGACAGTGCTCGTGGAGTGGGATCACTTCGTTAACGTCCAGAGACGCTGGCTACGCTGGCTGGGGGCACCTCGCACACAGCCTGACACCGAGTTGGCAATAAGTCTATTATGAACCAACGAATTCCATTTTGTTTTGTTTGGGGGGGGGGGGTTGTTTTGTTTTGTTTAGCGGTTCATTGAGCTGTACCTGACATACATACAGCATTTTATTACTTTCAGGGGTACACCTTGACCATTTGCTATTTGTCTGTACTGCAAAGCGATCATGGTATGTCTCGTTAACATCCGTCACCACGCACGGTTACCCCCAACTGTTTCTCCCGGTGATGACCGGGACAGGCAGGATCTCTGAGCTCTCCAGGATAAAGTGGCTACAAGAAGAAACTGTCAAGGACCACGGGAGTTAAACTATAGAAACTAGGATTTAGTCCAGCCGTGGGCAAACTACGGCCCTCAGGCCGGATCTGGCCTGTTCGGCTGTCCTCTCCGGCCCGCGGAGCCCAAAGAGCGGAGGAGGGTTCTCTTGCTCTCCCCTCCGCTCCTTCCCCAGCAGCCCAAGAGGAGAGTGCCAGCATGGTCAGGTTGCTTTTGTGCCGGCCCTCCGGTCCAGTGTAAGAACCCATTGTGGCCCTCGAGTCAAAAAGTTTGCCCACCCCTGATTTACTACCATGCAGCTGGTTATCACATGGCTTCGGCCACAAGCTGAGGTTGGGCAAGAATGCGGTTTCAGAAACAGGGATTGTCATGGACTTGATAAACCAGTTACTACTCTTGTTCTATTCTCTCGTCCTCCCCTCTCTGCTTTCAAAATGTAGGAGGAAGGAGGATCCAAGTGCATGACCTTGATGGCTGTCAGACAGTGCTCTCTGAGGTCTGAGAGCACGGGAGGAGGCAGGGATAAACTGGGAGGACCCGGCAGACCAACGAGATGTGAGCAGAATACGCTCATTCTAATCACCTGAACGAGACAGCATTTCAGGGGCTCTGACTTTTTTATTTTTTTTAAATATATTTTATTGATATTTTACAGAGAGGAAGGGAGAGAGATAGAGAGCCAGAAATGTCGATGAGAGAGAAACATCAACCAGCTGCCTCCTGCACACCCCCCACTGGGGATGTGCCCGCAACCAATGTACATGCCCTTGACCGGAATCGAATCTGGGACCTTTCAGTCCGCAGGCTGACGCTCTACCACTAAGCCAAACCGGTTTCGGCAAGGGCTCTGACTTTTTTAAAATCCCATTGAAAATTATATAAGATCTAATACTTCAAGGTCCTTTAAGTCAATTTTATCAATAAAGGATAGGAGCTGAAACAGGTTTGGCTCAGTGGATAGAGCGTTGGCCTGCGGACTGAAAGGTCCCAGGTTCGATTCTGGTCAAGGGCATGGACCTTGGTGGTGGGCACATCCCCAGTAGTGGGTGTGCAGGAGGCAGCTGATCAATGTTTCTAACTTTCTATCCCTCTCTCTTCCTCTCTGTAAAAAAATCAATAAAAACTTTTTTAAAAGGATAGGAAATACCAACACTGCTGCTGAAATATCCAGAAATTCTATCTCCACCAGAGTAGACCCAACATCCGTGACAAGGCAGATTCCAAAATTGACCCTGGTGGCTTCTGAGACTAAACCACTGAAAGACGTTCTTACTGGTTTTGCTGTCAGTCTGGGGAACTACATCCGATTCCACTTTGTCCTTTGTTATCAGATCAATACATTCAAGTATATCGTGTGATAAAACCTGCCACCCGGTAGCTGATTTACATGACATTTTGGTTCTGTGCCGAAAGCAAGCTGGAAGTAGTGTTAATGGAGCAACTCTGACCTGCGCAGATGCAGACGGGAGGGGAAGTTATGGCGTCTCCTCCAGGCGTGAGAGGGAAAGGAATTGCATTCTCCCTTCCCCCTTCTCCTTACCTCAACCTCCACACGCAGCGCCTTGGTCCCACCCTTGTTCCTGGGCTCCCCAAGGCGCTCAGGAATGATCCCCAACATCTGATAAAAAGCAAATCGCGACCCCTTCTCCCCATCCCAATTTACTATCCCATGTTCACTATCATGGACACAAATCACGCGTGATACACTTTGCAACTCATCCGGGCACCCGGTTGAAAAACTAAATAAAGAGCTGATTGCTTTCCTGGAAGAGAAGGTTCAATGGTTTGGCACTCCCTACTAGCCAAGGAGACAATCTGCCTTCGCTTCCACCTCTTTGCGGTGCTCTCTCACTTAACGCAGTAGCTGTGTTCCTGAAAAGCTGGGTGCGCTGTGTTTTGTAAACTGTACCAGGTTCGGAAGGCACGAGGGGAGCTTCCTATTTAAAGGAATTCCACATTAAACACAAACAGCAAGACTATGGCTACAGCGCCTTATGGCAACATGAAGAATTCTCATGACTTTATTGATATATATAATAAAATTTTGGAATAGAATGTATCAAAAATGATAATAGTGTGTGATACATTCGGGTGATGCAATATTTCCCACTCCCCTTTCCAAACTTTCGGGAATGATGCTTCCAAAACTAAAAATGTGAAGTGAAAGAACTCTATGATAAACCTTTATTTAAAAAGCCGAGCAATTATTCAACTATGCTATCAATCTGGATATCCCCATGATGAACTGCCTTTAAATTGGGGTAAGTCTGTATTTCAAAGGTTTTAAGACCACTAATATTTCCCATCGAGGTACATTTTAAATGTAACAATGAGAACCACCCTAAAACAAATCAAGATTGGGCTGTAAAGAAGAAAAGTGCTGGCCGAAGCCGGTTTGGCTTAGTGGATGGAGCGTTGGCCTGCGGACTCATGGGTCCCGGGTTCGATTCCAGTGTAGGACAAGTGCCTTAGTTGCGGGCGCAGCCCCAGTGGGGGGTGTGCAGGAGGCAGCTGGTCGATGTTCCTCTCTCTCTCATCGATGTTTCTGACTCTCTGTCCCTCTCTCTTTCTCTCTGTAAAAAAAAATCAATAAAATATATTTTTTAATAAAATTAAAAATTAAAAAACAGAAGAAGAAAAGTGCTGGTGAGGGAGAAGAGGACTCTGTGTGTCTGATGCGGTGTTTGCGCCCAGGACAAGCCAAGACAGGAGCCGCTGGCACCTCTGTGCTTTGTTCCGGACTGGAAACCTCGGCCTCCCCCGCCCTCCCCAGGTGTTGACTTTTCATTATTTTTCTAACGACAATCACACCCCTTCCTGAGCCTGGGGGCATTCAGACAAGCATCCAGTTCTCCCACACACCCCTAAGACATGTACACACACACACACACACACATGCACACGCACGCGCACACGCACACACGCACGCAAACCTACACCTTTCAGAGCGCAGGTAGGTTGCCCTGACTTTTTGATTTGCTATGAGTAACTTTAAAGGGAAAAAAAAGAAATAAAGGCCTCCACACTTCCTTTATGTTCTGCAATATAAAATTCCTGCATTTTTATTGCACAAATCAGTCATCTACCCACAAATCTCTTTCATTGCCTATAAAATCAAGTTTATATGCAAAGACTCACCAAATAACTTCCAACAAATCCATTCCTTTAAAAAAAAATAATAAAAGGGAGATTTTATTGCTAGGGCTTCAAATACCCCCGTCAACTGGTGATAAACAGAACACCATTTTTCTGGATGGGGTCTAGGGGGGAGGGGGGAGGAGTGGACATATGGAATCTTTCAACAATGAAGATTTTTAAAAAAAAAAAAAAAAGAAAACAAACAGCCGAAACCGATGTGGCTCAGTGGATAGAGCATCGGCCTGTGGAGTGGAAGGTCCCGGGATCGATTCCAGTCAAGGGCATGTACCTTGGTTGCGGGCACATCCTCCAGTGGAGGGTGTGCAAGAGGCAGCTGATCAATGATTCTCTCTCATCGATGTTTCTAACTCTCTATCCCTCTCTCTTCCTCTCTGTAAAAAATCAATAAAAATATATTTTAAAAGAAAAGAAAAGAAATAAATAAAAACACACCAATCTGTGGGATGGAGTGAAGGCCTGGGGTCAGTCCTCTCACCATCCAGGGAAATCCTGACTTACCCCGCACGCTAACTGCTAGCTCACGCTCCTCCGATCTGACATTGTTTATTAGACATTATAATAAATGGTCAGCCCCTCAGTGTTGCCACCCATGGCAGCGTCTGCTTTTCCCTATACTTGCCGCAAGTCCTCTGCCACGAGCTCAGAAATCAATGGAGACCTGTGGGATTCCGTGAACACCGCCCAGGCGCCCCCAAATACTGCCGCTACAGGGGCCACACGCGTGAGCTCAGCGTCCCAGGCGGAACTGACACCATCTCCCCGGACACCTGTCCCGTCTGCATCAAAGGGCTCCGTCGGGACTTCCAGAACTCCCAGCACCAAGACAGCTGACTTCATGGCGGCGGACGGCTTAGCCCAAGATCGGCAAAACGGAAGTCAATTTCCTGGGATTAAGTGAACTGGTTTAACTGTGACTAATAGTCTATTTCAATTAAGTACATAAGGAAACGTCCTTTTCTTTCTCCTTTATCCCTAACCATCTGCTTAACAGCACATGCTTCTATAAACCAGAAGGAGACATTCTATAAGTGGTATGTTATTTCAACATCCCTCCTTGGAATTCAGGGTGAGGGGGACTTTTTTTTTTTTTTTTTAGGTAAACTAGGAAATTTAAAGAAAAACTTTAAAATAGTGATTCTTTAGAATATATTAACAGACTTTATCTACAAACTACGCAAGACCCTGATACCAATGGTTAAATAATACTCAAAATGCTTTTACTGAGTCCCTTTACTTTTCATGATCATATAGTTATTTATTTGGGCTCTATAAAAACCCATCCTCTTTCTTATGAGATAAAATTGGATAAAAATGTGCCACGATAAGAAAGACATAAAACATTGGATATGACAAGCTACTACTAGGACCAAGGACTATGCTCTGTCATTTAATGAGAAATGCCTACAAACAATAACGTGTTGGCAAGTATTTAACAACCAGCTCTCCCGAGAGAGAAAAAAGCACTGCTTTGTAATATTTGCCAATTTCTGTGGTGTAAATACTCCCATCATAGCCAATTTCAACATGACATCACTAAGCATGGAGCTGGGAAGAGACAACCAATAGCACACCATTATAGAGTAGTAGGGGCCCAGTGCACAAATTCGTGCACCTTGAAAGGAATTGTGGGCCGCCAGGCTGCGGTAGGCACAGAGGCTGATCTCTGCCCATTCTCTGCACCCCAGCCCGGCCGCTCCCACCACTGCCCACAGTCCCATCTGTTGGCAGCCCTGAGTTGCACCTGCTGACAGCACGGAGTGATTGGGACCGGTGCCAGCAGCAGGTGTGAGTGCCAGGTGTGACCATGGCACATGGGAGCAAAGGATTTTCAGTAACCACCAGAAGCTCTCCCTGATGAAGCGACCAGGGCCCCACCTCGGTCTGGTGCCCCCGCTCACCTAACTCCACCATCCCGCCAGGGTCAATACCTGCCATATTCCACACACGCCCCCTGGTGGGCAGCGCACATCATAGTCACCAGTTGTTTGGTTGTCCTGGTTGTTCTGCCGTTCGGTCTCTTTGCATATCAGCCCTTTTATTACATAGGATTTCTACCACAAAGATACAATAGACATAACCTCAAGGGCATATGTAAAAATAAAACACCCTGCAATAATTAAGAAGTGGTGGTTTTTGAGTATTTATTGCCCCTGATTCTAATATAATTCACTTAATTGTAAGTTATAAAGTTTAATTCCTAGTAGTGGCCGTGTTTAACAAGCAACTTAAAAAAATCCTGCAAATTTAACAATCAGCTCTCGTGGGCCATTATAAGCCAGTTCCAGCATACCCCTCCCCCCTGCCTCCTCCACCCCCGACAACTGCCCTGAAACCTATGCTATGGCTTACAGGATATCAGCAGGAAGTAAAGAATCTCCTAGCAGGTCAGGGAATGACAAAGGGTCTCAGAGGATACTCTTAGAGGCTACTGCAGGCAAACCTCATAGAAGCAAATTAGATGGTCCTCGTTCCTTAGCTCGGTAGTTGAGCTAACTCGGGTAATAACGTAGTTCTGATACAGAAAAGCAAATTACAACTCTAGAGGATTTACAAGTTAACCCTTAAACCAGAACTGCTCTGGTTTTATTAATATACAATAACATGTCTTATATACTCCGTAAATTAAAAAAAAAAAACTATCAAATGAATTCTATTGAATCAGAAAACCTCAGCACAAAGTGTGCGGTCAAATCCGCACCTTAGAGAGAGACTTGACCAGGACAGGCTGTGGAAGTACAACTGATACCTGCTGAGCCTGGGGTCACTCTGGGGTGCACATCCCAGCCCAACATTTGGGGGGCGGGGGGGGGGGGGAAGGAAGGGGAGAGGGTCCACTTTGCCCGAGACGGGGCGGGGTGAAAAACCACGATCACTGTTTCATTCTAACCCCAAAATGTGAAAATCTTGAACCTTCCTTGTAGGTCACACACTCCCCAACAAAAACACCTCCATCCCTCATTTTTACCAGGTTGAATGCCTGATGGTACTTCTCAGCTTCTGTAGATATTAAATCACGCAAGAAAATGGCTGCTTTTCCATCATGAACAGAGACAGGAAATCCGATTGTTTGGTGATTCTTTTACTCTACATACCTGCTGCGTGTTTTATTTGATGAGCCTGTCTTTCTAAGGCCTACACTCCCTTGCAGACGTCTGTATAAGTGAAGTCCTTTCCTTTTCTCAATGCTTTTGTCTCTGAGTCTCTCTTTGGCAGTAACCTGCTTATCTGTCCCTATTTTGGGGGGGGCAGGGGGGGTTACGTACCCGCTCCTCATCAGGGCCACGTGGTGCCTGTGAGACCCCACTTCTTACAGACTATAAACCAGCCGCGGGCCAGATCCGGCCCGTTCGGCTGTTCTATCCGGCCTGCAGAGCCAAAAGAGCGGAGGGTTCTCTTGCTCTCCCCTCCGCTCCTTCCCCAGCAGCACAAGAGGAGAGTGCCAGCATGGTCAGGTTGCTTTTGTTCCGGCCCTCCAGTCCAGAGTAAGAACCCATGGTGGCCCTCGGGTCAAAAAGTTTGCCCACCCCTGCTATAAACTCTTCATAAAATATAAAAATAGCTAACCGAAGACATTGGAGAGCCTCCAAAACAGGCAGCTCCTGGAAGGGAGTCAACATTTGGAAGAAGGAAAACACGCGGGGGGAATTTTCCATTTGTCACAGCTTTTGTCCTGAGGGAAGACCTCCAGCTGCACTGTGCAGGGCAGCGAGGCGTCAGAAAGAGAAAAACCTGAAGTCTCACCGGCTTGACGAGCGAGAGGACAGGGGTTGAGGGAAATACAACCGCTGGGACGTAGAAGGGGAAAGTCCTAGAAAGTAGAGAGGCAGAAAGGAGGAGGCCCCAACTGCACGTATCCATTTTGCCCAAATCTCTGGCTGGATATTTGGCACCACACATGTGTTAGGCAGACTTCAGGCAGTCCAGCTCAGAAACTGAGCAGAGATTTGAGCTACCGTTCACAGCAGGAAAGACCAAGTCCACAGTTTGAATTCAGCCAAGTTAACTGCCTACTGTGTTTTTGTTTTGTTTTTTCACTTGCCTATTATTTTAAAAAATTAAAAAAAATACTCTTCACAGAAACAGCAGAATTGAAAATCACTACAAAGTATTATTCACAATGTCCAGGATACAGCACAAAATGATATAACATTCAATGAAGCAAGAAGGCCTTACCTATACTCGAGAAAAATTAAATCAATGCAGATCAACCCTGAAATAATTAACAGAGTGGACTTAGCAGACAAGGCTATACAACAATATTATACTTAAGATTAACAACACAAAGAAAAATATGCTTGTAATGAATGAAAATAGAAAGTTTCAGCAGATAAAAAGAAACTATAAAAAGGAACTAAACAGAAATTCTAGAACTGAAAAATATAAATCTGAGATGTTAAGAAAAAAGTTACTGTACGGTCTTAACAACAGAATGGAGGCAACAGAAGAAAGTGTAAGTGAACTTAAAGACAAATTAAAAGATTAATCTGAAGAGCAGGGGGGGGGGGAAGGTCTTAAAATTAACAGGAACCATGCTCCCCTCTGCACGTGCTGCTGTTCTCCCCTTGTGAGACAGCCTGGCAGGGTCTCTCTCCTCAAAGAGAGAGAGAGAGAGAGAGAGAGAGAGAGAGAGAGAGAGAGAGAGAGACTTGACATGCATACAATTATAGACCCAAGAAAAGAGGCAAAATAAAATAAAACAGACAAAATATGTGCAGCAATAATGGCCAAATATAGCTCAAAATTGCTATGCCCCTCTCTACATTGGAAGGTCAATGAAAGCAGAGAATCCTGGGTTATAACTCTCTTTAGTAGACCACACAGCAACTACCCAAGTTAGGCTGCATAGTAGATCCTCAAGTAATACATATTTAGACATTTAGCCTCCAAATAGTTTTCTTTAATATATTTTATTGATTTTTTTTTTATAGAGAGGAAGGGAGAAGGATAGAGAGCTAGAAACATTGATGAGAGAGAAACATCGATCAGCTGCCTCCTGCACACCCCCACAGGGGATGTGCCCGCAACCAAGGTCCATGCCCTTGACCGGAATCGAACCCGGGACCCTTCAGTCCGCAGGCCGACGCTCTAGCCACTGAGCCAAACCGGTTTTGGCTCCAAAATGGTTTTTACCGAGCGCCTGCTGCCTGCAGAGCACAGTGAGAGGTCCCGGAGACATAAAGATGCCTTAGTTACAGCTGATAGATCCTCCCTTCCCCCAACTGGTGGGCGGAGTATGGCGTAACCTGCACCTGCAGCCTGGACACTCCTGAGCACCTAACCGGGCACCTTCTATGGACTGTACACTGAACCACCAATCAGCACCTGCCAGATACCCTAAGCCCTTGATCCCTACGTACCTGAATGCCTAATCACGTGCCTTATATGAAGCCAGCCACCAATCAGAGCGTGCCGAGTGCCCTAAGCCCCATCCCTTCCCATCCCTCCTCTCACAAGGCGTGCTCCCCTCTGCACGTGCTGCTGTTCTTCCCTTGCGAGACAGCCTGGCAGGCTCTTTCTCCTCTAATAAAGCCTGTTGTCCTGGTTTTTTGGCCTCTCTCTCTCTCTCTTTCTCTCTCTCATTCTTTCATTTGTTGCCAAAACCTGGGAAGATCTATCAACAGCCACTGTCCCCAACAAAGGAACAAGAGTTTGAGAAAGAAACGAGGATGCTGCTGCATTGCTTCTTTCTGCAGAAAGAGTTTCCAATTACCAGGTTTGTTTGTTTTTTTTACTTTTGATGCATAATAAATTTTTTACTGATTTTTTAATTGTTTATTTTTTTATTTTGGGGGGAGGGGTTGGTGTTCTTTTTTAAAAAAATATATATATTTTATTGATATTTTACAGAGAGGAAGGGAGAGAGATAGAGAGCTAGAAACATCAATGAGAGAGAAACATCGACCAGCTGCCTCTTGCACACCCCCTACCAGGAATGTGCCCGCAACCAAGGTACATGCCCTTGACCGGAATCGAACCCGGGACCTTTCAGTCCGCAGACCGACACTCTATCCACTGAGCCAAACCGGTTTCGGCTGATTTTTTTAAATTGTTTAAAGTAGTACATATAGTACCACATATATCTCCTTTTTTTTCCCCATTGACCTTCCCCCAGCCTCCCCTACCCCCTGTCGCATGTCCGGTGGCTTCTGATGCCCACTCTCTGCGGGGCAGCTGATCCTGACCTGGTTTACTCGCTCAGAATGACCCCAGCTGAAAGGAGAAAGCCACACTGCGGATCCAGCGGGAAGGGGTCTCATAGCAGCTGGCCACGGTTACAAGAACATCTCTTCAGAGCTCCTTCCAACAGCCCTGTCTCCCCTAACCTCGTTCATTTTAGGGCAAAGAGGGGGTGAGGGGGGCCTAGACAGTTTTCACTATTTTTGCTTCGGGTTGCCTTTAGCTTTGAGGCCTAGCTAAGACACCTACAGATGACTAGCCATGGCACGTTATGATACTTCTGGAAAACGTTGGGGCGGCGGAGGCATCTGAGAAAGGTCATTTCTCCACTTTGGGGAAAAATACACAGAGGTACGCATACCTTTCTAGAACCTAGAAAACGTAAGCAAAAAGATGATGATGATGATGATGATGATGATGATGATGAGTGTGTGTGTGTGTGTGTGTGTGTGTGTGTGTGTGTGTAAGAGAGACAAGGAGGCAGAGAGAGTCAGAAAGGCAGAAACACAGAGACAGACAGACAGACACACAGGGACAGACAGAGACAGAGACGCCGAACATTCCTTTCCGTCCACGTGAGACCTGAAGCCCCGCTCTCCGTCTGTGTCACACACTGTCCACGAGCACTCAGGGGTCCAGAGAACCAGCCTGGTCCACAAAGGAAGCCAGCCACGCCCAGCAGAGACCGACTGGTCTGGCGCGCACCCGTCCCGTGACGGTGGCTGCCAGCACGTGGCTGTGGGCACAGAGCCCACACTGGAATCCAGACCTTCGTGAATCCTCTGCAAGCGAGCTGCTGGAAAGGGCTTGCTTCTGTTACAAGAGAGCATCTCCCTTCCCCCCGCTCCCCCCAGCAGACAAAAGCAGAAATTAGATGTTGGAGGGTTGGCAGGAGCCTCCGAGCCCCGGGAATGGCTGCCATGGTTTGGTTAGGGCTCTTCAAGTGGCTTTAGTCAGGACTCGGGTCTCTCAGCCGGGGACTACACTCTGTCTTCCACTGCACAGCTGCAAGGCATCTGTCACCGTCACGACAGCCGGCGTTTATTGAGTTACTACTGTGCGCCAGGCACTCTGGTAAGCACCGCCGTTGCCTTGTTTCTAACCCTGACCATCATCCCGGGGGAGGGCGTCATTCGATTTTCAGACGATGACCCCGAACCTCCAAAGGGTCTAGCGATTTTGGAAAAGTGTCTCGGCACGCGATATCAGGGCCAGGATCCCGTGGGGGAGTGGTCGGCAAACTCCCACCTACACTCCCTTAGGCGTCACATCATACCGTACAGTTTCTGGTGTATCTCCGGAGAAATTGTCTATCCCGGTGTAGTCTACTGCATGCGCTTGTAAGAATGTCACTCAAAAATGGTTCACTTTGCCCTGGCTGGGTCGCTCGGATGGCGAGAGCGTTGTTGGGATACACCGAGGCTGTGGGTTCGATCCCTAGTCAGGGCACATACAAGCATCAGACCAACGCATACATACGTAAGTGCAACAACAAATCGATGTTTCTCTCTCTCTCTCTCCCCCTCCCTTTCTCCCTCTCCCTTACTCTCTAAGATAAATAAATAAATAACTTAATAGTAAAAAAAACTAATGTACAAATCTAAAAAACTAAAGCAACTGAAAATGATTAACAGTGGACATTCCGTCCTCCCAGAGTGCAGTTTTTGGAGTGACCACCGGGTGGCAGAGTTAGCAACACTTCCGTTCCCCACATTACAACTGGAAAGTTACAGGAAGGGAAAAGTACCTGGCTGGAAATGAGATGGCCAGATGCCTCCCTACACAGGATTATTTGGACCTTTAGCCCAGTATTCTGTCTACTTAGGACTGAGGGGAGCAGAGTAAGGGTATCTGCAGGAAAAAAACAAATACTAAATTCTCAGATCACGAATGCCCATTGGGTTGGGTGCCCTTTGATCCTCAAGAGAAGCTGGTGCATCGCACACTGGGCAAATGGGAAAAGGGCTGGCGGTCAGTCCTCCTATCGCTGCGAGGGTGCTTTCGGGAGCCTCCCCCCCTCCTCAGGGAGGACCCCAGAAGGAGGGGGACACGCAAGAGGAGGACACGCACAAGGGCACAAGAGGAGGGTCAGCCGTGGCCACCCGTGTTTACAGAAGGAAGCCCAGTTCTGTGTGAGGAGCTCTTCCTAATTAGCCTTTGACTTCAGCGTCTCTTACTCACTTCCAGTCGGAGTTCCTCTCCCAGGCCCGACCTGCCTGCTGCCGAGAGCTGCTGACCTAGAAACCATTTGCCCTCCGTGCGCGCGAGGGCCGGGGGCGGAGCGCCTGGCATCACAACTTCGGGCTGCCTCCCAGGGCTGGCACCGCGGAGGCCGGGGGAGGGCTCGGGAGACGCCCATGGCCAGCCCCGTCCCTATGTCTTCCTGAATCACCAACATCTGTCTTCCCCCAGAGGGAAGGGGAATGCTGAAGCAGGTACCCCACAGACTGTGCCAGGAGGGGCCGGTGACCTTGGCTCCGGTGAGCACACTCTTCCCTGGGCGGGCACAGCTGAGGTGGGTCCAAAAGAAAGGAGCGTCCTACCACAAGTGCCAACCGGCATTTGTCCAGGACAGCCATTGCCAGCCAGCGTGTGGCCAGCGTCTTTAGGACATGCGATGCTATGTGGTCCTCTTTTTCCTTAGACCGAGGGTGGGGAACGTCCAGCCCTCGGGCCGAGTAAGTCCCGAGAAATCATTTGGTCTGGCCCTGCCAAGGCATTAGGGGTGAATGAATGAAATGTCTGACCAAATACAGCAGGCTCCGTTTTTAAAAATATATATTTTATTGATTTTTAAATACATTTTTATTGATATTTTACAGAGAGGAAGGGAGAGAGACAGAGAGCTAGAAATGTCGATGAGAGAGAAACATCGACCAGCTGCCTCTTGCACACCCCCTACCCGGGATGTGCCCGCAACCAATGTACATGCCCTTGACTGGAATCGAACCCGGGACCTTTCAGTCCGCAGACCGACGCTCTACCATTGAGCCAAACCGGTTTCGGCTGATTTTTTTTTTTTTTTTTTACAGATAGAAAGGGAGAGGGAGAGTTAGAAACATCGATGAGAGAGAAACATCGATCAGCTGCCTCTTGCACACCCCCTATAGGGTATGTGCCCGCAACCAAGGGACATGCCCTTGACCGGAATCGAACCTGGGACCCTTCAGTCCGCAGGCCGAGGCTCTATCCACTGAGCAGCACCGGCCAGAGCAGCAGGCTCATTTTTAAGTTGCTAATTGTATATGGCCCGAGAATGATGGCCTGTTGCAGAATAAAAGGCTCCCCACCCCTACCTTAGATTGTCAAATTTTTTTTAAAAAATCACAAGAGCCAACACAATCATAGTCGCCCGATGTGAGTGAATCAAAATTACACCTATTTTTATCAGATCAGCAAAAAAATATATATCTTTTGGTGCATCTCCGAATTTTAATAATTAGTTTATAAAGTTGAGAATCGCTGGTGGAGGCTGTTCCTGGGCCCACATCCCAGTTCTGGCCGTGGGACCAGGGAAGGGTTCAGGCAGGATGCAGACCTACTACGTGTGCAGACCTACTACGTGGGGCTTCTCATGGGCGGAGCTTGGCCGTGCTCACAGTGCCACTACCGTGGAGGGTGGAAGGAGGTGGCGAGGGGAACGGGGAGGCGACACGAAAAGAGCTCACCACCTCATGGCCAGTGTCACTGCCAGATAAACACTCGTCTAGGCTTGCAATGTCCATGAACTCTGACGAGCACATGAAGGTGACCTTTTCATGTGATTTGAGTGACCTCACCTTGCTGAACTGGTACATCCTACCCGGGCCCCATGAAGCAACAACAGTCATTACGGGAGCCGCTCTGCGCCCTCCGTGCTGGGTACATACTGTGAAATGACACACCTGCGGGGCCACGGGCGTGATACAACTGGCAGGCATTGTTGAAACGCAGGCAGTACGCATGTTCCAATGCGACCCGGGCATTATGTTTGATGTTCCAAACATAATACAGAAGCCAGACGCTTCCTTTAACAACAAAGAGGGGGTAAAGCGGTGTTTATACTGGGGTGCGCGCGTTGGTGAGCCGTGACTGGTGTGACAGCTTGCTTTGATGTGGCTCGAGCTGGTGTGGCGGTGAGGTTTCTCCCCATCGCCCTCCTCCAGGGGCTGAGGGGTAAGGCACACACAGAGCCCCCCACAATGCTCACCACACGTGCCCCTCGTGGCTTCACAGGTGAGCCAGGGGTGGGAGCCGTGGCGCCCCACCTTCACCTGCTCGGGGTTCCCCCGGAGGAGGCCAGGTTAGCGATGGGCCTGCGCTCCCGGCACGGGGGTCACTGTTTGGTGACCCCGGTAAAATCCTGGGTTCCCTAGGTTCCCAGGAAGTCAAAGAGCTTCCCCAGCCCCCCGAGAAGTCTTGTGATGGACCATCCCAAGTTCTGCTGCGTCAGGCCACTTGGATGACCAGGGTTTCCCAAGTTCAAGGCTCATTTCACCGGTCAAGGTGCATCATGCGACAACCCTCCTTCCCATCCCAGCCCCGGGGCTTCTAGAAAAGGAGCGACCAATGGGGTCACAGGACTGGGAAGGAGAGGATGCAGCCCTCCCTTCCCCCACCCCACACACCCTCAATCTAATACCTGCTTGTCCCCCCTCCACCCCCGCCCCAGGTTAATCATACGTTGGCAGGTGAGTCAGCGAGGAGGCCGTGCGTCTGGCATCCTAATGACAACGACTCCTCCCTCTGCTTACTCCTTCTAGAGCAGGGGTGGGGAATGTGCGGCCCTCGGGCAGTATAAGGCCCTGCCAAGGCATTAGGGGTGAGCTAATGAAACGTCTGGGCGAATGCGGCGGGCTCATTTTCAAGCTGGTAATTCTGCACGGCCCCGGAATGATGCTATAAACGTCCAAGCGGCCGTGGGCAGAGAAAAGGTTGCCCGCCCCTGTGGAAGGGCCGGACTCTACCTCCCAAGCCCTTCTCCTCGGCACCCGAGGCTGTTCCCCTTCCAGCGAGCGAGCGAGGGAGGAAGTGGTGGGCACACAGAAAGGAGAGACTTCCTGAACGCGGCGGGAGTCCGGGCACAGAGCGAGGCCACGCGGAGACTCGGAGGGCACGGGCGGTAATTGCCCCTCCCGTCGAGGCTGCCTTCCTCGCCCGGGCCGTGCCCAACCCCGCACCTGCCCAAGCTCCAGAGGCAGCATTCCTCGCCAGGCCCGCAGCCAGGCTCCGGGGACTGGCACCGGGAGAGTCAACAGACTGCGCCAATGGGCACGAGAGGGAACTGGTTCTCCTGCTCTCCACATGGTTCATGACCCTTCAATCGTGTTCCATGCAACAGAGCTGAATTACTTTTTAACTTTTATGCAGTCTCCCGGACCATCCTGGCTTCGCCGAGGAAGTATTAGTGGGTCGGGTTGAAATGTCAGAAATATCGGTTGGGTAGTAGCTAGAAGCAGAGGCCAGAAAAAAAATCTCACAAGTAGAGCCCTAACCGGTGTGGCTCAGTGGATAGAGCATCAGCCTGCGGACTGAGGGGTCCCAGGTTCGATTCCGGTCAAGGGCACGGACCTTGGTTGCGGGCACATCCCCAGTAGGGAGCGTGCAGGAGGCAGCCGATGGATGTTTCTCTCTCATCGACTTTTCTGGCTCTCTCTCCTTCTCCCTTCCTGTCTGTAAAAAATTAATTAAAAAAACCTTTTTATATTGTAAAAAGTTTTCACAAGTAGAAATGAGCCTGTGAAATGGGTCAGGTAAGCAGGGCATCTTTTGTTCGAGGAGCATGACTGTGGTGCACGTTGGGTGTTTGTAACTTGGGTCTCAGAATGACAGCGCATCTCCTCTCAGCAACGGCACCGTTAGCTCAGCAAGTGGCAGGGGAACCTCCGCTCTGACTTCCCCAGCAGCTGTGCACAAAGGCTCAAGGTTATCCTCAGAAAGTCCATAGAAGCGTTCTGGCTGCACCGTCTTTGGGACAACCCGGCTCAGTGTCTAAGCAGATGTCACCCCCCGTAGCTCTGTGTGGGGCGAAGGGAAGGAAGGGTCAGCCCCGTGTCTGCTCTTGGTCGCAGCTCCACGTTGTAACAATCTCCTTCCAAATTTTGTCCAGGGCATGACGCAACCTCCCGGTGAAACGAAGTGTCCAAAGTTCCTCTGATGATGGCATTGGTTTAGAACAGCCGTGGGCAAACTACGGCCCGTTCGGCTGTTCTATCCGGCCCGCGGAGCCGAAAGAACAGAGGGTTCTCTTGCTCTCCCCTCCGCTCCTTCCCCAGCAGCCCGAGATGAGAGTGCCAGCATGGTCAGGTTGCTTTTGTTCCGGCCCTCCGGTCCAGTGTAAGAACCCATGGTGGCCCTCGAGTCAAAAAGTTTGCCCACCCCTGGTTTAGAACAAGAGTTATAACCTCCAATGCCCCTCAGGCGCCAAATAGTTTTGTTTTCTAATATCATCCTGAGCTGTATTCCTTTGGCCCTGAAACACTTGGCCTCACTTTACTCTTAATTCTGCGTTCACAAATACAACAGCACAAGTTTGATCATACATGTCAAACTGAGAGTCAACCTCCATGTTTGGGAGGCAATAGGGAGTAGAGGACACTGCGGTAAACTGGAGAGCACATAACCTGGATAAAGGTAGAAGCCATGCCCTAGCCAGTTTGGCTCAGCGGAAAGAGCGTCAGCCTGCGGACTGAAGGGTCCCGGGTTCGATTCCGGACAAGGGCACGTGCCCAGGTTGTGGTCTCGATCCCCAGTAGGGAGTGTGCAGGAGGCAGCCCATCAGTGATTCTCTCTCATCATTGGAGTTTCTATCTTTCTCTGAAATCAATAAAGATATTTTTTATTAAAAAAAAAAAAAGGTAGAAGCCACTGTTAACCCCAACAGTCACCCTTGCAGAAGTGTGGGCTCGAGGCTTTCTGGAGAAACCAGAGGTCCAGATTCTTATGTACGATTTCCCAATATTTATACGAGGACTTGTTTATTAGCTTAAAAAAAACAACTGTCATCAGGTTGTTACTTTGCTACCTCCCTTCGATGACTAAGGGCGGTATGACTGGGCACAGAACTAACCTGGAAGTCAGAAACCAAGACTGCCAGACCGAGTCCTGATACCAACCCACCCCGTATCTGGGCCTCAGTTGCCTTGTCTGAAAAGTTTAGACATCAAAAAGTCTATTCAGCCCAGCTGGTGTAGCTCAGTGGTTGAGTGCCAACCCATGAACCAGGAGATCACGGTTTTTTTTTTAAGCACATGCCTGGGTTGCAGGCTTGATCCCCAGTGTGGGGCGTGCAGGTGGCAGCCAATCAATGATTCTCTCTCATCACTGATGTTTCTATCTCTCTCTCCCTCTCCTTTTCTCTCTGAAATCAATAAATATATATATATATATTTTTTAAAAATTCTATTCACTCCTAAATTACAGTACTGCATAATTAAATAAGCTTTCTAGATGGTCCATTCTTACAAGAATAACCAGAAACATGAAAAGGAAAAACATACAGATTGTGCCACAGAAGGGGTTTATTACTCTGTCTAGACACGGCATTAGGGTGGCCAAGCCAGCTGGTTGACATAACCCCGAGAATATGAACGCCGACCAGGCTGGATCTCCTGTGACAGCTGCCCACCCGCTGGAGAAAATGAGAATCGAATGTCTCCCGTGGCCGTGGCCGTGGCCAGGCTCGCTTGTCCGCGAACCAGAACTCTCTTGGATCTTTCGAACCCAAAACCTGGGGTTTCGAAGGAAGATTCTGAGTCAGAAAACAAAGCTGTTGGCGAGTCCACCCTCAGCTACCTGCAGGGAGACCTGCAGTTGCCACATCATGGCCTTCCGCATGAGCCAACTGCGCCCAGAACATCTCTGGTTGCGTAACCCCGGCCACGGCCCACGTGTGCGCACGGCTCTCCCGGCACAAAGCACACACAGGATTTCTGATACAGCACCTTCCCCCCGACCCCCGGGGTAAGGTGGGGGTGGGGGAGGGGACCACAGGGAAGGGAATAAAAATAAAAATAAAAAATATTAAGCTGGGAAATAATGAACAACAGGTAATTTAAAGACCTTTCCCGCTGCAGAGGTTAAAAATAGGCACATTTCAGAGGACAGAAAAGCGTTCCCGTTCTTGTGGTTATAACCGTGTGGCTTGGGCGAACTGAAGGCACGAAGCGCAGAAAGCCAAGTGGATTCTAGCTGGGCCGCTTCTTTCCACAGGCCATGCCGACCCCGAGCCTGGCCCAGCCGGTGGGAGAGGGTGGTCGGCGCCCACACTCCCAACTGCTCTTGCGCGTCAGCTGTGAGCAACAGGGCCTTTTGATTTTGCCACTGGGTAAGAATCCTGTGTTTCTTGCTGGTTATTTTATTGATTTTGGAGAGAGGAAGCAGGGGGAGAGAGAGAGAGAGAAACATTGATGTGAGAGAGAAACATCTCTCAGCTGCCTCACGCCCTGACCAGGAATTGAACCTGCCACCTTTTGGTGTACAGAAGGATGCTCCAACTAACTGGTCCACAGGGGCCAGGACTCCAGTACGTGTTAAAAATGAACTAGCTTTGCCGAGGTCGGTTTGGCTCAGTGGTGGAGCGTCGGCCTGCGGACTGAAGGGTCCCGGGTTCCATTCCGGTCAAGGACATGTACCTTGGTTGCGGGCACATCCCGGTGGGGGGTGTGCAGGAGGCAGCTGGTCGATGTTTCTCATCGACATTTCTGGCTCTCTATCTCTCTCCCTTCCTCTCTGTAAAATATCAATAAAATATATATATTTTTTAAAATGAACTAGCTTTGATTCCATAGCCAGCCATAATCTCTCTCTTGGATGCATTTCCTTCACTGTAACGTGGCTTTAGGTGACCACTGTTAGCATTCTAAGCCAGCTGATTCTTACCCCAAGGCTTTTGTAGCCTCTGCCAGCTGCCTGGAATGCTCTTGGCCCTGATCTTCACCAAGGTCGCTCATGCACCCCGCAGCCTCCGGGGTGCCCCTCAGAGCCGCCCTCTCTGGCCACCCAGCAAGCTACCCATGCATTGTGTCACATGACCCTGTTTTAATTCTTAGACTATTATCCACGCCACCTGACATATCTCCTTGCTTCTTTATTTCTTTGCTGCTTGTCTTCTCTCACGAGCATATAAGCTCAGTAAAAATACAAATTCTGTGTCTTGCTCACTGCATATATCCAGCAGGTAGAAGAGTGTCTTGAATACAGAGTATTAATATTAGTGGAATGGATGGATGGATGGATGGATGGATGGGTGGATGGATGGATGGATGGGTGGGTGGATGGATGGATGGATGGATGGATGGGTGGATGGGTGGATGGATGGAAGAATCCATCCAGCAAATACCTGTGAGGTGCCGATGGTGCCCTGGGAAATAACAGGGAATAAGACCCTCCTTCAAGGACTCCACATTCTACCGAAGAAGACACACATGGTGAGTGTGAGGACACTGTACGGAAAGCTAAGAGTTGGCCAAAAGGGCAAAGGTGAGAACTGGGGTGGCAGGGAAGGCCCATTGTTGAGAAACATCGCAGTAAGAGCAGCAAGCCTGAGCGCAGAGCACGGGCCCAGGAGCCGCAGGTGTGCCGCGGCGGGTGAAGGAATGAGGGAGATGGGGACTCGAAGTTAAGGAACCTCATAGACCAGTCTCTGGACATTTGATTTTTAACCCTCTAAGCCAGTATTTCCCAAAGTGTGGTACGCGTACCCCCAGGGGGACGGGAAGAGTTTGGTGGGGGTATGCGTTGCACCGGAATTTGGTGGGGATAGGCACTGCCCCGTGCTTAGCTGCGCCTAATTCTACGTTCTCATGAGTCAAGTCAATTTCATCCTTCTCATTGATCCAAATAAATGTTATTTATAATATAACTTTTATTTATATTTTATTATGAATAATTTTATTTTTCATTTATTATTGTGTATGTACCAAAAAAATAAAAAATAAGTATATTTTGATTGTTATTAAAATACATCCATTTTTTTTTTGACAAGGAGTACTCAGCGTTATGAAAATTATAGAAGGGGTAAACATATGTCAAAAGTTTGGGAAGCACTGCTCTAAGCAATGGCAGCCACTGAGATCACTTGAAGTAGGAAAGTGATATGATGGCTTTATGTTTTATAAAGATAATTTTGGCATCGGTGAAGGCAATCAGAGAAAAGAACAAAGCATTCAGGAGGCTGTTGTCCAATCCACATCACACACACACACACACACACACACACACACACACACATCACGGATCCCAACTATTCCTGGCAATGGAGAAAGATGTGAAGCTATTTAAAGGGTGGAATCAATAGAGCCTAGAGACATACAAAAGGTGGGAGGTGAGAGAAAGGATAAGGTTAAAGAAAATCCCAGCTTGTGGTTTGTATTATCAAAATCCGTGGTTCTCATGCTTTTGGCCTGTGAAGCCCTAAATTCACTTTTTTTTTAGTCTGCTTGCTTCCATGAGCTCATGGACACTTGCCCACGTGGTTGGCCGTGGTCCTAGCACCGTGTTCGTTTATCTGCTTAGTAAATACACCTGTGCACAAGCCCCTCTGACGTGCGTGCATCAAGTCCGCCGTGGGGACGACTCCTCTGTTCAGGAAGATGCGCGCACTGTTATTTTGATACACAGCCATTTCTGGAGACACACATGGATCCATCGCCCCAGAAGCATGACTATTGGTCTAAATATAGCTGTGCCTGTCACCTCAGAGGAAGAACAGAACACAAGTCATGATTCCACTTACTCCTAGGAAATTTTTCTTTTCTTTTCTTTTTCTTTCTTTCTTTTTTTTTTTTTTTTTTTTTTTTTTTTACTCCTAGGAAATGTTAAGGTGATAAAATTGAAAAGCAAATCAATGGGATATTTCTTCAGTCTGTAAATCTGATCAAAAGGTCAAATGACGATGACCCTACCTATGTTTCACTTCTCTTGACCTTAAGTGCTTAGTTAAACCCCAGCCCCCTCTAGAGCATCCTTCACCCCAACCCCAGGGTATGTCTCACAGTCCACAAAGGGGTCCTCACCGGGGCTGGGAAGCATGTACCCAGTTGGCTCTCTGACCAGATGACCCCCAATTTACTCTTTTCTCTCGCTAGCCCGCACCTGCTGCTACCACCCAAAGGGCTACAGAATGTTAGGAGCATGGGCTCTGGGGCCTGCCAGCTTGGGTTTGGGTCCTGGATGTGCCAGCTGCAAGCTGTGTGACCTGGGGCACGTTATCTAGCCTCTCGGAGCCTCGGGAGCCGCCCTTGTAAGATAAGAACATTGTCTAGCCTACCTCCCAGGGTAGCTGTGATGATTAAATAAGTTAGTATTTATGAAGTAGTTAGACTAGAATCTAGCACAGAGCAAGCACTCAGTAAACGTAAGCTGTGATTCCCCCTACCACCGGCCTGCTGTAGCCTCTGGTCGTCCGAAAGAAGAGCTTACTTCTGATCCTTTAAAAGCCCTAACTGGTGTGGCTCAGTGGATAGAGTGTCAGACTGAAGGGTCCCAGGTTCGATTCCAGTCAAGGGCATATACCTTGGTGGCGGGCACATCCCCTATAGGGGGTGTGCAGGATGCAGCTGATTGATGTTTCTAACTCTCTATTCCTTTCCCTTCCTCTCTGTAAAAAAACAACAACAATAAAATATATATATTTTTTAAATAAAACTTAAAAAAAAGAGCGAGAGAACAGCTGTGGTGTTCAACTTCGTGGAAGTGGAAAGCAAGTGTAAACTGTAAAAAACGTTCAAGACTGAAAAATCTAGGACTAAAGGATAATTCTAAAATGAAGTTTTAATTTATCTTTGATGATGAATCTGTCAATAGTATTAACATTAGGACAGAGAAGAAAATGAAATTTAAAATATAATACCATTTACATTAGCGTCAAAAACATCGAATACGTAAAAAATTAATCTAACAAAAGGTGTACAAGACCTATCCAGAAAAATCGAAAAACATTACCAAGAAAATTTAAAGAAGACCTATAAAAATGGAGAAATATGCCATAGTTCTAGACACAAAGGTTCAATATTATAAAGCAGTATTATAATTTGTTCTCCCCAAAATCCATAGATTTTTTTCAATCCCAGTCAAAATCTCAGCACGTTTTGTGTGGAAACTGACCAGATAATTCTAATTTTTCTATGAAGTGCAAAGGGACAAGAATAGTCATGATCTTGAAGAAGAAGAAAAACAGAATTGAAAGATCTACGCTACCAAATGGTGAGACTTAGAAAACTCCGGCATCCAAGCCAGTATGGCATTAACACCAACTGTTGTCAATGGAAGCATCGAAGAACACAATTACGCCAATAGAAGGAAGAGTTTAGAAAGCCCTCTTGTTTATGAGAAGGCCAGCACTGTGGGACAAAGGGGACGGGGTGGACGTTCCTAATGGCTCTGGGTTATCTGGCTATCCTCGTGGAAAAACAAATGACCCCTGGCCCCTATCTCACAACCATCACAAAACGAAATTCTAGAAGGAGTGTAGGCATAAATTGGGAAGGCAAAACCTTGAAACTTCCAGGGGGGAAGGAGGGAGAGTATCTTCACGCCCCTGAGGACCGGAAATGGCTTCTAAAGTAGGACACTAAAAGCACAGACCGTAAAGGGAACAACTGGCGAGCGGGATTTCATTAAGAACTTCTGCTCATGCAGACCCCATTAAGGGAGCGAAAGCACACCACACGGTGGGAGGGAAATCTGCAGGCAGTATCTCCAACACAGGGCTCATCATCGACCGGTAAGACAAAGGGGGAGAAGCAAGAGCCTTGAAAAGGCTGAAACCGGTTTGGCTCAGTGGATAGAGCGTCGGCCTGCGGACTGAAGGGTCCCAGGTTCAATTCCGGTCAAGGGCATGTACCTTGGTTGCAGGCACATCCCCAGTCGGGGGTGTGCAGGAGGCAGCTGGTCGATGTTTCTCTCTCATCGATGTTTTTAACTCTCTATCCCTCTCCCTTCCTCTCTGTAAAAAAATCAATATATATTTTAAAGTCTTGAAAAGACACTTCATAAAAAATATGAACGTGACCCCCCAAATATATCTTAAATTGGCTCAACATCGTTAGTCATCGGAGTAATGCAAATTAAAACGGTAGTAAGGCACCAGTGGGCCCTGGTCGTGTTCTGGTTCATGACATGGGTGATGGTTTCACAGGAGAAAATCAACTTAAGGATGTGTGCACTCCTCTCTCTAGACCAGGGGTGGGCAAACTTTTTGACTCGAGGGCCACAATGGGTTCTTACACTGGACCGGAGGGCCGGAACAAAAGCAGCCTGACCATGCTGGCACTCTCATCTCGGGCTGCTGGTGAAGGAGCGGAGGGGAGAGCAAGAGAACCCTCCGCTCTTTCGGCTCCGCGGGCCGGAGAGAACAGCCGAACGGGCCGGATCTGGCCCGCGGGCCATAGTTTGCCCACGGCTGCTCTAGAGTATTCTTTAATAAAAATGTCTTCCAAAAAAGAAAGAGACTTTAGAAATATACCAACCAACTGTAATGTGTAAACCTTATTTGGATCTTGCTTCACGCAAACCAACTGTTTTAAAAAAAACTGTGAGACAGTTGGGGGAATTTGAGCCCTAACTGCATATTCCATGATAATTAAAGGATTATTTGATTTTTAGGAATCATGATATTGTGGCAATATTTTCAGGAAGACTTAACTTTTAGAGCTATGCTGCAGTATAAATACATATGCTATAAACAAAGTAGTATCTTAAATCTGCTTTAAAATAATGGGAAGGGGAGGACCCCTAAAACAAGAATAGATGAGTGGGTGGCGGCTGCAGTTGGGTGGGCATCACAGCACTGTTCTCTCTGCCTCTGCGTATGTTTGAAATCTTGCATACGAGGCCCAGTTGGTGCGGTCCAGAGGTTAAGCATGGACCTACGAACCAGGAGGTCACGGTTCAATTCCAGGTCGGGGCACATGCCCGGGTTGCCAGCTCAATCCTTAGTGGGGGGCATGCAGGAGGCAGCCGATGGATGATTCTCCCTCATCATTGAAGTCTCTCTCTCTCTCTCTCTCTCCCTTCTTCTCTAAAACCAATAAAATATCTACGTATTTTTAGAATATTGCATAATAAAACTGTGATCACCTGGTTCATAGGTCAACGCTCAATCACCGAGCCATGCCAGCAGGGCCATAAAACCTTTTAGAAACTATAGCAAACCCGAGGTTTTATGTGCTTTAGCTCTGCAGGACTCCTCTGTCCTACCCTTCCCGACCTGGTCGTGATGGAGGCTACAGGGACCTTTGGAAGCCATCTTGGCCATTCCTGTGTTAGCAAGCCGAGTGCCGGAGCAGAGGTGCCCACAGCACACCTGGGCACTGGCCAGCACAGGAGACAGAGTGGCTATGGCAGTCACTAACCCACGTGCGTTGGGGCATATGCCCATGTGAGGCTTCTAAGCAGCTTGGCTGCCCTCCCTAACGGAACAGGCTCCTAACAGAAGCTCCGTGGCCTCGCTGAGCTGACCCTCCTGCCTCACCCCTGGGCAGTAAGCATGTGCTCTCTAGCGTCGTCTCCGAGGTCTGGAGCTCCCTTTGCCAGCGGGCCTGCTGGGCTGCTTCTGGAAGGATGGCTTATGAATTCCCACGTGACGCAAGCCTGCCTCCCTCTTATTCCAGGGCCTGCACTGCTGTCCCTACAGCTTATGTCCCCCTTGGACAGATGCAGGGGGTTGTCCGAACCAGCGGGGAGGGCCTCCTGACTTCATATGTCGCCCAGCAAGCCCTCCAGGCCTGCAGCTTCCCCAGTGCACAGGGAGAAAAGTCACCCATCCCCTGACCCGCCATTTCTAGATGTAACCTCGCTCCGGGCACTGCCCCCTTTAGGGACTGCTGCGTGTCAGCGAGGACCTCGGAGGGATGCGCTGGGTCTCTGTAAGGAGCCTGCGGGCACTCCCCGTGTGGCTTCTGGAGGAAGGGAAACCTTCTCCTGTCCCTCGTGGGCTGACTTATCTGCTGCTAACGGACGAGGGCTTCAACGGGGCGGGACCAAGGCCTCATACGCACAAGAAGAGCAAAGTTCAATAAGTGATTTATAGGTCTTGCTTCCCTTTCTTCTTTTGGCCCCTAAGAACTTCAACAATGATGAACACCTGAAAAGTACCTATTCAGGTGGGGGGCCATGAGGGGCGACCAGGCCAGCGGGGGGTGGGGGAGGAGCAGTTGGGGGCAACCAGACTGGCAGGGGGTGAACCAAAAATAATTAATTTTCCGTTTCGGAAAAGCAGGGCAGTGCAGGGGTGAGCACAAGACTCCCCCACACAGCGGCTGTGGGACCCAGGTTTTCTGTGCTCCCGGTCATCACCTGTAAAATGGGGGCCACGAAAGCGCAGACCTCGTTAGGTTGATGAGAAGGTAAAATAATATATAACTGCAAAGAATTGTCATTTTTTTTTAAATAGAGAGGAAGGGAGAGAGAGAAACATCGACGGTTGCCTCCCACAAGTGCCCCGACTGGGGATCGAACCCGCAACCTGGGTATGTGCCCCAACCAGGAACCAAACCCGCCACCTTTTGGTGCACCGGACGCCACTCCGAAAAGCTGAGCCACCCCGGCCAGTATTACTTCATCATTAGCAGAGACCTGCCACGGGCATGCGCCACCACCAGGAAGAAAGGATGAGAATAGAAAGCGTGGACACTTGGAAACAAAATGAGAACGGGATGGTTGACACTGTGGCTGAAATTTATACACAATTTATATATTTAGAGATAAAGACAAACCTATTCTGAGCTAAGGGTCAGAGGCCCAGCAGGAAGCTGGACATCCTCCTGTGAAAGCGATGCACACTGAAAGGCTGCTCCTGTGGGTGATACAAACCTCATCCGCATTAAAGGAGACAGCAAGCCTCTGTCCGGCTGGGTCAGTGGTCGGCAAACTGCGGCTCGCGACCACTGGGATAGAGGCTTAATCGCAAGGAACAACAACAGCCTGTAATCATTGGAATCGAGAGCCCAGGTCAGTGGTCGGCAAAATCATTAGTCAACAGAGCGGCAAACCGCGGCTCGAGAGCCACAGCACACGAGACTGCGAACGGGGAAGACTGTCCAAAGCAACTCCTGGGGATATTAATTATTGATCTACTTTCCCAAGTTAATAAATAGGCCTGTCTTTGGCCCTTTATTCCCCAGATGGATTTAACCAAATGAGAGACGGGGGTGTGTGTGCGCAGAGTTAGCCATCTGAGAGTGCAGGAGGTGCAGATAATGGGAAGGAGATTTAAAAAATACATATTCATTTAATGCCTGTTAAATATGCACATCACTGCTTTATCTGGCATGTTTTCTATTACGAGTAAATTCTCATGACTGTTTTGATGGTTTGAGAGTGTACTTTAAAAAACATGAGTGCTTTAAAGACGTAACATTAACACCAAAAAAAACAAACAAATGAAAAACACACCGGAAAGCAAAATTCAAATGACATGCTGTTACCAAAACAAATAAATGCTTATACATAGTTAGAAAATGCAAACACTGAAGAAATAAGAACCTCCTTCCTCACCACTCGAGTCCTTCCAGCCAAAGGTAAACCACCGTTTATGCTTTTTATCTTCCCAGGGGGGAAAAAAAAGTTTGCAGCCCTGGATGGCGTGGCTCAGTGGATGGAGCGTAGCCTGCGGACTGGGGAGTCCCAGGTTCGATTCCGGCCAAGGGCACGTGCCTCAGTTGCGGGCTTGATCCCCGGTGGGGAGCGTGCGGGAGGCAGCCGATCAATGATTCTCTCTCAACACTGATGTTTCTATCTCTCCCATTCTCCCTTCCTCTTTGAAATCAATAAAGAAATATGTATATATTTGAAAATAATATGTTTGCATATATATTCATTTACTTACCAAAACGAATCACATGCACACTTTTTTAACTTAATAACCTGCCTTGATACTATTTCCACATCAGCACCCGTGACTACCACATTCTGTCTGCTCTTACACACGGCGTGGCAGTGAGGAGCGTCTGCACACATGGCTTGGTGTTCACATGTGTTTTGGGTTTGTTTTTGTAGCGTGACCTACCAGGAGAGTCAGTGCAGTAACTACAAACTACCCTGGGCGGTCCATCCCAGCTGTGTGGGGAGAGAGGAACAATCTGTCTCCCGGTTTGTTTTGGTTCCTTTGGGAAACTTCCTGAGACAAGGGGGGATCACACCACGTGGGTCTGGGTGGCAGCCTGAAGGGGCCACGGAGGAAAGGACCGCGCTCAGCCGAGAGGAGGTGAATCTTTCTGCTTGTTCGCTTCCAGGCCGCAGCGCAGCAGTTCTGTTTTTGCACTTAGATCCACCTGCGGGCTCCCTGCCCCAAGGCCAGGAGTGGACCGAAGGCTCCCGGCATGAATGGAATGCCTGCGGAAGGGGAGGCAGTGGAACCAGCAGCAGGTAACTGTGACCAGATGACTGTGACCTTCACTCTCGTGCACGGCTGTTGGGAAGGCCCTGCTCACCGAAGACCAAGATTCAGGATGTTTGCCCGGAGCCGTGGTCGGCAAACTGCGGCTCGAGAGCCACAGGCGGCTCTTTGGCCCCTTGAGTGCGGCTCTTCCACAAAACACCACGGCTTGGGCGAGTCTATTTGGAAGAAGTGGCATTAGAAGCTTAAGTTTAAAAAAATGTGGCTTTCGAAAGAAATGTCAATCGGACTGCTGATATTTGGCTCTGTTGGCTAATGAGGTTGCTGGTCGCTGGCCTGGAGGTGCACAGAACACAGCTGAACGGCAGAGCTGGGGTGGAAAAGCGACTATAAAGTCCACAGCCCAGAAAGATCCTGTATAATAAAGAGCTAATATGCTAATGAGACGGAACAGCAGAACCTTCCGGATGCAGCCAGGGCTGTGAGGGCCGAGCCCCCTGGCACAAATTCCATGCACCGGGCCTCTAGTTAATAATAATAATAAAACCACCTCCTAGCTTTAGTACACGTAGTGGCCTCACCTTCTTTTTGGAATGGTGAGGGACTTAAATTCTATTTGGAAACCTGTCAACACAGTGTTTTTTCCAAATGTTTACCTTGGTTGACTCCCATCGATTCTATGGAGCAAGTTGGTCAGTGTCACCCACTGTGCCCACTTCAAAGACAAAATGACGGTGGCACGGCCACGTTGAATGACGTGCCCACGGCCAATCAGCTGACTCAGTGTCCTGACTGTAAGCTCTTCCCTGCATTCTCCCAGGCCCATTCCCGCCGGCCACGGCAATTCTAGAACAAGCCCAAAGCAAGGAGAGCTCACAGGGAGGCCAGAGAAGTGACCGGAAGCAGAGCCCTCTCCGGGGATACCTGAAATCCTGAAAACCACCTCTTCCCCAATAGAACTTTAATAAACCATTGCTAAGTGCCAGGTTGAGACACAAAACTTGACCCTGGACAGAAGAAAAGCAGTCTCTACTAGTTTTACAAAGATGTCCGTGAAAACCTGGTTTTATGTTGTTGTATTATCTCCCCTTTTGAAAATCCAGTAGCTCTCAATTTTTGGTTAAGGCACAGCCCTGGACAGTACTGATTATCTGTCATTTAGTTAGCTAACACCTGTTTCTTGAGCTTTTCTCAGTTAAGACTGTCCTTGATGAGCACATTTTTTTTTTAGGATGGCTTACAGAAGAAATGGATTTAACTTTGTAAAGCAAAGACATGTGTGTGCTGTAGACACCAAACTTTCACAAAACCAAAATTACCCTTCCTTTGGGTGGTTTACTTGGTTATTTTCTATGCCTTCACACTTTTTCATTTCATTTTTTAAAATATATTTTGTTTGTTTTATATATACAAAATATTACACACACACACACACACACACACACATATATATATATATATATATATGAGGCCCAATGCACGAAATTTGTGCAAGGTAGGCCCTCACAGTCCTGGCTGCTGCCTCAGCCCTCGCCAAAAGGTCATCCAGTGTAGTTCTGCTGTTCAGTCTAATTAGCATATTAGCTCTTTATTATATAGGATTTTTAAATTGATTTCAGAGAGGAAGGGAAAAAGATAGATAGAAACATTAATGATGAGAATCATTGATTGGCTGCCTCCTGCACGACCCCTACTGGGGGGGATTGAGCCCGCAACCCAGGCATGTGCCCTTGGCCGGAATCAAACCTGGGACCCTTTAGTTCCCAGGCCGATGCTCTATCCACTGAGCCAAATCTGCTAGTGCTTAAAAAATATTTTTATTTATTTCAGACGGGGGGGGGGGGGATGGAAGGGGGAAAGAAAGAGATAGGAACATCAATGAGAGAGAATCATTGATCGGCCTTTTGCATGCCCCCTACTAGGGATGGAGCCCACAACTGGGGCATTTGCCCTGATGGGGAATCAAATCGTGACCTCCTGGTTCATAGGTCAACGCTCAACCACTGAGCCACAACAGCTGAGTTCATTTCATTTTTTAAAAATTGTAATTATGGGTGAATACATTGATTTTATGACTTAAAAAAAATGGGTCTGAATAACCCTGGCTTAGGTGAACCATACACAGACCCGGCTTCAAAGAATGTATACTCTAGTTGGGAGTCTCACGGGTGCTTTGTTCACAGACATACTATAGTTGGAAATCCTTAGGGGTCAACCAGGTCAACTATCTGCTCTGTACCTGAATGCATGTTTCTGACAGATGGGGGATATACCTACAAGGGTTTGAACACCTCTGTTCAACCAGTACAGACCTGAAGCTAAGTGAATCAAACACCTCCCTATACATCCCATGTCTTTTTCCTGAAAGACAGCTTCAACCTTTTTTCCCTAAACCCTTCTCGGTCTTTTCCAGAAGGGCAATGAGGGGAAGGTCAATCAGGGAGACGGAGGTCCAGAAAGGCTTCTCTTTGATGACCTGGAAGAAGGCTTCTCAGCAAGTTAAGAAACGACACCACAAGCAGCCTTCACCCGTGGAGGCCTGGGTGGGGGGATACTCACCATGAGGGCTGGGAGACTGGAGGTTGGTCAACACAGGCTCCCCGGAGGACATCCAAGCAAGCTCAGTGTGGAAAGACAAACTGCAACCAGAAGGGTGGGGAGAAAGGGGGAGCGTGTGAGCAGAGAGCACACGTGGATGCAATTAACTCAGAATCCTCATACGATCCCTTTTGGTCACGCAAAAAAAAAAAAAAAATAGAAAAGCTGGGCCATCCATATTGCAATGTCACCCCCACTGTATCCTCTTAACTTTCCTCAATGCCGTGTGGGCCTTATCAGGAGCTACCACACGGGTGTTTCCTTGATGAGAGCTGTCCTTATATGTTGCCACGGGCCCAATAAATCATTACAAACCATTTTTCCCCCACTTTGGCCAGAATTAAATTTTGTACAACAGGCCATATCAACGAAACGAATAGTGGGGAGGTTGTTTATAAAGTTGGCAGACAAACGGGGACCTTGGTAGACGTGGACTATCTGGTAATTCAGGCTCTGCGGGGGCCCAGCGACAGGGCCCTATGAACCTTAGCAAGGACTCAGGTCTGTCCCCAGGGGAGCAGACACTTCCAGGGTGAGACACACACACACACACACACTCTGTCTCCCTGGAAGCACCGCTAAGAGATGAGGACCACAGAACTATAAGACTGTGGTCTTATAGAGACTTATATAAGACTTTGGCCCTGAAAAAAAACGTATTTGCCGGTGTATGAGACTGGGCGTATAAGACGACCCCCTAACATTTCCACTCAAAATACAGTTTGTTATATACTCGACGTATAAGACTACCCCCCACTTGGAGGCATATTTTTCAGGGCCAAAAATATCGTCTTATACGCCGGCAAATACGGTAAGTCTCCATCCCACCCCACCCCACCTGCCCTGGGCTTCCTCCTCCTGCCTCCTTCCAGCCCGAGACCCCAGACAGCTCAGATGCTTGACTAATTCCCCCTCAACATCATCTCCTGGACATTTATTTCTCCAAATCTCGAAAGGGCTGTCTTCCCAGGGCCTCTAGATTACCCTGAGGTCTCAATGGGTGGTGGCGAGATTCAGGGACAGAACAGGCATTTGCCTAGCGAGTGACCAGGAAGTGGCCTCCCTGGTGGAAACCCCGCAGTCCGTCCTGTTTCCACCAGAGAAGCCACTTCCGGGAAAGGTTCCCCTCTCCCATTTCTGATTAAAATGTCTTTCCACGATCAGGTGTCTAAGGCCAGCCACCACGTCCATGTTAAACGACTGTCTGGGGTCGCGCAGCGCATTCCCCGGGGGTCCACATTCAGCCCATTGTCACCCCTTTTCCCCCCTAAAACCCCGAGCCAGGGTCCCCCCCAGCGTGGAGTCTGAGTTCGCCATGGGGAGTGGGGGGCAACGGGAGGCTATGGCTGTTCTGTGGCCGCTGCCCACGCTGGGCGGCGGGCGGGCGGGGAGGAGGGGGTTCGGGGCAAGTGCTAAGAAAGAGGGGGACCCCCACCCTCACCCCCACCCCGGGATCCCCTGCCCGCCCCGCACACCCCGGTCTGAGGGGCGCCCGGCCCCTGTCAGGTGCTGCTCCCTCCCAGGCCGCCACTTCCGCTTCCGGGTGGAGCCCGGATTCTCCGCGGCCCATGTCCACCCGCCCAGGGAGGCCGCGGGCCCGGGCGCGCGCGCGGGGCGGCCGGCGTGGGAAGCCGAGGAGGAGGAGCAGCCCGGGGGTCCCCGGAGTGTGGGGGGTCGCGGGCCCCGTGACGTGCGCGGACGAGGGGCCCTGCCCTCACCCGGCGCCCGGACGAGGCGGCAAACCCCGGCGTCCGCGGCGCGCCCCCCGCCGCCGCCGGGCGCCTCCGGGTCGCACGGGGTCCTCACGCCCCCCGCGCACGCGCACGCGCACGCGCGCCTGGACGCGGCCCCTCGGGGCGCGCCTCGGGCCTGAGGGGCGGGCCCAGCTCCTTGTGCCCCGAGGCCAGGGGTCAGGGGTCAGGGGTCAGGGCCGGGGTCGCGCCCCCCGCCGCCGCCGCCGCCGCCGCCGGGCCGCCCCGCCCCTCGCGGCCCCGCCGCCCCGGCGCACGTGCCGGGTGACAGGCCCCCTATAGGTTCCATACCTGCCACCGGAAGTGAGTGAGGAGGGCAGTATAGGCATTTCCTGTGACGCCAGCGCCTGGACTCCATTAGGCAGCAGCTGGGGGAAGAATCAACACACCGGGGAGCGGAGCGCCAGCGGAGCCGAGCACTGAGGCGGCAGCTGCCTCGCTGCCGCCCGCCCGCCCCGTCCGGCCGCCCCGCCGCCACCTCCCGGGCCCGGCCCAGCCCAGCGGCCCCGCCACCGCCGCCGCCCCGCCGCGACCCCCGGGCCGCGCACCCCGAGCTGCCTCCGGGAGGGGGGGGGGAAAGGGCCCGGATCCTCCTTCTCCCCCTCCTCCTCCTCCTTCTCCTCTTCCTCCTCCTCCTCCTTCTCTTCCTCCTCCCCCCTCCCCTGACCCCGCACCCCGACCCCCGCCCGCCCCCGCCTCCCCCCACCCCCCACCCTCCACCCCCCACCCACCCCGGCTTCCCACCACGGCCTCTCTCGGCGAGGAAACTCTGGCCTCCGCTTCCTCCTCCTCCGACTCGGACACCGGCGGCGCCTCCCCGCCCCCGCGGAAGAAGCCCCGAGCCTCGGCCTCGGCGGCGGCGGCGGCGGCGGGGGCCGGAGAGCCCGGGGCCTCGGCGAGCCGCGCAGGCCTCTCCCCGCCGTCCTCGTCCTCGCCCTCGCCCTCGCCGTCCTCGTCCTCCTCGTCTTCCTCCTCCTCCTCCTCCTCCTCCTCCTCCTCCGTGGTGGTAGTGGTGGGTCTCCCCCCGGCCGCCGCCCCCCCGCAGCCCCGGAGTAGCGGCCCCAGCGCGGTCGGCGGCGGCGGCGGCGGCGGCGGCGGCATCATGCAGGCCAACGGGGCAGGAGGAGGAGGAGGCGGCGGCGGCGGGGGTCAGGGCCAGACCCCGGAACTCGCCTGCCTGTCGGCCCAGAACGGGGAGTCGGGGTCCCCCTCGTCGTCGTCGTCGTCCGCGGGGGACCTGGCCCACGCCAACGGGCTGCTGCCCGCCGCCGCCGCCCCCTCCGCCGCCGCCGCCGCCGCCGCCGCCGCCAGCAACAATAGCAACAGCCTGAGTGTCAATAACGGGGTCCCCGGCGGGGCCACCGTCGCGGCTGCTGCTGCCTCTGTGTCCGCCGCCGCCGCCGCCGCCACCCCCGCGGCCCTGGCCACCCCGGACCTGGGCAGCAGCCTCAAGAAGAAGAAGCGGCTGTCCCAGTCGGACGAGGACGTCATCAGGCTCATAGGACAGCACCTGAACGGCTTGGGGCTCAAGTAAGTCGTCGCCGCCGCCGCGGGCAGGCCGGTGCGGGGGGACCTGGGGGGGAACCGGGGGAACCGGGGGGGACGGAGGCCGCAGCGGGAGGACGGCTGCCGGGCACGCGGGGCCCGGACCCTGGAGGAGGGGGGACAAGGCTCGGGGAGCTGCCCGAAGGGGAAATGGGGGGGTGGAGGGGGTGGGGGGGAGACATCCATCGGATGGGACGGGACTGGGGGGAAGGGGGTCCCAGAAACCGAGAGACCCCACTCCCCGCACACTTTGGGGGCCCGATTGTCAACAATCGGGCCCGCGGAGGGTGTCTGTGTCTGGGGGGGTTTGGGGGGGCGGTGGAAAGAATGAAGCTCGGAGGATTTGTTTTTCGTCCATCTCAGAGGCATCTTTGTGGGACGCCTCCCCCCACCCCACCCCACACACACCCCACCCCCAATGACAGGCAGGCCCAGCCGGCCAATCGGGAGGGACGGACGGTCGGTCGCCGACAAGTGTTTATGGGAACCGAGGGGCCGGGGCCTTTGGGGGCGGAGGGGGTCCCGCAGGCAGAGGCCGGGCGGGTGTGTGTCTGTCCCGGGCCGAGGCTCGCCACCAACTCAGCCGAAACCCCAGTTTAGGGGTTTTAGTGCCGGGAGGCGGCGGCCTCTGGAAGGGGGACAGCTGACCTGGTGAATCATTGATTTCCCGGCGCCCGGAGGAGGGCGAAGGGAGGCAGCGACCTTGGCCCCAAACCACGTTCTGTGTACACACAGAGAGAGGCCGGGGGCGGGAGGTGGGGGTGCTGGGGAGCCCCAGGCCGAATAGGGGAAACCGTGTCTCTGCGTTTCCTAGCTCCGACGCTAGCCCCTGGCGTGGCTTTGGGGTCACAGATTCCTCTGGGGGGGAGGGGGAAAAGCACTTTTTTAAGGCGACACCAGGATTTTGATTCTCGGGCAGATGGTTGGTGGCACTGTTTCGCTGAAAAGTAAATGGGGCCGAACAAGAAAACACTGAAACGTAAACAAACACGTCAGGCTGATAAAGGAAGACTCTTAGGTGTCAACATAGCCAAGCCGCTTCTGATGGGCCTCCTGTGCTTTCAGAGAGAAATACAGGGAGGTCTCACCCTTTTTTTGCCAGAAGGAAAAGGAATTAGCGCGAAGAGAGGTTTTGTAAATGCTAGTCTTGCTGAGACCAGAAGCAAGCTGACAGCAGCAGGAGGAAATAACTCGTGACTGGTTGGAACCCACACCATAGTAAATTGGCTATTTTTAGTATAGAGAGAAAGGGGATGGTTTTTGATGCTGGGTTTATTTCCATTTTAAAGACTGACCTACTAGCATTTCTATGCAAACGTGGTGTCTGGATGTGAGACTTACATCTCCCCTCATGGCAAGGCCGGCGAGCTGACATGTTCTGTCTTATGAAACGGATCCTGGTGTGTGTGTTTCCCACTTACTTAACCAACTGCTTACAGCCTGTTTTTAGGTATTTTATTCTTCATCTAAGCTTCTGATGCATTAAATGGCAGCAGTAGGAAGAACTTGCTTTGATTCTAGTTTCGGGAAGGCCTTTACCTTAACTCGATGTAAATGAAGGTGGCAGTTCAAAAATCAGCCCTTTATTTCTTTTTTTCTTCACGAGATCAGTCTAAGAACCTTTGCAACTGTTTTCATAGACGTTAGCTTGTTGGGAAGAGGAAACCCTGAACTGGTCAGGTCGTTTTTACACTGTATCTCTCCTGCAGCCAGACTGTTGATCTCCTCATGCAAGAGTCAGGATGTCGTTTAGAACATCCTTCTGCCACCAAATTCCGAAATCATGTCATGGAAGGAGACTGGGATAAGGTAAAGTAGGGCCCCTAGAGCTGTGTGGCTGCTGCTAAAATTATGTATTTTTGACGCGCATGCCGTGACACTTCTGTTTCTCTCTCACACCCCTTTTTGCAGGCAGAAAATGACCTGAATGAACTAAAGCCTTTAGTGCATTCTCCTCATGCTATTGTGGTAAGAGGCGCACTTGAAATCTCTCAAACGTTGTTGGGAATAATTGTGGTAAATACACTTTTGTTCTTAGTTTCACATTTATGCTTATCTGAATAGGTTATTGCTAACTCTTAAGCTTCTGCCTCTTATAAAAGATAAGGCCTAAAAGGAATTAAATTTCATATAACTGAATTTGTAAACTAAGACGAGTGTTTATGATGTGTTGGAGTTGGAGCTCTGTATTTTTAAGCCATGTTTCATAAGCGTGTCTTTTGAACCTATTTACAAATGAAGCTCAATACAAAATTATATTGAAAGGTCATGCTTTTACTGCTGTTTCATAAGAGTTCTATGCTTCTAGAATCAAGGATAAATTGTACTTTTATGTAATTTAAAATACTGAATGTGCTGGTAAAGAATGTATTTGGGTTATGGATGTCTATAGGCCTTAAGTAGCTGACACTATTTTTTTTTTCATCTTCGGCAATTATAATTATAGTCCATTCAGACCAACTCTATGGTGTGCTCACCATTTTCCATTCTTGCATTCCAGTTGTGTGAATTGACAGTGTCAACGTTTGTCTAATGTTAGACTCCGGTGGAGGGTTTCCATGTGCATCTGACCACTGGGTTCTGCTTACTGGCCTTATTTCCCCAACAAGATCGATTTAGCAGTTTGCCTGTTAGCCCCTTTCATAAATCTTAGTGAACCTTTGATACCGATAGGCTCTAATTCTTCAGTAGACATTGCTGAGGGAGAGGAGGGAATACAATTTTTTTCTAAGTGCTTGTGATTGGAAACCATGAAGAATCAGCTGCTCTGGCCTCTTCCTGCTGCCTTTGTGCTTGTAGCTGATTGGTTTGTTGTCAGAAGCAGCTTCCTGTCTGGTGGGGGAGGGACAAGGGTGAATAGGAAGTGAAGTAAGGAAGCCAGCTGTTTGTTAAATATTAGTAGATGAGTGTTACTTTTGTTGTTGTTTTTTAAGTTGGGTCAAACGTCCATCTTTCTGCCTTTGTCTATAAACCTAACAGAGTCTCCTGGTTTTGTTTTTTGGGTTTTTAAAACAAATCTTAATTACAAAAGTTTTCAAATTCTTAATGTGATTTTATACCATTATATAATCCAAGAGAATGGCCTTCAGGTGAATTAAGGGTGCAAACAAATATGAACAAATACTGGTTCATTTAAATTGATTATCTTCGTATTATCTTTTTTTCTCTTATTAAGTATTTAAAATACTAAAAATTTTAACTTGCTATTATTGAATCAGATGGTTGATAATTAATTAACTCATGGAATAATCAATTCCATGGTCAGTTTTTAAAATGAAAACACAGAAGTTAAAATAAATAAACATCTATATTCAAAAGGATTACAAATTTTCCAATGACTACATTTTCCCCAATTAGTGTGTTTGGAGTTTTAAAAAGAAAAACACCTAAGCATATTTTAACTGGCCAGCTTTTCATAAATTGTTAGCTCTGATGGAATGGAAGGTGACCCTAAAATAAAAGCAAGGCATTTCAGGCCAAAATAAGAATTGGGGTTCTTTTCCCATCAGACAAGCTAGCGCTGCTTCTACGGTGACAGTAATGAACTTGCCCATGGGCTGTTTTAAAATAAGGGTGTGATTTCTTGGAGGACTGTTTTCCTTTTTTTTAAGCTTCACCCAAATTATGTCTGTAATTCAGTAGTAAACATTTGAATGGGCTCACTTCCTCTTTTTCTTATGTTTTTATAGTAATTTGAGACTTCTGTATTGGATTTAGATGATTACTGTATCTCATTAGAAACCTTCATTAGAAGCAACTAGTGTTAACTGACTAAAGGTAGTTGTAGATAATAAGGAGGAATCCTTTCTTTTTGCAGCCTGTTCAGTCTGTAGAACATTCTAGGATCTAATAAAAGATGAAGATTAAATCTCTGGCTGAGCCTCACGCCATCAAACTGTTTAGGTATTTATACAAAGAAAGGGGTTCCAGTTCTTATCTTACTTTAAGCATTGATGAATCAATTGCTTTTAAAAATGCAGTTCAGCATTTTTTTTTTCACCTTTCTGCGTATGTTTAGGTTGATTCCTCTCCCCCTCCTTCTCCAGAAGATAATCTAATGTAAGCATGAGTTTGTAGTAATAAACATAACTAATTTAACTGTGTAGCCAGACACACTTGATGACTTAGTCTAGAATAAAATTGTATTTTACTTTTTAAACCTAAATGTTTTTATTGACCTAATCCACTCTCCACTTTCCCCATTGCACCGCCCTTTCCCTACCCCCCATCTTTTTAAATGGTTTCCAGTCAAATAATACTAGAAATAGCAGAATTTGCTCTGGATTTTCTAGAAGCTGAGCTCATGAATCAACATATTTTTAGTTTGGGTTCAAATATGCTTAGCCATGTCTGAGGAATTGGGTGGGTATTTGAGGTCAATAACATTAAAAAAAAAAAAAAAAAACCCAAACCTATAAGTCTAAAAATATGTTTGATTCTTTATTTTTCAACTTAATAGAAATATGCTTAACAGAACGGTTCAAACATTGATGTGCAAAAATGAAGTAGTTTATTTTAAAGTCAAATAGGGCGGAGTTTTGAGAGCCAGGGTTTAAATATACTTCATTTCCCCTTTCCTCTGAGTCATTTAATTGATCTAACTTGGTTAAAACCTTGTTCCAGAGTTAGTCAGAACCACTACTAAGTTGGCTAAGAGGCTGTTCTTGATAAACAGACTTCCTGTGTATCGTAACTTTTGAGTTCTTTTTTCTCTCCCCACGTTGAGTTCAGTGTAACTATATGGGCGGAAAGGATAACCCAGTACAAATGCTGGGTAGGCAACGGGCAGATTCACCATGTGAGGCTGTCTTTCAAGCCATCCTGTGTGCTTACCAATTTCAAGTTTATGTTAGACAGCAAAAGAAAGAAACACTGCTGGCCCCAAAGATGCTGCAGAGTTATCAGACACCAGAAAGAATCCAAAACATTAGGAGTTGGGGACACAGAAAGGGGAGTGCACTTTCTCTTCTTTCTTCTGTTTCTTTCCTCCTTCATTTAAGAAGCATGTAGGCTTTTACACAACCGGGAGCAAAGCCCTGGCCCCACATTTCAGCACACTTGAGTTTTGCCTTCTTTTTGAAACATTTTCAGTAAATAATTTAACATCATTTTCGAAAGGTATTTATTTTCTTGGAAAACTGCATTTGCATTTCCGTGCCGTAAATTTTGGGAAGTCAAATAGAGTTTTACTCGCCACCTTTATCATGAGCATCAGTGTTTTCTCCTCAGCCACGGCTGTCTGTGCTGAGTCAGCAGCATGCCCTCTGCCATGTGCACCACCGAGATTTGGTACCAGTTTCAGGATACTCTTTGTCTTAGTCTGGATAGAGTGACTCACAGAGGACTGCTCTGGCGCTGCTTTTATGGCATGCCCTGTCTACCGAAAATCGTGTTTATGTTGGCTTCTCTGGCCTTGCTCTCCTCTCCTCTTTGCCTCTGCCCCATAGAAAGAGAATAACATGTTCCAGAAGGATCTTGGTGGGAAAATAAGGAGAAAAGAGCACTTGGGACACTGTCCCTGCACACATTGGAATGGGAGAGGACCTAATGATTGATACCCAATAAATTAATTAATTAAAAATTTGCCCAGAATTAAAGTTTTCCTCAAATTCCCAATTTTAAAGAAAATTTAATGAAGAAATGAAATGCGAATGCTGACACTGCTTCATGTGGCATTTAAATTTAAAAATTCTATAACAAAATATTCTCAAATTTGAATCAAAAACACTGTGATATGAAACTTTTATTATATACTGATAAATGGAGATATATGAACTCTTCATTTCATAAAGAGTTGAAAAAATTTTTTAAAGGGATAAAATGGTGAGAATACCCAGAATTAACTTCAAATACATTTTGATTTTTAGATTGTTTTGTTTTATTTAGTCTTCTGTTTTTGGTTTTTGTCACCTGAAGGGCTTCACAGTGTTTTTAATTGGGTATATAAAAGTAAACTTAGAGTTGCATGCACAGCAGCACTTTCTAGAGCATCTTAGAAACTAATCTGTTTCTGAAACGCTCATTTAGTCAGTGTAACTTTGTGTAAAATTTGGTAAGTGTGATTTTCCTAGAGTTATAGGAGCTTATCTCATAGTTGGAAATTTTCCCTATTGGTCTTTAGCTATAGTTTTAAGATTAGATTATTACCAAGCATAAGCAATGTATCTTATAAAAGATGTATTTAAATGCATGCCTAATTTATATGAGAGGGTTTGTTTTTGTTTATTTTTATCAGCTGGTAGGTTATGTCTTTCTTCTAAATATTCCCTAATAGAAAATCTTGAAGAGCAATTATATGATACTTTTAATTCCATATATAAATGATCATTTCTTCAAACCATTTTTTGAGAGAAGTATATTTTAATGTGTTTAAAGTAAGCATTAAGTGCTTTTTAAAGTAAGCGGATTTGAGATTTTTACCACTACTTCTTGGATTCTCTAAATATAACTAACATTTCCTATCTACTAACAAAGTTCTCAATGTACATCAGTTGGCTTGCAAGCTCCACCAATAGCAGATATAATGAAAGTCCCTCTAAGCAGTGTCCTTAATTAACTAGGCTTGAGGTTTAAAAGAAATTCCAAACTTGATATTCATAAATCTCTTTTCTCTAGCAAAAAGCTGCTAAGATTTTTCAAGTGACTTTTCATCACTTTTAAGTTAAAATAGTATAGTAAAGAACATTAGAAAATACCAAAGCCCAGCACATTTCAGAAATAACAACAACAACAACTAAATGTGAAAGTATTTCATAAGTTGGAAGTGGTTTATCCTTTAAGGGAAAAGAGCTGATAATCGTCTGTGCTTCATAGTTAATGTATCAGTGACTAGATTGTCTCCAGCCTGCAGAGACAGATATTGGATCTTTTTTAAAACCTTGGCGTTGAACCTTTATTGTCTTTATTGAGTCCCATCGGGCTTGTGCTTGTCCACTGGGGCCGTAGGAAACTCAGTCCTTTGTCCACCAACCTTCAGTCCACTTGCTGTGCAGCTCTTCTTACTTTAATGAACCAAAATCTGACACTTTGCAACTTCTGCCTCATGCCTCTAGTTCCGCTTTCTGGTCTACGTAGTCCTTCCTTCACATTGTGTTAAGTAATCCCTTCTTTAGTGGGATTTTCTGTGCTTCCAAGACCTGTTCCCTAAAACGTTCCCACTGCCCATTATAAAAGTCCCAGGCTTTTTTTAGTAAGAAAATTTACAAGCCTGTAAATAGTTCTAAATTTTTATAGAAGAAATAAAATCCTAGGTGAATGTTTTGCGGGCAGAATTCATCCTTACCTGTTTCGATGTCATTAATGATCGTATCTAACTTGAGATTATTCAAAACTGTTGTGTTAAGCCATGGAATTGAGCAAAGTCACATTTAATGAACATACCGTGACTCCATTAACCCCAGATATTTTGAGTCGTATGAAAGCGTTTTAAAACGTGATTGCCAAAGGGCATAGTAGAATGGTTTCTACTGTTCTGTTTAGGCGCAAACATTTTCTGAACCTTCCGTCAACTTTTTTCCCCTGACTGCTGCTTTCTGTCGTGTCAGAGGATGAAGTTTTTGCTGCTGCAGCAGAAGTACCTGGAATACCTGGAGGACGGCAAGGTCCTGGAGGCCCTTCAGGTTCTGCGCTGCGAACTGACGCCCCTGAAATACAACACGGAGCGCATTCACGTCCTCAGCGGGTAAGGAGGCCCCTCCTTAGACTCCGGGCGGATGGAGGGCTGTGACGTTCATCAAGGTCAGCTTTCCGAGTTACATCTCTCCAACATTTTTCCAAGATCTGAATATTGCTACATTCTTGGGCAACACTAACCTGATAGATTCACTTATAGATGTACTCCACGTTAGAATAGAGAAATATTTAAGTGGGTGAAAGGAAGAAGAAATGGGTATTGCTCGTGGAAGGCCATTTCAGAATCTTCTACAAACCCCACAAACTAAATGTGAAGGTATTTCATAAGCTGGAAATGGTTTATCCATTCAAGTTTCTAGAATGAATGTGCATAGATTCTCTTAATGTATACTTATCATGTACCAGGTCCTTGCTAAGCACTTTATATGAACAATCTCGTTTTACTTTCATGTCAATCCTTTAAAAGTTAGAGTACCCAAAAGCTTGGTTCTGGACCTCCTTTCTGTTCTGTCTAAACACTCTTCCAAGGTACCCGTATTCTGTACCATGCCTTCGCATACATCGATGCGCCGATGGCGCTTAAGTTCATCTGAACTCCCAGCGCACGTGGCTGATAGCTACTTGACTGTCTCCGTTTGGCTAATAGGTCCCCAGTTAACTGTTCAAAACAAAATTCTTGGTTCCAGTTGCCCACCCACCCACCTCACTCTCACTGACCTGTTTCTCACTTCAGTAAGTGCTAAGACCTTTTACCCACTTGTTCAGACCAAAAACTTAAGCCTCATCCTTGCTTTTTATTTTTCAAATTACAAGCAAAAGTCCGTTTAGGAAATTCTAGAGGTGGTAGAGTGAACCAGCTGGGCTGTATAAGGAAACAAGTTATAGAGGCAGAAAAGGGACGTTGGAGCTTGGGAGAGAGAAAGGCGAGGATACTGCCTGGGAGCGTGGGGAAAGAAGACAGCAAGGGCCTGACCTAAAACCTCCCCGATTTGTCCCTTGCTCTTCTCCGCCACTATCCCTACCCTAGTGAACCCACCAGCGCCTCTCCCTGCCTTCACAGTGCGTGTTGCACACAAGCAGCCACAGAAACTCCTAAGCAAAACCACCTGTTAACCCATTTCTCTCCTTTTCTTAAAACTGTCCACTGGCTTTCTCGCATGCTTAAAGTGCAGAAACTGCCCACCCACCAAGGGCCCTGATCCTTTCCTGCCATCCGTGCCCTTACTCACTGCTGTAGTGACTCTAACGGTAAGGCATTTATCTGCCTGTTCACTTCATCCTAAACGCTCTTCCCTGACCTCTGCAGAGTCGGCTCAGGTCCCTACCCAAACACCCGCAGCTGAGACCCCCGCCAGGCATTCCCTGTCACATCACTCTGTTTGTACTTTTCTTTATAGCATTTTTCATTACATGAGACAGCCTCTGCATCTAGAACAGTGTCCAGCCCTTAAGCCATATAAATAGGCCCACGAAATCTTTTGGTCTGGCCATGCAACCACAGGTGGGACTCAAAATTCAATGAATCTAGGAGCTTCTTTCATAGCAACATAAATTTATATTAAGCAAACGATGTTATAAATATCCAAATGGCCCTGGGCAGAAAAAGGTTCCCCACCCCTGGTCTAGAGCAATACTTCACACACAATGAGTTTTCAAAAAGGTAGGCCCTAAGATGTACAGGGTTCGTTTTAGGATTTTTGTAGATTAGTAAACTAAGCCTCGGAGAGGTGAAGTAAGCAGCCCAAGATACAGTAGTAAGTCAGCCAAGACTCAGAACCTGGTCTGACTGATTCCAGACTCATTGGTCTTGACCCACCGCCGCATCTTGGAATCGTCAGGTCTGCTGTAGAGCTGACACATTGCTGTATTCGGATTACCTCTTTCGGAGGTGTCCGATTTCTGTGTCACCTAAGTGCCATTCCATGGTGGACTTGCTCTTCTGCTCCCGCAGTAGCGCCTACAATTTAGTCGTAGCGGTTTTCTGCAGTGAGCTTCCTCAGGTTTGCCCTACACTGTTGTGCATGAGTAAAAGGCCCAGCGGTGACAAGATGTGGAGCCAACATCAGAGCTCAGTCCAGTGATGTCCGTTATGTCATAAGACTTTCTTTGAAACCTTAAGGTGTAATGTTTTCAAAAGGGCGCCGAGACCGTTGTGGGTTATTTTTACAAAATTTAAAAAGTAAGTTATTTTCTAGAATTATTGATAATTTTACTCCCAAAAGGATATTTTAGAAACCATATTTTTGCCACATCCAGCTTAAATGTAATTAATTACTCAGTACAATTTTTTAAAAATTAAATTCTCATCAGCTAAGGCACTGTATACTACATAGCAAGAGAAGCAGTTCTGTTGTTGGGTGAGAGGCTATTAATTGATTTAAATGCTAAGTGCAATGTGCTTTATGCAGTTAAGAAAAGGAGGAGGCGATGCTCGGGTTACCTGAGCGGTTTCTGGTACTTACGTTATCGTGTATTAAGCTCTGTGTGTACCAGGTGGTGGGCCGAGTGCTCCATCTCATTAATCCTTCCTGCCTTGTTTCATCCCCTCTTCACAAGTGAGAAGAACAGATTTGTCTGAGAACAGACAGCAAGAGCAGAAGAGTTATTGCCAGGTCTAATCTCCATGTTTAAATAATGCCTTCACTTCTTTTGCTTTTAAAGCCCGTTCTTCCGAGAAGAGGCAGAACCAGGTCAGGGTCACACTCCCAGCGGGGGGCCCTCATGGATCCTCCAGAGTCCATGAGCTTTAGCGTTTGTGCCCCCTTCGGCACAGATAGTGAGAATAAAGCCCTTCCCAAATGTCATGCTTTGGGGTCGCAGTGCCTTTCGCAGGATGACACAAGGATGGTTGTCCGATTATACCATTTCTTAAGTGACCTTTTTGATAATCTCTTAAAGGTATGTTGTTTTGCTTAATTAACCTGGTGTTCACTTTTAAGGTTTTGTTTTGTATTACTAGCGAGAAGCTGTTAAGTTAGCTTGGTGGTTAAGAGCAAGCTCTGCAGCTAGAGTGTCTGGACTCATATTCCTACTTTGCCTCTTAACTTGACCCTAAGTCTGTAACTTAAGCTCTTTGTCTTCAATTCCTCATCGATAAAGTTATAATAATAGGGCATACTTCATACAAGATTGTTATGAGCATTAAATGAAGTAATAATGGATGTTGAGTGCTTAGAACAGAGCCTGGCACACAATAAGAGCTATATATATAGATAACGATTACAATATATAAGAATATGTTCATAGATCATATATATTATAATAACATTTAGCTATTGCTGTTATATTACATTTTTTTATTATATTCAGATGCCAGGTTGTATTGATGAACTGGGTCCACTCCACAAGTTTTTCTTGATCAGTGTTTCTTAGTAAGAACTAGCTGTCTTGAGTAGAATCAGTATTTCTCAGTTGTTTTTAATCCGGAGAAAAGGACTTGCTATTTGGTTCTTTCCCTGTCGTGTTTTTAGGTATCTGATGTGCAGCCACGCAGAAGACCTACGCGCAAAAGCAGAATGGGAAGGCAAAGGAACGGCTTCCCGATCGAAACTGTTGGACAAACTTCAAAGTAAGAGTCTTAATTTTTTGTGTGTCTCTGTATTTGTTCTTAGAGTAGAAATAGGTGTTATGAGTCAATTAGGTGGGCTTGTGTCAGACACACTCTTTTTGAATGGTTATTTAGGGAAAGGTTGTAGGGAGGTCCATCAAGAGAACCCTGTAGAGCCGAGGTTCCAACTCTGCCATGGAGTCTAAGCTAATTTCCACCGATGGTGAGAGGGTGCTGGTCCCAGACAGTTCCCTGTCATTTGTTTTATGTGGCGATGCTCCCCATAGGATTTTGTTTGTGGGGAGAGTGCTGTGATTAGGCAGAAAATACATGTAAGCCACAGCTGTAAACCAGGAGTGTTGTAAATAGTATTGTGTTTTCAATGATAGGCCCAGATTTCTTCTGTAAATTGTTTCACCCTCCCCTCAACTATGTTCTGCGGCTTCCAATTTAGGGTAGGAGTTTCACTTTTGCCATATCTTCATATAAAAGATCTTTCCATCTGTGCTTAAGTCATGTTACTCTTTATGCTTCATGTTGATCTGAGAACAGAGATCCTAAGAATCAGAAAACCATGTGACTGGAAGGTATAAGACATTAAAGGACCAGAATAGATTGGTATCAGTATCAAAATACCAGTTACTTCTTGAATTTTCATTGGCATTAGAAGCAACTAGAATTTGGCTTGTTCTTTGTTAACTGGAATTTTTTCTTATATTTTTAGTGATGAATAATCTCCCTCAAACACATCATCTTTAATTTTGTTACCACCTTTTTCTTTTTCGTTTTTTACTTAATTTTTTAAGTATTTACATTGATTTCAGAGAGGAAGGGAGAAGGGAAGAGCGATAGAAACATTGATGATGAGAATCACTGATCAGCTGTCTCCCGCACGCCCCCTGTTGGGGATGGAGCCTGCGCATGTGCCCTGACCAGGAATTGAACTGTGACCTCCTGGTTCATAACCACTGGGCAACACCTGCCAGGCCGCCTTTTTCTTCTTTATTGATTTTTTTGTTTGTTTGTTGTTTAGAAGATCCACATATTAAAGCCCTCTTGTTCAAGTGTCTTCCGTTCTAGTGGCAACACATCTGCAGACAAGTAAATATTCATTAAGCTCATGTTACATCGCCCAGAACTGCTCGATTTAAGAACAATATTATTAGGGTAGAAGAGAAGTAACTATCTGATGTAAAAGTTTATCCTGTTTTGCTTTGTTTTTTAATTTTCATTTTTCTGTCTAAAGCGTATTTGCCACCATCGGTGATGCTTCCCCCACGGCGTTTGCAGACTCTGCTGCGGCAGGCAGTAGAGCTACAGAGGGACCGGTGCCTATATCACAATACCAAACTTGATAATAATCTAGATTCTGTGTCTCTGCTTATAGATCATGTTTGTAGCAGGTAAGAGGAAATTTAAATTCTGAAGTAGGCTACCATTTTTCAGGCTCAGTTTGACCTTGGAGAAGATGTTTCCTCTTTTAGTTTTGTCCTGTAGCTATAAAACAGTTCATGTGTCATTTAGCATCTGATCATGAGTAGAGCTAGAACTGCTGAAGTTGAAAAGTAAGAAAAACGTGTATATGTTGGTGTACAGCAAGCCACCCTGGCGAACTGAAGCTGGAAGCCATGGGTGGTCATTTTCTTTCTCTGCCATTTTTTTAGGGGCGGGTAAGGAACAGTAGGTGAGAATGCCAGGCCCAGTGCCTGGTGTCCTTGGATGCCAGCGACCACCTAGTGGTTCTTTTCCTGGGCATTATGGCTATTTTAACTTTGGCCCACATTATTTCCTGCCCCAAAATACTCTTTCCTAATGCAAGTTCTGCTAAAAATGGTCAGACTAACGTGTTGACTTTGTGGTGTGGGTTTTGTTTTTATACCCACCTATACACGCTGTTTAACTTGTCAGAATTCAGAGGAGTATTTTGAATATAACTGTCCCTACTATTTTAGTGAACTCCAAAATGAAAACATAGCTTTTAAGTTTTAAGATACTGAAAAAAAAACGAATTGTGAAATCTTTCAAACTCCAGGGAGGAGAGGATGGGGACCTGGGCAGTGATTCACGCTAATTTTTTAGGTATGCATAAGCTACTTTCACATGTAGGTGAGTTCTCACCTCATTCTCCCTAGTTGCAATAAAAAATAATATATTATTTGCGCTACTGGCCTTAAATTTCATGTGTTATTTATCTTAAAGTACTAGGTGCATGTCTTAAATGTTCTAAAAGAAAATAATTAAAGATCCTTTTCCTTTATCTCTCTTTATTCTTAAACATTGTTGACTTGGTCTTTCATTTAAACTGAATCGAGGTCGGAGGAGATAATAGATTAAAAGGCTATATGGTTTCTTATTTCATAGCTCCTTTAGGGAATTTGAGACCAGTGTTGAAAAGGCAGTTGTGAACCCAAATCTTTTTTTGCTTCGTGAGTTCATTGTTGGTGGAATGTACTAAAAGGTATTTATGGCAGACTTCATGATTCAAAAGTGTCAGTAGGTTAAGAGATTGCCTTCCTTCCTGTTGGGAAACTGAAATCTATGAGAGTGTGACCTACATTTTCCCTAATGTTTTAACTTCTATACCAATACCTTTGAACCTAAATGATAGAAGATATTTGGTCTTTAAAAGAAAAGTCGATGTTTCTTATTATCTGCTTTACTCCTTTTTAGAAAGTATATTTTAGCATTGAAACTAGAAAACTATATTTTTACAAGCTAAATCTTAGCATTGAAATGAAATAGCAGCCCTTCTCTTTAGAGAATAGAAAATTGATTATGATTAAGTAAATTATAACTTTTTTCTTTTTTCATAATCTTCACTCAAGAATATTTTTCCATTGATCTTTTGGAGAGAGTAGAAGAGAGAGGAAAAGAGAGAAACATCGATGTGAGAGAAACGCGTTGATTGGTTGCCTCCTGCATGAGTCCCGACCAGGACCAGGGTTAGAGAGGAGTCTGCAACTAATGCATAATACTGTCTTTTTTGACAAATCCATGTAAATTTGTTAAGATTTACAAATGCATTCCTATCTTATTTTTTTTAAGTTTTGATCTCCAAAGAAGTTTTATCAGTTGTTTAACCTTTGTCATTATGGTTCACCTATTTTGAAAGAATAATGATTTGTGAACGTCTTTGTTTCAGGAGGCAGTTCCCATGTTATACTCAGCAGATCCTGACGGAGCATTGTAATGAAGTGTGGTTCTGTAAATTCTCTAACGATGGCACTAAACTAGCAACAGGATCAAAAGATACAACTGTTATCATATGGCAAGTTGATCCGGTATGTATGTACTCTAGTATGAGTGTTTATAGATTGCAAAGAGAGGTCATTTTAAATCTAATTGAGTGCACATTTTTAATGTTTGCACATACAGATAATATTTTGCAAGAACCTCTTTTGTCATCTCTGTCATGTCTTACCTCTTTTTGTGTTGTCTAGATTATGGGTATAAAACTTATCAAAATTGTTGAGTGTGATATTCGAGTGGTTGTACTAAGTCTGTGTGTGCATTGTTTAATTTACTTCTCTGAATAACCATCTGAGATACAAATATCTCTTTAAATGAGAAAACTGATACAGAAGCTAAATGTCCAGGCTCTCACAGCAAGTGAATGGAAGAATTAGACTCAAATCCAGGAATGTTTTTATTCCAGACCTGCTCTTAATGTCTTTCTTATCTTAGTTAAAACTTGATTTATGGATTAATACAGTACCCTTCTGTCACAAGTTAGAAAAGACTCGTTACCATTTTGCCTTTTGAAATATTGTGTTGTATAATTTGTGGAACTTCTGTGAAAAACATGCACACACACCCCTTTTTATTTCAGTGATGCCTATGAACAGTATATTACATTCTGGATTTAAAATTCTAAGATTTAAAATCGGATTTGTCTTTGTGTGTAACCAGGTGACCTACAGATTTGTTGAAATAAGTATTTCCATTTCTTGCAGCCACTTGGACATTTATCAAGCTATCAAAGAAGTTCATGGCTCCAGATAGGTTAAGGAAATGTATTTGGTTAGCAGTCCTTCACCTAAAATCATAAAGTGAATGACCTTTTAAAAAAAAAAATTAGAGTTAGAATATATTAGCCCAGGATAAAGATCTTGGACTCCAATGTTGGAAAATAGAGAAAAGGATCCATAGAAGGAAATTTTTTTAAAAAAAGAGATTCAAATTTGAGGACACACATCAAACTTGTGTATCTGTAATATACTGTGAATGAAGAAAGTAAGTAAGAGCTAGTCTTTGCCTTAAAGCATTTGGGCAGTTTGGGGAGGAGGCTTGCAGACTAGGAAGTGAGGTTGATGAATTCAGCAGCGGCCAGCTGAAGAGGCTCTTGTATGCTTTGCTAAGGGGTTTAGACTTCCTTGCCAGTGCTTCCCAGAGTGCTTTGTCAGAATTCTGGTTGTGCAGAATGCTAATAGATGTTACGTGTGAAGGGCTTTTGTGGCCAGATTAGCTGGGAAATGTAGAGATAATGCTTATATTCCAATCTGAGAAGTTGTGGGTTTAGTTTGATGTGATGTTACTTTGTTATGTCCAATACTATTTGAAACACTTGTGAGAAAATACCTTTTTGCATACGAGTTTTAATGGCTTTAAAAGAAACAAACTTAGAGAACCTTAAGCCTTAAGATTTGAATTCCACTACCTAGTTTCTTTTAGCAGGTTTTCTTATCTTTGCCTCTAAAAACAAGAGTTTTTCCCATTCCCCCTGTCAAAATCTAAGCAAAATTAAGTGGATTCCATGAACATGGTATTTCTACTTTGGATAGATTTGTATAAAGAGACTGCTCTTGTGAGAATATAAAATTAATATCCTCTCTTTTTTTCAACTTTAGACCCAAGTCTGAAAAATTGCTTTTTTCCACCTCTAGTTAAATTCCTCTCTCTATTTCCTGTCCACATCCATCAGTATCTCCTAAGACAGAAATTGGAAGTTGTCTTTGAACATTTCTTATCTCGTTCTGTTCTGTCGATTTTGTGTCCCAAGAATAATTTGATCTGACCTCTTCCGGTCCCAACTGAGTTCATTTAGGACCTCATTTCTTGTCTTAACTCCGGCTGTTGCATTGGCTTTTGAAGGGTGTCTTTAGCCTGTGTCCCTTCATTCTGATTTGTCTTCTGCATTGTTGTGTGAGCTCTCTTCCTAAAGCCAAATGTCATGAATGTACTCCACAGCTAAAAAGTCTTGTGTCTCTTCATTCAGGATAAAATTTAAGCCCTGACCCAAAAATAAAGACGTCTAGTTCGTCACTTGCCACTCCCGTGTTTGCTCTCTACAGTCCTCCTCCAAAGCCCGAGAGTATCTTGAGTTGTTCAGAGTCAGTCGGCCCAGGTTCCAATCCCTAGTTGTAAACGGAGGCAAGTTCGGCTCTCTCTAAACCTTCATCTCCCTCTCTATGCGGAGGGGGAGGAGAATACTTACCTGTCAGATTTATGAGGATTAAATGAGATACTGTTTGTGAACAGTGCTAATACTGATCACCGCCAAAGTGGTAGCTCTGCTGGTGGGAATGTAAAAGACCGGTACAGACATTTGGAACACGGTTTGGCAGTTCCTCAGGATATTAATCATGGAGTTTGTATATAACCCTGGAATTCCACTCCTAGATAAGCTGCCCAAGGGAAGAAAACAAAAACTCAGACATAGCGCCAGCAGCATCAATAGTAAAAAAGTAGGAGCAGTGCCAATGTTCATCGACTGAGGAGTGAGTAGACAAAGTGTGGCTCATCCCTAAAGTGGAATGTTGTTCAAGAATTTTAAAAAAGGAGACACTGATACATTCTACAACGTGGATGAACCCTGAAGGCCACATGTTGTATGATCCATTTATATCAAATGCTCAGAATAGGTAAATTCATGGAGAAAATGCAGTTGCCAAGGGAAGGGGAATGGTGAATAACTGAATAAACTGAACACCACTGACCTGTATATTTTAAAAGACTGGATTATAGGTATATTTCTCAGTAAGGCTGTTTTAAAAAACAAGTAACGGGTAGCACTTACTACTCCTGTTTTTCGTTTCCTTGAAAGCCCCCAAGGACATTGTCTATGTCATCTTTACGTTTCCATCTAGCACACAATGTCTTAATCCATGTGGCAGCATGAACAATCCTATGAAGCAAGCTTGTCAGAGCTTCAGTTGGGGTGAAATTGTGAAACGTCCTCAGATTGTATTATCAAAGTGTATATTTGTAGCTATATAAATTCTCATGCCCACGAAACAGGGACTTTAAGGATGGAAGCTAACCGAGCTGTCTGTTTCTCCTCCTAGGATACACACCTGTTAAAACTACTTAAAACGTTAGAAGGACATGCTTATGGCGTTTCTTACATTGCGTGGAGTCCGGATGACAACTACCTTGTCGCTTGTGGCCCAGATGACTGCTCTGAGCTTTGGCTTTGGAACGTACAAGTGAGCAAGTTCCATCCGTGGTGTGGCCTTAAGTAAAGCGTAGTCATACTTACTGCTCATTTTCCTTCCGTGGAACACAATCACCATACTGGGCCTCTTACAAAGGGAAATGCTTCAAATGGAACCCAAGTGTCCAGAAATTTTACAAATTTAAATATTAGGCTAAGTGTAATAAGAGTTTTTGGAAGAATAGTCCATAATTCATGCTATTTACTATGGTACTTTGTATCTCCAAAAATATTTTATATTTCATATTTTTCATAATTATACACTAAACTTAACCTTTCAAGTGTGAGGACATAGCATTAAATCAGATTTTCTATTCTTTTTTTTTTTAATATATTTTATTGATTTTTTTTTTACAGAGAGGAAGGGAGATGGATAAAGAGTTTTAGAAACATGGATGAGAGAGAAACATCAGTCAGCTGCCTCCTGCACAATCCCTACTGGGGATGTGCCCGCAACCAAGGTACATGCCTTGATCGGAATCGAACCTGGGACCCTTCAGTCCACAGGCTGATGCTCTATCCACTGAGCCAAACCCGTCAGGGCAGATTTTCTATTCTAATGGCAATCACACATCTCCCTCCCTGCATTTAATATTTTTAATAGAGTTTAGTAAATTTAAATAATGTTCTCTGCTATCTAATGAACTCATTTCATAATTTAAAATCCCAGATCATTCCTAAAGTTTCTTTATGCCATTTTTATCAAACCAATATTGTATTTGGGGTTGAGTTCTGGGGAGAGGGGAGGGGAGGGGAGAGGGAAGCACAAAATAGAATATATGGCTTTCTCAATAAAATAGGTTTGAAAGGAATCTGACCTAACGATAAAAATTGTTGCCCTTAAAACTTTTTCCCCTCTCAAAAGCAGGGAAATGTAGTCATAATCGTGTCATAGAGACTCTTAACTTACAGCACCTGTTTAGTCTTCCTTTGGGTCAGTTTTTTAATTTCTGGATAGTTAAACTATTTTTAGCTTAACTGTTTTACTGTGCATGACTTTACATACTTGTTCTAAAAGGGTGGTCTTTTTGAGTCAGGTTTCAGATTGTTCCGTTACGTTTTTAGGTAGGTTCCAAATTAATAGCCTCATATACTCACTCTCCTGAACATAATAGAAGAAAAGGCCATTTCAGAACTTAGTGTGTTAACATGTTCCTGGATAGAAAACCCCGAGGGGTTAGCTGTTGCATGTGTATTTGTGCTTCTAGACTTCTATTTTAACCGTTTATGTCAGCCATCCCCAAAATAGATAGGTGAGACAGTTTTAACGGGGGAAGGATTTCAGATTGCTGACTATTTTTTCAGGGTAAGGGAGACATCTGCTTTTCTATTTTTGTGCCCCCGTTCCTGATCATACACTTTGTTTTCACTCTTTTTTTTTTTTTTTTTTTTTTTTTACTTTTGATTACCCATTTCTCACAGGACAATTATGCCCATGTACTTTTAATTATACCAAGGGCAGCTATTCTCTCTCAGATCCTGTTTCTAATCCATGAACAAAATGGAGTCAAGACTAGATTAAATGGTATGTGTCTACCTTCTAAGTTGAGTAACTTAGAAAAATAACAGGAGGATGTCTGAAGGTCGTAACCACTAAATAGCCTTGCTTGTTAGTTGGGATGCTTTAGAATGGCTATTGCTAACTAGCACGGAAAGCCCTCTCTTTTCTGTTACCTTTAGTTGAAGTTACATATCAGAAAAATAATTTTCATTTCTCTTTTCCCATTTCCCTACTACATTTTGAGCATCTTGAATATAAAATTTTAACACCCTTGGCCTAGTTAAAGGACATGGTTTTCCTACTTATTAGAGATATTTCTGAGGAATATTTAAAATAAAATGTGTCCTGAGAAGTCGTGGAAACTCAGAAGGAGTAGGTGTTTTGTGTTAGACTTTTCATCTTAATTGGGAAAGATTACATGTTTTAATTTATGGATGTAATTGACTTAAGATGAGAATTTTATTGGAGTTTATCTCATCATAGCTGTTCTGTGGGCCAGGCATTGTTCAACTCCTGGGTTTTTCTCCAAGTCTTTAATTTCTCTTGTAAGTGCTATAAGCATTTTCATAAGGCTAATTTAAGAAAACTAACCAGATACCCCAGTTAGTATTCTTTTCTTTTTTTTCTGTACACATTCCCTTTACGGGGGTATCTTGAAGGTCTTATTCTCAGTTTTCTTTCTTTGCAGACGGGAGAGCTAAGGACAAAAATGAGCCAATCGCACGAAGACAGTTTAACAAGTGTGGCTTGGAATCCAGATGGGAAGCGCTTTGTAACTGGAGGTCAGCGTGGGCAGTTCTATCAGTGTGTGAGTATTCCGTTTTCCCTTTCCATGTCTGCTTGTTTGAAAGCAAATTTAGCTCTGTGTAAAGAAAGAGTTTATAAAAGAATTGACTTTTATAAGATATCAGAGACCCGGTGCATGGCCTGCGGGATCGGGCAAAACGGGCGGTCCTGGCCCGCTGAGCCTGCCGCCGCTGCCACCACCACCACAGCCACCACCACAGCCACCGCCACTGCCGCTACCACTGCCACTGCTCAGTAGGCTGGCTGCTGTTCCACATGTGGTGCCCTCCTTCAGCGGAGCAGCACTCCTATATGGGAGTGCTCTGACCAATGGGGCAGCTCCTGCTATGAGTGTCTGCCCCCTGGTGGTCAGTGCCATCATAGCGACCAGTCGTTCAGTTGTTTAGGCTTACTTATATAGAGAAGATACTATACGGCCCGGCCAGTGGCTCAGTTGGTTGAGTGTCATCCCTGCACCAGGAGGGTACCCGTTCAGTTCTCAGGGCACTTGCCTGCGTTACGGGCTCGATCCCCAATAGGGGGCATGTAGGAGGCAGCCAGTGGATGATTTTCTCTTATTGATGTTTCTGTCTCTTTCCCTCTCCTTTCCTCTCTCTCAAATCAATAAAAATGTATTTTTAAAAATTAAAATATACTATATGAAGACGTTTTAACCATTTTAAGTGTTTGTGCAAAGTGTAGACCATGAGTTTAGTAAAATGTTTAAAATTCGTTTTGCTAAGTTTGTGTCTAAACTTTTAGGATACATTATTTGGTATAGTGGTAGTTCCTGATTCTGTGAAATGCCCCTTAGCACTTTTAATAGAGCCTTGATCTTTAGAACACGTTACAAATTTCGTGACACTTTTTTAAATGACGTAACATATTCCTAAGTTTTATAACTGTAATTACAGTTTTAGTAATCTTTTCATGTCTCAACTCCTGAATATTATAGGACAAACCCCAATATAGTGCATTTTAAAGGGAATTGTTTTCTAACAGCGAGACATTTACTTGGAACTTGGGAATTCTTTCTTTCTTTGTGTTTATCTGTGTGTAGGGTTGGTGAAGGGAGGATAGGTTGGCAGAGATGCTCACCCCCTCCCGCTTCGGTGGTGGTGGAATGAAATCTGACTTGTGTTCAGATTTTCATGATTAAAAACATTTAATGGAACAGTCAGTCTGAGATTAGTCTCAGGAAAAGACAATCTTATTACAGAAAAATCAGGAACTGCTTTGTTTCTTTGTTTGCTTCCTGAGATGGTTGTTTATTTTTAATGACCAAAGTCATTGTCATTTTCTCCTGCTCAGGACCTAGATGGAAATCTCCTTGACTCCTGGGAAGGTGTGAGAGTGCAATGCCTTTGGTGCTTGAGTGACGGGAAGACTGTTCTGGCATCAGATACACACCAGCGAATTCGAGGATATAACTTCGAGGACCTTACAGATAGGAACATGTAACTATTTTTTGTATTCGTTAATCAACAATTATCTGGTTTATATTAAAATGTGTAGTTGAGCCCTAGCCGGTTTGGCTCAGTGGATAGAGCGCTGGCCTGAGGACTGAACAGTCCCAGGTTCGATTCTGGTCAGGAGCACATGCCTGGGTTGGGGGCGTGGCCCCCAGTGGAGGGTGTGCAAGAGGCAGCCATTCGATGGTTCTCTTTTATTAATGTTTCTGACTTTCCCTTCCTCTCTGAAATAAAAAATAATACTTTTAATGTGTAGGTGAACTCGCTCTTTAGAGGAGTTTTTATGGATTTGGTGTTAATTCTGTGGTGATTTGGATTGATGGTCAGGTGGTGCTGAGTAATCCTTAACTCGATTCTATTTCTTGTATAATAATGACTGCAGACAAAAGTGTGATATTTAAACTAGAACATTTTACATTTTAATAATTTGAATGTCTTGTTTTCTAGTATGTTGCTTTTGACAAATTGTTTTCTGGTTACAGAGTACAAGAAGATCATCCCATTATGTCTTTTACTATTTCAAAGAATGGCCGATTAGCTTTGTTAAATGTAGCAACTCAGGTGAGTTAGCTAATATTATTCTCAGAAAAATTCATCTTAGTTCTAATTTTAATTGTGATTTTTATTATAAATATAAACAAAAATATTTATATCACTTATTAAGATTATACTGCATGTGTTTGATCCTTAAGTGCATAGAATCAATTCTGAATTTGTAAGAACATTGGCATTTTACATAAAAAGAAAATGAAAATGTTCCATAGGGAAAGGGATATTCACAAGTTATTTTTTTAAACTCTTTTTTTTTTTAATTGGTGTAAATAAATACCTGTTTTCTCTTTTGTCTACAGGGAGTTCATTTATGGGACTTGCAAGACAGAGTTTTAGTAAGAAAGTATCAAGGTGTTACACAAGGGTTTTATACAATTCATTCATGTTTTGGAGGCCATAATGAAGACTTCATCGCTAGTGGCAGTGAAGGTAAATCGTTTGGGTCACTATTCTTTCACATGTATTGTGTGTTCACTTAAAGTTCTATAATTTTTTCAATTTGTGGAGGCGGGCATGTCTCCAAGCAAGTTCAGATGTTAAATTTAAAATTGTAGGAGTCATTCATCCAGTACACTATTAATTTCTCCTTTTTTTGGAATGACTTGAGTCTTATCAGAAAATAAGACCTAGCGCATCTTTGGGAGCAAAAATTAATATAAGACACTGTCTTATTTTGGGGAAAACAGGGTAGGAAAGACAAATGCAGTTCTTCAATGACTGTCTCAGCTTTTGCTTCACACACACACACACACACACAGAGTTCAGGTACAGTCCCAGCTTTCCATCTTTTCTTTCACGTTTTGAAACCAGGGCATATTTCTACCTTCTCACACTCAGACACTGCCTCGCTTGGCAGCGCTCCCCCTGGCAGTTCCCACACTGGGCACACAGCTGCCAGTACATCGTCAGATTGAACACTTTTCCGATTTACCCTGGGATGCTGCCTTCTGTTTAAGAACCACCACCTAAATTGGTTAACTCTTAGGGTAATGCATGAAATTTACTGTGTGCTAGACTCTGTTCAAAACACCTTTCACATGCAAACTTGTCTGTCCTCAGAACACGATGGGGAAGTGTGAATCCCCATAGTCAGGGGAAGAGTTGCAAAGAGTGGGCATCGCGCCAAGGTGACACAGCTCGCCAGTGATGGAGGGAGGGTGTGCGTGGCCATCTGGCCACAGAGCCACACTCGGAACCACTGTTCTGTATTATGTGGTTGGGTGCTTGGTTTTTTAAGGTTCGTTTTATCACAACGTAACCAAGTTGTGGGGGCGTGGGTTTTGTGGCCATTTCGTGGTTACAATTGGCCGACTGCAGAGCCGCGGGATGGGCCGGCTGTCTGGGCTCACCGGAAGTCCTGGCCAGGCCCCCTGGGCGGCAGTCGCTTAACCACGGCAGGTTTCCTCAAAGCGGGGAGCACAGTGCCCGCCTCACAGTGGTGGTGAGGAGTAAGTCACACATGTAAATTCAACAAGTAATTACATGTATTTGGTACCTAGTACATTGTAAGCGCTCAATAAAGATAAAGCCGAGCTGCTATTCTTATTATTGCTACTTTGGAATTTGGATACATTGCTTTTCTGTGTCACCTCGCATTTCCATAGAATTTATCACCTCTAACCTACATTTGTTTATATTCAAAGACCTTGTCTCTCGAAATGTATTACTCATGGATTACAGAATATTGCAAATAGATCTTGTGATTTGAGAGCTAATCACCTTTTAACGGGGGAAATGCACGTATATTTTTTTAAAATAGCTTTTCATAAGGTGATTTGTTAAACTGTTAATGTTTCATTTATTCTTTTTAAATTCTGATCATCAATCCATGTGTTCTGCGTGTGCTGACGGTGGTTTTGTTAATACATAACCACTTCGTAACTGTCCTCTGGATCACTGTTCGTTCAGATCACAAGGTTTACATCTGGCACAAACGGAGCGAGCTGCCAATCGCGGAGCTGACGGGGCACACACGCACAGTCAACTGTGTGAGCTGGAACCCACAGATGCCATCCATGATGGCCAGCGCCTCAGACGATGGCACTGTTAGAATATGGGGACCAGCGCCGTTTCTAGACCACCAGGATATTGAAGGTAATGCCGCCCGGCTGCCCGGCTCCTCTCCCGGTGAACGGGCCTGCTCGTTAGAAGGTTCTAGCGGTTTAAAGTGGGACATGATTTACCTGCTCCCTTTCATAGCGGTGGTACACTGACTCCTCCTTCGGGGTTTAGGTCATCTGACATGCAGTGTTGTCTTTGTAGCTTCCGTGGTGACAGTAGGGAGAACACGCTAGAACGTGCCACCTCATTGACATCCAGCTCGCTAGTTAGTGTTGTCACTTTAAAATCTTAGGGAAATCTTGAAGCATTGTACACTTTAAACTCATGAGAACGAGCTATTACACAGAATGTGAGCAACTGTGGAATGATCCTGATTGTGGATTTTACCCTTAAAAATAAACATCAGTTAATAGCATGTAGCCTACTAGCATGAGGTAGGCATGATGGATAAAGGGAAGGGAACTACTAAAACTAGCATGTATACCTAGTGCCAAGCAGCATGCTAGGCTTGTCTGCAGGATCCCCCATACACCTCGTAGCCCGAAAAGAGCAGTGTTCTCCGCATTTCCGTGGGTGAGAGCATTTCCGTGGGTGAGAGCCTGCTGAGTGCGCCGGGTCCCCCACGCCCAGGCCCGCAGGCGGGTCCCACAGCTTCAGGCACTTGGAGGTGAGGAAAGAGCTTCACTGAGCCAAGATGCCAGAGCTGGAGAGAAGAGGTAACGAGACGTTTTCTGTAACGACAGAGCCCTCTTCTTTCAAACAGGGCAAGTCAAATATTCAGTTCGCTTTGAAGGAGCTAATTTTCCTAGAAGCAGATCGCTTTGTTCCTAGCGGGCCCCACCCAAGCGTTTGAGGAGGAGAGAGGACCAGCGGCTCTCAGCTGAGGGGTTCTCACACAGGACGGCTGTATCTCTCTGCTTTTATTTTATCTTTGTGCTGCACACTGTAGAAGACGTGGCCAGATCTTACTGGCCCGAGAGGAGGGATGGCCAGAGATGGGGGGAAGCACGTAGAGCGGGAGGGTCAGGAAGGGGTGAGCGCCCCCTCCGGTCGTTGGGAACCGAGGCGGCCTTTGTTGCAGATCACTAGTGACTCTAGCACTCCTCAGCCCAAACACCTGCCTCTGTGTTGTCCTCTGCCAGGTCAGGACCCACTCTCCGAGACGGTTTATAAATCTATTACTAATTACATGTGCTTTTCTACGTTTACCAGCCATTTAAAGTTCCTTCTTCAAATAAGCACGTTTGGGCTAGAGAAGTGGAGAGTAGGCACATCGGAGCAGATCATTGTCAGGGGGGCTCGTTTAGAGCTGCCCTGAGGGCAGTGCGCTGCAGTGGGGTCGGTTCCCTGCTCCGGTGGGTTTGATGAGTGAGGGTACCAGGTACCCCTGCGGTCCGGAAGCAAGTGTCAGCTCAGCTGTAAGGTCCGGGTCTCATTCAGCAGCTGCCCATTGCATTTGGCTACATAGATGTAGCCCCAAACATTTCCACTCACATATAACATAATTAGATATTTGGTTATATGCCTTCTATACAGATACCTTCTGGGTTCTTAGTCCCCTGCTTGAAAACACGATTTTGGGTTTTTTGTTTGTTTTTAATTAAAGTAATACCTGTTTGGAATAGAAATGTTGAAAAACATAGATGAGACTAAAGAAGTTGCCATTTAAGAATCATAACACCCTAAGACAGTGGTGGGCAAACTGCGGTTGACTAATGAGTTTGCTGACCACTGACCTAGACTCTCGATTCCAGTAATTACAGGCTGTTGTTCCTTGTGATAAAGCCCCATCCCAGTGGTCGGCAAACTCAGTCAACAGAGCAGAAAACTGCGGCTCACAAGCCGTATGTGGCTTGTGAGCTGCAGTTTGCCTACCACTGCCCTAAGATATGCTATATAAGTCATTCAAATAAAAATTTGTCACTTAATTCCATTTCAAAATAGAGAATTTGCTGACCTTTTGTTATAGTAGAGTTCCGTACTGTGTGTGTGTTTGCTTTATTTTGAGGAATATATAAAATAGAATAGTCTCAGATGCTAGCATATGCTACAACTTGGATGAACCCTGAAAACAATATGCCGAGTGAAAGAAGCCAGACACAAAATAGCACATATTGTGATTCCATTTATACGAACGGACAAATCCACAGAGACAGAAAGCAGACTAGTGGTTGCTTAGGATTGGGGGTGGTGTTTGTATGTGGTAGTGGGTGATGAAACGTTCTGAAACTGGTGGTGGTGGTGGTTTAACCATCCTATGAATATGCTAATAACTGTTGAGTTGTACACTTTAGATTAGTACATTGTATAGCATGTGAACTGTATCAGTAAAGCTGTTGAAAACATTACACCTCTCTTCCCCCCAAAGAAAAAAATAGGGTGATTTTGCAGAATTTCAAACTGAGCTATCAAAAGGACCATTAATTATATAGTTATAATGCACAGTTCTGCTTTGGGCTGCCAGATATGTCTTAATGTTATAAACTGTCATAAAGATTTTCCTATTGTGCATAACTATTTAAAGGTTCATTTTTTAAAATTATTTTATTGATTTTTCACAGAGAGGAAGAGAGAGGGATAGAGAGCTAGAAGCATCAATGAGAGAGAAACGTCGGCCAGCTGCCTCTTGCACGCCCCCTACTGGGGATGTGCCCACAACCAATGTACATGCCCTTGACTGGAATCGAACCTGGGACCTTCCAGTCCGCAGGCCGACGCTCTATCCACTGAGCCAAACCGGTTCCGGTTCAAGGTTCATTTTAAAAGTAGGAGATTACAATATAATTATTCACTTGAGTACTGCAATATTCAAAGTGATCATGAGTTTAATGTATAGTGTGAGACATGACGCAGGCGCATCGTCTTAATGATTATGATGAAAGGACTAAGAGTTTGCCTTGATGTGTTTGTTTTAATGTTGCTGCATTTTTTGATGTCGTGGTATTGGTTTTAAACCTTTCTAACTGGTAACTTTTTTCTCCCCTCCCCTCTTCTCCCTCTCACCGCCCTTCCCCGCACACTCCTGTCCTGTCTTCAGAGGAATGCAGTAGCATGGATAGTTGATGGCGAATTTGGAGCAGACGACTTCTGTTTAACTTAAATTAGTCGTATTTTAATGGCTTGGGATTTGGTGCAAACAAACATGATTGCTAGCTGGACAGACATGCTCGTCATGAAAAAAAGAACCATTTCTGAAGCCCGGTTGGGGCCAAACATTACACCTTGCTTCATAGTAACCAGTTGAGATGAAGCACGTCGTTAGAACGTTGTTGGACGCCATGTTGAATTATCCCCCATCGGTTGTGAAGAACTGTGCTACATTCAGGCTTGCCCATTGAACTCAGTATATATATTTTCCCCCCCTGCCTTTCGTCTGGGGGGATACCATTCTTGTTGCTCTTCTGTGTAATGAAGTTTAAAATGCTTGTTTGGAAACTTTATTTAACAGTTTAGAAGGCTTGATAGAAAGAGTGCATTAGTGTGAAGAGTATACATTGGATAGGAAAGAATTTCCTCCTTTTGTTTCTCCAAATCTTTCCGCCTTATTTAGCTTGAGATCTTTGCAGCTTGGTTCATGGATTCTAGCCTTGCCCGTTGCACAGTATATACAGATCCAGATGACAAACCAGTGAACTATGTCAAAAAAGCACTCTCAGTACTACATTTGACAAAAAGTTTTGTACTTTTCACATAGCTTGTTGCCCCGTAAAAGGGTTAACAGCACAATTTTTTTAAAAATAAATTAAGAAGTATTTATAGGATCAAAGTGACTTCCTTTGTATACATTTGGAATCTAAACCAGCTTAAAAACAGTTTCCTCTAGGACTTAGATGCGCAGTACAACCGATGCTCTCCTGGAATGCCACCCGAGACCCGGTCAGAAGCAGTGCTGGGAAGGACATTACACAGGAAACGCAGAGTGATAATTGGAAGGTGTCCCCCCGCCCCCTTTTTGTTTTATTCCCGAGGGAGTATCGTACCTGACCTTGAAGAAATTCAAGATTTAAAAAGGATTTTAAATATAACCGACATGGGAGATCAGTAGGCAGTTGAGACGTTTGGCAAAGCTCCTTCCAAGTTGTTCTCGGCTTGGGAACCGTTTGGTGTGATTTAGAAGAGAGTAGAAGCCGCAGATGCTAACTAACCACGTTGGAAGTCGATAGTATAACCGAGCTCGGTAGAAGAATGCAGCAGGTGACAACCACATTTAACCCGGTTTAAAACCTCACGGCCATTTCTCTTCGTTGCCCTTAACATTCTGACACGTAGGGATACATCCATTTTTAAAGAACCCCCCTCCTCAGTTTCTCAGACATTGCCATGCCGAACCTCATTCTACACTGGTGCTGTGGGTAGTCTCTCCCGCTCCCCTCCCCCTCTTAGTGCACAGAAAGGTTTCCTTCACGGAAAAGCACTTTTCATTTTGAGAATCTCACATTTCAAAGAAGCCAAAAGCCTGGTGTTCACGTTGTGCTTTTAAGTCCTGTAACAGCCGAATAAATGCACATCCCGAGACCCCTTTGCACTGCCCTCCTTTCTCAGTAGAAGGTAGATAGGTGACCACACCCGTTACATTGGGCAGAGGAGCGGGAACGCCCCTAAAATGCGATTCTGATGGCGAAAATCTTGAATTAAGTCCCATCAGGCCCAGCCAACTCTGTGTTACTGCCATGAGCAGACAGACTCTGGGGGATCCACAAAGAAGAGAGAAACCTGGGTGTCCGAAATCCTCCCATCCAGCCTGGGCAGCTGGGGATGGCAGCACAGGAAGGGGGAGGCCGGGGAAGGGGAGAAGAAAGAAACACACAATTGGCCTTAAAAATAGCACGGATTCTCCCAACAGCTCTCCTAGTCAGAGAACGCGACAAATCGTGTGGTCAGCAGATTATTTTATCAAATTGGTATGTAAAAAAGCTTTCTTTTGAGCTCCGTTTTGCAGAGATCCTTACTTAGAATCAAGAATTCCTGTTTTGATACTTCTAAGTTAAGATACTTATATGTTACACTTGATCTGGTACTTCATTTTTTTTTTCTTAACGACAATTTACTTTTTACTTTGAAGCTTGAATAAAAAAAATCTTCATTGGTTAACTGTATATAATTAAGTGGCAACTTCTCTTTACCTCAGCGCAGTTAAGTCCATATCTTTAAGCGATTCACGTATATACCCCGAAGCCGTTAATACACCCCAGTCTGCAGGAATGTGACTAACGGGACGCGGGCCCGGACACTCCACCGCTGTTTACAGACGTGGTTAACGGCGTGTCCGGGAACATGGGAACACCAGCCGCCCCCAAGGCCTGTGTGTTCAGTCACAAACCCTTTAGAACAGCCGAGTGGACGTGAGGCACACCCCACTCACCCTGACATAGCTCCATGGACACGGAGTCACAACTATGCAAAGGTCTCAAAGGCAGCAGCTAGCTAGGTGAGTTTGTTGTCCAAAGGGCAGCCTCCTACATACGCTGGTACTTGGCTGTGCCATACACGTCTGTCTCATGCACTTGCCATGCTGTGATTGTTGTGCTAGAAAGGTGAAATAAGTAAGAAACCCAGGGATTTAGGGGTACAAAGTCAGGATGGCCCACCCCTAGGTGTCACTGAACACTTGAGTGTGACGTAGGGTTAGCAGTGAGACTACGTGGGAGAAAACCAGCCAGCCAGCCGTAGACACTTAACAAACGTATGAAATGAAAAGTACCAATACTTTTTGCACATAGATCCAAATAGAGTGGGGGATTTGGGCTCCCCAAAATCAGGTTAGTAGGCTCATTTCCATGTGCTTAAAAATGTTTTTTTTGTTGTTGTTGTTGTTGTTACTAATTGATTAAGGGCTAGAGCAAGTATGAAATTAAATGTGTTTTTCCGCCAAGTAATCGGTTATTCATAGTCCAATGTTGGGGATTGCCGAGACCGGCGCATGTGGGTGGTGGTAACCAATCGGGAGGGATGACTACGCTTCAGTTTTGGTTTTTGTACTTTTAATTACTAGCGTTCATGCCCGCCACCTCTCTGTTACTCTTACTGGCCAGGGAAATGTGTTACATAAAACCAGGTAAGTAGTTTTTAAACCGAGGAAACTTGACTTGCAAATGTCCCTACGAGTTGGCCCATTGTAGCGGGTGGGAGAACAGAAAGGGACGGCCTGACTTTAAATACAAACTAAGCAATTAAAGTAACCTGCTAGTTCCCAGTTAAGAGGGGGGCGGGGAACCCAATTTTTGTCAGTATTTTCTTAATCCGGAATCACACGAGGCGTAATCTGGTGATTTTATCGTTAGGAGTGTTCTCGCTCTAGAGTGGCATTCCGTGACATTAATAGCAAACCCTCTTCCCCATCCCCTCCCCATCTTGAAATTCTCTCTTTTAGGATTTGGTTCCTGCCCACAAGAACCTCTGCTCCCAGTGGTAAATATATGGTACATCTCTTGAAAGGGGCATGTCCATGTCAGTTTCTTTCACAGAAGATGGCTGCTTTTGAATGGGGAGGAAAGAAGACATTTTTCTTAATATCCTTTTGTCCCATCTCTAGAACGGATATGCATTTCGATTCGGGTTTAATTTCTCACTTGGACATTAGCAGCCCTCTTGGGGCTGCTCTCCAAAAATAGTAGCACTTCCATTCAAAAACCACGTTTGGTTTACTATGAACAAACTCAAAAAGAGAGGTGGATGCCACTCACACGTAGACACTTTCTAAAAACAGGGTGAACTCAATTGAAATTTTTTCAGTGTTGTTAGGCTTTTGTCACAGTTAGCTGCCCTATATAGTTGCAAAAAAACAAAAACTATAAAAACTCATCCCCTATCTACTTAATCCAGATAGCCTGGATGTAATGAAACTGATAAGTCTTAAAATGTGTGTGTGGTGTGTCTGTGGAAGAGAGAGGACTGAATTCATAGAAAGGCCTGGAAAACAGCTTGCCCTAGGCTCCCATCAGTTTTACTAAAAGTCTTGTGCACACGCGGAGTGTCCCCTCCCTCCGAACTGAAGGTTTGGTTAATACTGGTATATTTTTTTATAAGACCGATAAGGTGTCCCCATCTTTAACGTCAACATTTTCATTGTCAGGGTCAATGCGCTAAAACTGAATCGTAACATTTTTAGGCACAGATGGAAAAAAACGTTATTGGCTCCTTGAAAATGGGGGGGTGTGTGGCGAGGGAGGGGACTAGATCCACAGAGCATGTGCGTCCTTACAAACCAAGCTGGAGAGATCAAGAACAGAACTCGTGTTGATCTCAAGATTTCAAAATTGTCAAGCTTGACATGGCATTGTGGTGGAACTAGTTAACGTTAGAGCTTTTGGTATGTAATAACTACTTGCGATGGACTGATTAACTGTTTCAAAGGATTGTGTTCTTAAATTTGGGGGGTTATTGTTTTTGTTTTGTTTTTTAACTGCCTCTCAAATTATATTTAGTTTAAATTTCTTTGCTTTATTATTTCATTAAAGCATAAAACACTTCAGGTCTCTGATATTTATTTTCACTTGCCCACTAATTATTTACGAAACACCCTTTGTTAACGTTTATAAATGTGTAGTATATTAAATGTCTTTAACATTTTGTTCAGTTGGAGCTACATTAACCTTGGTTTGTGTTACCGGTTTGTTATTTTAATACACCTTTCCATGTCGGTGCGTGGCACTTAACCACCGTTTGTATTCCCTTTCACCCCAATAAACAGAATGAGTAAGAACTGTTGCCGTGTTAACTCATAATATGCATCGATCTGCATGTTTTAGCGCGGTTTTTACCTGAAACAACCAATTTGCTAAATTTGACTTTTTTAAAATATATTTTTATTGATTTTTTTACAGAGAGGAAGGGAGAGAGATAGAAACATCAATGAGAGAAAAACATCCATCAGCTGCCTCCTGCACACCACCCCCCACCGGGGATGTGCCCACAACCAAGGTACATGCCCTTGACTGGAATCGAACCCGGGACCCTTCAATCCGCAGGCCTACGCTCTGCTCTCTCTATCCACTGAGCCAAACCGGTTTCGACTGAATTTGACTTTTTAAGTTGATGACTAAGGAAGCACTGTTTTATCTGTTGGGAAATCTTTTTAAAGAACTGTGTGAAATCATGGATTAACTTAGAAAAATTTACATTTTAAAGGAGTCGCATATCCCACTTGTTCAAAATATTACTGATCTGAAATTATGCACTTAGGCATCGAACACCTTGATTAGTAGAGAAAATACATTTCTAATTTGAAATTAAAATTTATATCATAATAATTATATTAGTTCTTTAAAGATCTTCTAAGAGTGGAGGTCTGTTCAGTGAAAGGAAGCTCAAATGTTGAAAATTAGTATTGGGCAGGCAAGTGCCCTCAGCTTAGGGTGGCAGAGCTGCTCAGAAGCCAAGAGGCACTGCTGTGAGCCACGGCTGACGCTTCCTCTGGGCAACAGGCAAGAGAACAACGGAGTTTCCTGCTCGTTTTCCTTACATACGGCTCTGCATCGCAGTGAGCCAACTGGATGGTTCATTGCATTTCAAGTTCCATACCAGATTCCAGCACCAGCAATGACAATCTCCCACGCTTAAACCTAAGAGTAGAGAATGGTGTTTTACAACAATTCCCTTCCACTTAAGTTGATGGTCTTTGGTTACATATTCAATGGCTTGAAATTTTTTCCAGAAAAAACTTAAAACTGTTAAGAAAGACTCAACAAACCATGTGATCCCATCGTCCTAATACTACCCTGTTTCCCCAAAAATAAGACAGCGTCTTATATTAATTTTTGCTCCCAAAGATTCGCTAGATCTTATTTTCAGGGGATGCGTTATGTTTCCATGAAGTAGGTCTTATTTTCGGAGGATGTCTTATTTTCGGGGAAACACGGTACCTCCAAGCGTCTCAAGTGTCGCCATTGACTGTGTGGCAGTGAGCTCTTCTCCCTCAGTCTCCATTGACTGAACTGAGCCTGATGGATCTGAAACAGATTCTAATCACATAGTTAACAAGACACTCAAGCAGCATGAAATTAATTATAGCTACCGCAGGAAATAGGGAAAGACGAGTTTCAGTCAAGTTTTCCATCCCATTTTGTGGAGTTTTTAATATATTTTCTGTCGCCCTGCCCTTGAAAGTGTGGCCTGCCTTCCTGTGGCGTGCGAGGTTGGGGGGGCAGCCCCACTCGCCCCCACATCCACGCTACCATCTTCCACGCACAGGTGGCGACAGACACCTTCCCGCGCTGGGGTCCAGGCTAAAGCTGAGAACCAGAAATCTACAAAAACTCAACTCATGGTTTTTTAAATAGTTTATATGGTAAAAATACAGCAAAAATATTTTTTTTTTTTTGTTCCAAGAGGAAAAAATATACTGCTATGGTTACGGTTCTAAGGATGACGGAAGTATCACTGGCTCCTCAACCGTGCGTGTAGTGTCGCTGACTCCCACGGCGGCGGCTCCAGCTCAGTCGTTTATCAACGCTAAGATCATACTGTGGAGAGAGACATTCGGGTTACCCATGATTCCTTTAGGCATGTCCCATCACATCCCTAAGGCTCATCTAGGAAAATCGTTTGAGTAAAAAATCATTTACACCAAAAGAAAAGAAAGTTTATGTTAGGGTTTCTAGGTGCCCTATGTTCTCTTCACTAAAAAAGAAGGTAATCAAGGTGGGGGTGGGGATATAACCAATACTGGGCTGCCATCTAGGAAAAACAAGCTATGTCCGGAGCAAAAACCAATTCTCGAGCCAGATCTTTGTATGCCAACCCTGTGCCTGCAACCCCGCCTCCCCTCCAACCCGGCAACCTAGGACATTCCCACTGGGCCTCACGGTCAGGCCTCTGCTTCGGGAGGCCGGCCCCGGGGCCCAGGGCAGAGGCCCGGGCTCCTTCCACAACCCACCTGCCACCCGCCGGCTTCCTCTGCTGCCCTGGATGGTGAGCTCTGCCCAGACTAGCGCTCTGACCTGGGCGTCCTCACGCATATCCCAGGCTCCTGGCTTCTACAGAGAGACCGCATGCTGCTCCCCTGTGTCACCTGACATGGTGCAGTCTCTCCATAAACCCTCCACTAAAACCACTACAGTAACAAACTACCATTCCTTACTGGGATCAGCTTCACTCTACTGAGATCAAACGATGAGATACACAGAAATAGCCTGGCATTGCTACTGGTATGAGTTGCTTAGAGCATAGTAGTTCAAAGTTAACCACACTAAGTGTACTCTGCACAGACCAGATTAATGGTAGTAACCAATATTTCTTTTTTAAGTTTTTCTTTTTACAGTTTAGGTCCGAACAAACCTCAGTGCTTACAGACATTATCTCATTTAGTCCACATCAACAGATAACGTAGGTACTATTACTATCGCATTTTCAGAGGAAGAAAGTGAGGCACAGAGAGGTTAAGAAACCTGCCCCAGGTCACACAGTAAGAGGCAGAGCCCAGATGCCCCTACACCAGTAACTAAACAAAAAACCAGCGGCACAGATTCTACCAATCTCTAAGAGAAGACGCATTTCCCCCCTTTCATTCTATTTAATAAACGCGGAATGAGGGCCAGAGGCAAGGCAGCCGTGCAAGCTGTGGCCACGGCACAGAAGGGAGCAACATAAAACCCCTGCACTGGAAATCTGATGGTTTTGGAAATAAAGCCACTCTTACCAGCAACCAAAAGCTAAGAGCAGAGGACATCTGAGATGATTCTTTCATCCTGATGCCCTGAGCCATGGGGACTCACGGGGTAAGGTAGAGCAATGAGCTAAAAACGAGCTCAGAAGGAAAGAGGAGAGAAAGAAAGGAATGCAGCTAACTCAGCCCCTGGCCAGGTTGCCTGTCACTGACTGGGTTGTGAAAAGCCACACCTTAAACCTGCCCGGACAGCTTCCTGATTGCTCTACCCCCGTCTTCAGACTGTCATGCATTTTTAATTCTTTAGGTGTCTGGGTCCACCAAGAAGACACTGCTCCCTGACCCCACATTAACCCCCGGAGATGTGACTAGTGAGGTACCCACAGCTGTCCCAAGAAGCTCCTGCTAGAAGGCCAGGGAATGGCCACTGGACTCTGTGCCCCAACAATGTGACACCTGGAGGCCGGGGAGGGTGAAGCAAGAACAACCTTGAGTAAGCTGATCCCCACTTGCTTTTCGTCTTTTTAGAAACATAGGGCCGAAACCGGTGTGGCTCAGTGGATAGAGCGTTGGCCTGCAGACTGAATGGTCCCGGGTTCGATTCCGATCAAGGGCATGTGCCTTGATTGCGGACACATCCCCAGTAGGGGGTGTACAAGAGGCAGCTGGTCGATGTTTCTCTCTCATCGACATTTCTAGCTCTCTATTCTATTCCTTCCTCTCTGTAAAATATCAAAATATATTTTTTTTAAAAAAGAAACACAGGGAATACACATGATGGTAAAGATGCCTTCCTGTGCTTAACTTCAACAAGTGGCAAAAGTGAAAATAGGTCTACCATCGTTCTTAGCATTACATTTCTTTGCTCTTTATTTTTCATCTCAATACAAGGATTAAAAATTAAGCACAGTAGCCCTAGCTGGCTTGGCTCAGTGGATAGAGCGTCGGCCTGTGGACCGAAGGGTCCCGGTTCACTTTCAGCCAAGGGCAGGTACCTCGGCTGCAGGATCCTCCCCAGCCTGGGCCCCGGTTGGGGCTCGTGCAGGAGGCAGCCAAGCGATGCGTTTCTCTCACATGGATGTTTCTCTCTGTCTTTCCCTCTCTCTTCCACCGTCTCTAAAAATCAATGGGAAAATATCTTTGGGTATTTATGAGAATCAGAAATTAATTCCAATGTGCTTTTTCTGTCCTAGTTTTAAAAACAAAAGAAAAGCAAGTAAGAAATAGTGAAAAGGAAATCATCTAAACTCAACTTTATTCTATGCTAGAGAGTGAAATTAGCACAGCAAAAGGACTTTAGAAAGCCTATTCAGAAAGAACTAAAATGGCTCTGACTTCTGACAATTTTTACTTTTTTAAATATACCTTTATTGATTTCAGAGAGGAAGGGAGAAGGAAAGAGAGATAGAAACATCAATGAAGAGAGAGAATCACTGGTTGGCTGCCTTCTGCATCCCCCCCTACTAGGGATTAAGCCCGAAACCCAAGCATGTGCCCTTGATTGGAATCGAACCTGGGACCCTTCAGTCTTCAGGCAGATGCTCTATTATTGGGCCAAACCAGCTAGGGTGACTTCTGACATTTTTTAAACTGCTATCTCTATTCAGTTTCTAATTATTAAGACTCCTCTTGAGTGATAGAAGTTTCATTCAGTGCAAGTCTCTCCTAACAGCCCTATGCCTATGTGAAAAATTAAAATTTACCTGCAAAAAACTAGGAATGATCTAATTAAGCTCAGATACAAAGGTTAAGCCTGACGTCTAACATCATAAAAGCTTAATCAAGCCATACACATGCCAACTTCTTTCCCACTGCTTTATCTATGAATCTGTGATAGGTGTTTTTTTTTAAAAAAAAGTGGCATGTTTATCTCTTAAAACATACCATAATAAGTCTAGCTTAAAACAGGGCTGCATAAGGCTTCCAGTGTCTAATAGCCCATCCTTCATATCAATTCTTTTTTTTAATGGCTGTGTCCCTCATGCCCCACACAGAATTGGGCCCACAACCCAGGCGTGTGCCCTGACCGGAAATTGAACTGTGACTTCCTGGTTCATAGGTCGACGTTCAACCACTGAGCCACGCCAAGATTAATTCTTACACTTTCAACCTGTTATAACCAAAGCCTGGTGCAGTTTTGCCAGAATGGACCACTTAGCAGGCTGGAGAATAGGCATCACACCTCAGTTCTTTATTGCCCAGAAAAATAAGAAACTGTAAACAATGGCTGTCAGTTGCTGACAGCTACTGCCAGTGGTCTGGTGTCCCAGGAGTGGGACAATCTGTAGGCCACAAATATTTATACTGATAGCATGCAGTGAGACCTCGCAACTGGACACCAGGCTAGGAAAGAAGTAGCAGAGACAGTTTAAGCATGTTGACAACTTTACAGCTAAGGAATAACTAACACTACAGAGTAACTCCGTTGTAGGTCAGACAGAACGCCGATTCAGTGACATACATAAAAACCTACACACTGCAGGAAATTCACGTAACTCCCCGGAGCCTGCAATGTCAATGCTAAATCCTACAGCATGGTATCTAACCCATCAGAAGCAGGCCTGGGCTCCAGGAAGACCCGCTTCCAGGTAAACTCACCTGTAAAGATACATAAAGAAGCAGAGCAGGTGGAAACCAAGCTTGATCATGGCTTCTTTCATGTGTGACTTCAGCTGCCCTCGGTTGTGGATTTCCGTCGGGTCAAACACGCCCATGTTTCCACTTGGCACCATAATGAACCTGGTGAATTAAAGACGCACATATATTAGAAGGAAAATCAAACCATCAGCAAAAATATTCGAAACTAAGTAACCAATAATGGTCACCCTTTAAAAGTGAGCCAATCGTAGCAGTTTTAAATTCAGACCAAGTGTGAACAGGGTATTCTAGTTTTCCTTTGAAAGATGCAATACTGTTAATTTTTGGTGTAGTTTTCTGCCTTCTGAAACAAATACAGTAACACTCTAGAGCAGGATATTTTATGCACTGAGACCCTCTTACACATCTTCTGTAGAAAACCACTGGATAAACTTCTAAAAAGTTTTGATCTAAAAAGTTCTAAATCAATTAATGCAAATCCCTTCACTTCCCCCTCTTTTAAGGAAGAGTATTGTCAGATATAATTATTCCCATTTCTCAGATGATAATAAAAAGGTTCTATGTCACCCTAACTGGTGTGGCTCAGTGGATAGAGCGTCGGCCTGCGGACTGAAGGGTCCCAGGTTCGATTCCGGTCAAGGGCATGTATGCTGATTGCGGGCACATCCCCAGTAGGGGGTGTATAGGAGATGGCTGATCAACGTTTCTTTCTCATCGATGTTTCTTTTCTTCTTTTTAAAAAATATATTTTACTGAATTTTTTTTTACAGAGAGGAAGGGAAAGGGAGAGAAAGTTAGAAACATCAATGAGAGAGAAACATCGATCAGTTACCTTCTGCACACCCCTCACTGGGGATGTGCCCAAAACCAAGATGCATGCCCTTGACCGGAATCGAACCTGGGACTCTTGAGTCCACGGGCCAATGCTCTAAACACTGAGCCAAACCAGTTAGGGCTCTCATCGATGTTTCTAACTCTCTCTCCCTCTCCCTTTCTCTCTGCAAAAAAAACAACAAAAAACAACAAACAACAAAATATTTTCACAATTTTTTTTCTTTAAACTTTCCTGACACAAAACAGCAAACAAACAAGACTCACCGATATATGTTCCAAGTGGCAACAGGCAAGTTGAGGAGGAAGATGAACCAGTGCAATGACACGAGCATTAATAGCGTGACAATGGTGTGGCCAATCAGTTCTGGAATGATCCACTGCAGGGGAGAACAGAGCACACCTCTCACTGCTGGGTTCTTCCTGAATGACCCGGCATTTAAAGCTACACCAACCGAGGGTCGGGGAACTTCCAAGCTAGTGTTTCAAGATATTTTTAGACACAATGCCCCAGATTTGCAAACTGCTGTTAACTGCTTAGCCCATGCAGACACATGAGGGCACAGCTTGCAAATAATGCACTTAAATTTCAGCTGTGTCTTATCTGTCCTTAGCAAATGTTCCAGCAGGTATGAATGACAATTAGGGGGGGAGATTGAGTATTGTTTACTTTCTATAACCAATATCTATGCTGAAGCCCCTACTCGAATTTGGGACGGTATATTAAGGTGACCGGACGTCCCGCTTTGGGCGGGACAGTCCCGATTTGTAACAAATTGTCCCGCGTCCACATGCATGCTGCCTTTCATGTCAGAACATCAACCTTAAATGTTTTACAATCTCCAGAATCCGGAAGGAAATCATTTCACACACACACACACACACACACACACACACAAAGACAAAGTGCTTTAACAATAACAGCTCAAGGTTGCACAAATATGATAATGAACTAAGCTGCCAGAACCCCAGCCTGCTGGCTTTATAGCTCTCAGATGCCCTTATCTATGCTCTTGGCTTACTGGGCAAAGTTCCACTTCTCATGCCCAACACATTGTGGCAGGTTCTCCATCCATCAGGGCTCGTCTTCTTCTAAGAGCAGACATTTTTCTTTTAATAGAAGCTAATACTTTTGGAGCCAAAACTTGTAGAAATGGGGGAAGTAACGCTCAGAGAGATTAAGTAAATTGGCCCACTACCTAGTGGCACAGAACACAGTAAGTCCAGGCACACTGCCCCAGGTCTCTTGTATCTAGAGTTTTCTTTTTTTGCAAACAAAGAAGGGGTTTTTCTGAGCCTTACACCCAATCTGCAACAAACTGAAACTTTTTAATATGTATTTGCATTTTTTAAATGTGACCAATTTAACGTATGTGTGAGCGGCAAAGTCAAACAAACTGAAATGGAATCATGCACTAAGTAGGAAAAGTTACCTATAAAAATTCAGGTTAAAAAAAATTACTTAACTTCAAAGAGAAGGGGTAATTTTCTCAGTAGAAGAATCCAGATAAGCTTTTCTTGGTATTTAGACTTTTGTTTTTATTTTTAAAAAACAACTAATGCCCACCTAAAATACTGAGAAACCAAGAAATGTAAAGACACACAATCCATCTGATTATATGTAATCATTTCTCTAAAGATGAGAAGGCCTGAAACTAATTTAATATTACATATAATAATATCTCAATAAAAAATTTTAAAGAGAACTCTCGAAGCATAGCAGATAAACATAAAATGTTTCATTTAAATCTACTGCTGTATTAAATCATGTCCTGGAAAATTTGACATAAAGAGAGGGATGGAGGGGGATGGAGAGAGAAAGAAAAGTAGAGGGAAAGAATATAGTTTACTAGAAATTTGGATCTTTATTTCCCTCTGGGCCGGGGAAGCTTACAGACTGAAGATGTAAAGACACCTGGAAATCACCTCTCAGTATTACTTTTACATGAACTTTAATCTAGAAAGCTTTCATCTGCTCCTCTCAACTGAATCAGGATCAACGGGTTTCTCTGCATCCAGACAAGCTCTGCAATTCACAATCCTCTTGCCAATTTAAAGTTCTGATTAGAAACCAAAGGCAAAGTGGTTTTAAACAAGTCAGCTAATTCATTCCATTTCTCAGCAAGCCACCAACGGCCTTTCATTCACCAGCAGACAGACTAAGCTTTCTTCCCAGGGGGGCGGTGGACACACAATCACCCTCCTAAGAAAGCTTTACCTAGTCTGAGTAACAGTGTGCTCTGCGGACAAAGGCACATGGAAGCAGCAGCATAAAGGAACAGAATTCCAAGTTAGGTCTTGTAGCTTCATGATTTAAAAATATTGCAAAACACACAGTTCTACCAGCATTTCCATAAGAGCCGATATGCACTCTGAAATCAAATATGCATGTGGATTATCTCTCATGACCTCACCCAGAAAACAGAGAACTACCTTCAGGGTCAGAAATTGAGCAAAGAAATGTCTTCTTACCTTGTTTAATTTCGAGCAACATGATCGAGCATTAATGTAATCACATTCTAAATCAGACAGTGTAATTATCTGAGGATCCAGTTAAGGAATTTTTAGACTTCTTCTATAACAGGCATTTGTTTTGAAGTTTCAGAAAGCGATCCCAGGTGCAAGGCAGAATTAGACTTGACTTGAAAAAAGTTATTTCCTTAAAGCTCACTCGTTTGACAACACAATTTTCTCATTCGTGTTCCGTCAACAAATACATGATTTTCACAAAATAATCCTTTCGTTGTGCCTAATTCTAATGTGACCCACCCACGCAGGACATTCCATCTGAATTCCTCAAATGCCAAACAATGGCCATAAGAAATGGGGAGCTGAAGCCGGTGTTGCTCAGTGGGTAGAGCGTCGGCCTGCGGACTGAAAGGTCCCAGGTTCGACTCCGGTCAAGGGCATGTACCTTGGTTGCAGGCACAACCCAGTAGGGGTGTGCAAGAGGCAGCTGGTCGATGATTCTCTCTCATCGATGTTTCTAACTCTCTATCCCTCTCTCTTCCTCTCTGTAAAAAATCAATAAAATATACATATTTTGGGGGGGAAAAATAGGGAAAGAAGATCTATAAAAACAGTGTAAATGTTAAAAACCTGAATTCTCAATAGTAGAAAAATAGTGTTTACTTAGAACCATAAAATGCCTTTAAAGACTTAAGGTATTAGCCCAAACCGGTTTGGCTCAGTGGTAGAGCGTCGGTCTGCGGACTGAAAGGTCCCGGGTTCGATTCCGGTCAAGGGCATGTACCTTGGCTGCGGGCACATCCCCGGTAGGGGGTGTGCAAGAGGCAGCTGGTCAATGTTTCCCTCTCATCGACATTTCTAGCTCTCTATCTCCCTCCCTTCCCCTCTGTAAAATATCAATAAAAATATATTTAAAAAAAAAAAAAAAGACTTAAGGTATTAAAAACAAAACAGAATACAAAACTATAAATACGGCATGGTCATGTGAGTAGTCCGTATGCTGCAAAAGTTGGGTCACAAATGATTTCTTTTCCTAATATTTTTCTCTATTTCCCACACTTTATACAATAAACATATATTATACATCAGCCGCCTCCTGCACACCTTCTAATGGGGATGTGCCCGCAACCAAGGTACCTGCCCTTGACCGGAATCGATCCTGGGACCCTTGAGTCCGAAGGCCGACGCTCTATCCACTGAGCCACACCGGTCGGGGCTCATTTGTTTTCTTTCTGTCCATGGCACAAGCATCATTTGCCCAGGCTCCCAACACGGCACCGTGTGTGTCTTCTGTTTCCCAACTCAGAATCCACAGCTGCCACAGGCCCAGCAATCTCCCCTTGGCAACTCCACTCGCATCGGTCCGCCTTCCGCCTGCCCACAGCACCCTTCCTCAAACCCGGCTGAGCCCCGAGGCTGCTCACCGTCCAGCCTTTCCCGTTTCCTCCCCACTCTGGCCATTCATCTTCCTAGCCGCCACTTCGCGTCCAAATTTCTCAATGGCCCCCTACTGCCTAGAGCAGGGGTGGGCAAACTGTTTGACTCGAGGGCCACCATGGGCTCTTACACTGGACCGGAGGGCCGGCACAAAAGCAGCCTGACCATGCTGGCACTCTCCTCTTGGGCTGCTGGGGAAGGAGCGGAGGGGAGAGCAAGAGAACCCTCTGCTCTTTCGGCTCCGCGGGCCGGAGAGAACAGTTGAACGGGCCGGATCCGGCCCGCGGGCCGTAGTTTGCCCACGGCTGGCCTAGAGAATAAGAGTGGAAACCCTTCTCCTTGACATCCCAGGCTTCCAAAATCCGATCTCACTCCTAACTCAGCTCCTACCACCACCACCACCAGCCATGCGCTGCGGGTGCTCCTAACCCCTCACCCACAGGTGTCCTGGGCATACCTTTGCTCTGCCCGTGAGTGATTAGAAACAGCCACCCCTTCCTTCTCCGAGGGTGCTCTCAGGGGTTCAGAGTCCAAGAAAACTCCAATCTCTACAGAAAGTCCACCCTGCCCACTTCCCACCTCTTGGCTACATTAAAGAAAACTGGTTCATGCCCAAGCCGGTGTGGCTCAGTGGATAGAGCGTCGGCCTGCGGACTCAAGGGTCCCAGGTTCGATTCCGGTCAGGGGCATGTACCTTGGTTGGGGGCACATCCCCAGTGGGGAGTGTGCAGGAGGCAGCTGGTCGATGTTTCTAACTCTCTATCCCTCGGCCCTTCCTCTCTGTAAAAATCAATAAAATAAAAACATAATAATAATAAAAAAAGAAAACTAGTTCAGCTACCCAAAAACAGTCATACAACAGGCTGAATTCCATCAGAACACACTCCGACTGTACCTCATGGTCTAAGTCAAACATTCCACCTAACGGTTTTCTAAATGATCTACACCAACGCTATTTTAAGGTATCGAGCCTGATTTTCCAAACTGCAAAACGAGAAACCCCAGTTTCATTTCCCTGAGTGTGAGCTCCAGTTCCCCTGTCACCAGAGGCACAGGTCATCAAAACGCAGGCAAGTGACGCTGCCCTTTCACACCTCAGGCGGCTGCACCAGGGCAGGCGGAGCAATGGTTACTGCGTACTGGCCACGGATCTGTTCTCACTGCGCACACACACACACCAGGGAAGTAAAAACCTCCACACGTTTGAAAGAGAAAACCAGCCCTAGCCATTTCAGCTCAGTGGATAGAGCGCTGGCCAGCGGACTGAAAGGTCCCAGGTTCGATTCCGGTCAAAGGCGCATGCCTGGGGTTGTGGGCCCAATCCCCAGTGGGGGACATGCAGGAGGCAGCCGATCCATGATTCTCTCTCATCATGGATGCTTCTCTCTCTCCCTCTTCCTTCCTCTCGGAAGTCAATCAAAATCTATTTAAAAAATAAATAAAGAGAAAACGAAGGCTTAAGAGAGGTGAAGAAACGTGCACGGAGAATATCCAGCTAAGCAAAGAGGCCGGCATCAAACTCTTCTCCATAATAATGGATGAAGCCCCACTCGGTAAAGCCACCCTAAAGTCAGGATGCTCGGGCCAACCAAAGGTTTCAATCTGCCGAAACCGGTGTGGCTCAGTGGATAGAGCGTCGGCCTGCGGACTCAAGGGTCCCAGGTTCGATTCCGGTCAAGGGCATGTACCTTGGTTGCAGGCACATCCCCAGTGCAGGGTGTGCAGGAGGCGGCAGATCAATGTTCCTAACCCTCTCTTCCTCTCTGTATAAAAAAAAAAAAAATCAATAAAATATATTTTTAAGAGAATCTGCCCGACAAGGGAGCGTGTGGTTCCCAAGGGAAGGAGGACAATGCAGCTTCCCGGGCGTTTTTCCTGGTTTATATTTAATGACTCCAACGAACTGGGCGGCAACTAAGACTAAGATGCTCCCTCCAGGGCAGGAAGAGTTGCAGCAGCGCACGCAGCTCCGAGGGGGGCTAGGAACCCACTTTGTGGGCCTGGCAGTGCAGCTGGAATGCTGTCCCAGGAAGAGCGACACAGGACACACCGAAGTCCCAGACACGGAGGGACCCAGAAGAGGGGGCAAGCAGAGGAGCGGCCTGGGAACTGCCTTCGCGGGTGGGCAGCCGCCAGGGGCAACCGAAAGCATGCACTGCAGGTGGTTTTTAAAATGCATCCTTGCCCTAGCCCCTTTGGCTCGGTGGACAGACCCTCAGGCCTGTGGACTGAAGGGTCCCAGGTTCGATTCCGGTCAAGGGCATGGACCTTGGTTGCGGGCGCATCCCCAGTGGGGGGTGTGCAGGAGGCAGCTGATGGATGTTTCTAACTCTATTCCTCTCAGTAAAAAAAAAAAAAAATCAATAATTATATAAAATAAAAATAAAATGCATCCTTCCCAACACTTCCTACGAAACGGCACCAGGAAGGGGGTACTGCACCCTTGTTGTTTTTAAAGAATCAACTCCTGCAAGGTCCCTCCAAGCTCCCAAACCCGCCAGAACAAAGGGGTGCGCTGGCGGGGGTGGGGGGAGTGTCCAGAGAATGACCAGAGGCGGCAAAAGCGCCTCGGCTCGCCCCAAGGCCCTCGAGCACCCCAGGACGAGCACCCCAGGACGTGGGCACTAGCTCCTCGGGACACCCCGCATCCGACAAAGGATCCCACCCTGGGGATCCCTCCCCCCCCAAAAAAAAAAAAAAAAAACCCGCCAGCCGGTCTCTCGAGGGCCACCAGGGAGGCAAGGCCACGATGCCCCCGATCCGGGCAGGGCTGCGGTCCGGGCACCGCGGGGACGAGCGGCCGCGGGCAGGCCCGGCCGGGGCGCCGCGGGAAAGGCCCGCTCCTCGGACCCGCGGCCGGGGCCGGGGCGGAGGAGGGCCGCTGGCTGGGCTCTCGGGGCCCGGGCTCGCCACACCCACACCGGCCCCGGCGGCGGCCCGCACCCCGCTTCCCACGCACCTGCCCCGGTCCCGCCCCGCCCGGGCCCAACCTCAGCCCGGCCCCGCGGAGGCCTCCCTCCGCCCGCCCCAGGCCAGGAAGGATACGAAGTACACGGAGAGGAAGATGAGCGCGCAGCAGTCGAGGAGGGAGAAGACGAACACCACCGCCTCCATCCTCCTCCTCCTCCTCCTCCACCTCCACCAGCCGCCGCCGCCGCCGGTCCTTCCTGAAACCGGCTCGGGCGCCCCGACCCGCCCCACCCCGCCCGCCCGCCCTGATAGGCTCTCCCGCGGGTAATCCATCCTGCCGGGCGCGCGGCATGCCGGGAGCTGTAGTCCGTTTTTTTAAAAACCGGCTTGCTTCCGGGGCAGGCATGCTGGGAAATGTAGTTCGTCGGGAGGCGTACCTGTCAAAGAGGTGGGCGAGGTCTCTGTCTGTCAAGAAATTGTGACAGCCAGGACCGGTTTGGCTCAGTGGATGGAGCGTCGGCCTGCGGACTGAAAGGTCCCGGGTTCGATTCCGGTCAGGGGCATGTACCTTGGTTGCGGGCACATCCCCGGTAGGGGGTGTGCAAGAGGCAGCAGGTCGATGTTTCTCTCTCATTGACGTTTCTAGCTATCTCTCTTCCTTCCTCTCTGTAAAATATCAATAAAATACTTTTTAAAAAATTGTGACAAGGGCCGAAACCAGTTTGGCTCGGTGGATGGAGCGTCGGCCTGCGGACTGAAGTGTCCCAGGTTCGATTCCGGTCAGGGGCACATACCTTGGTTGCAGGCACATCCCCAGTGGGGGGTGTGCAGGAGGCAGCTGATCTATGTTGTTTCTAACGCTCCATCCCTCTCCTTTCCTCTCTGTAAAATATCAACAAAATATGTATTTTTAAAAAATAAAATAATAAAACGCAATTAGACAAGGGGCTGTTTGCTAGTGAGGTAGAAAATTTAGCAGGGGTTGGGACTGGTAGAGCCAAGGTAGGAGGAAGAGGAGGTGAAATGTGCCACCACCACCACCAGGTGGGGCTGCACCTTTAAAAAATGGAGGACAGCCGAAACCGGTTTGACTCAGTGGATAGATAGAACATCAGCCTGCTGACTGAAAGGTCCCAGGTTCGATTCCGGTCAAGGGCATGGACCTTGGTTGCAGGCATATCTCCAGTAGTAGGTGTGCAAAAGGCAGCTGATCGATGATTCTCTCCCATCGATGTTTCTAGCTCTCTATCCCTCTCTTCCTCTCTGTAAAAACTCAATAAAATATATATTTTTTTTTAATGGAGGACATTTGCCCTGGCTGGTGTGGCTCAGTGGGTTGGAGTCTCCTCCCAGGAAGGTGGTAGGTTCAATTAAATTCCTTGGGGTATGTGGGAGGCAACTGACAACTGACAGATGTTTCTCTCTCACATCACTGTTTCTCTCAGTCTCTCGAATCATTAAAAAAAAAAAAGGAAGAAGAATACAGGACATTTAATTACTGTAGTAAGTTCTTACTAGTAAGATGTACATGCACTCAGGTAGGTTACTACTGCCTATCTTTTTGGTTTAGATGTCCGGTATTGTAAGTTCTGAACACCAGAATTAATGTAAAACTGCCTTCAGGGCAATAAATAGTGGAAATCACTCCAAATGGTAAAAATATTCCAGTATACCAGTATTGGTGTCTAGTATTAACTTACTTACAATTATTGCCTACTGCACCTGAGGCAGTCCAAGGGGTGAAAACACACTCCTTGCCCTGAAGGTACTATTCTGGCCCAACCGGTGTGGCTCAGTGGTTGAGCATGGACCCATGAACCAGGAGGTCACAGTTGGATTCCAGGTCACATGCCAGGGTTGCAGGCTCGATTCCCAGTGTGGGGCAAGCAGGAGGCCCTCCACGGATGAGTCTCTCTCATCACTGATGTTTCTGTCTCTCCCTCTTCCTTCAGCTCTGAAATAAATAAAAATACACATACATATAAATGTGTATATGTATATATATATGTATATATATGTGTGTGTGTATAAAAATCAATAAAAATATATATTTTTTAAATGGCATAAGTTAATTAAGTTGGAAAAGCAAGCTGCAGGGTGGCGGTGGGTTTTTATCTTTTTTTTTCCTATCGTCCCCAGTGTCTGCAAAGCTTCCGGTTTTGTTCAGATTCTAGGCCAAGATTAACTTTGCACCCTAGTAGAGGTGTGGCTGGAACGTTCGAGGTAAAATAAACAAAAACAAGTTTACCCACAGGAACCCACGGTAGAGCCTGACTGGACCCTCCTCCTCCTTGCAGCCGCCGCGTGCGTTTGTTCGCACCGCTGGGAACAATAAAGTTGAGCTTGTTCAAAAGGGTCCTTGTCATCCAGGGACTGTCGCCCGAGCCTGCAAAATAAGGCTCCTAGAAACTCCCTGGTGGTTTTCCAAGCCTGCTCGTGCTTCTCGGTGGTTTTTCCCCTCGCCCGGGGGACACGCATCCCGCGGGGAGCCGCGTGCGCCAGGCCGGCTGGGGCTCGTTTCGGGCGCAGCTGGTCCGGCGATTGCTGCGGGCAGCCCTGAGGAAGGACCCCCCCCCGGATCACGTGACGCAGCGTCCCGGCAGTGGCGGCGCAGACAGGCGGCATGAAGCCCAGACCGGCCGGTTTCGTGGATAATAAACTGAAGCAGCGAGTCATCCAGGTGGGCCTCACACAGTGGTCCGCGCCCGCTGCCCACGGCGCCTTCCAGGGCGGCGCCCACGTCGGGCGGGACTAGCCACCCGCCCCGGTGGGGCTGTGGGCAGGTCCTCTCCGCCGCCCGCCGCGGTGCGGGGCCTCCGCTCCCGCCGGGGTTTCTAGGACCCGCCGGGGTGGAAGGGCGGGTCCCGGGTTCGATTCCAGTCAGGGGCATGGACCTGGGTTTTGGGCACATCCCCAGCAGGGGGTGTGCAAGAGGCAGCTGATCGATGATTCTCCCTCATCGATGTTTCTAACTCTCTGTTCCTCTCTCTAAAAAAAAATCAATAAAATAGTTTTTTTTAAAGATATGTTTAGCCGAAACCGGTTTGGCTCAGTAGATAGACCGTCAGCCTGCAGACTGAAGGGTCCCGGGTTCGATTCCAGCGAAGGGCTTGTGCCTTGGTTGCAGGCACATCCCAGTAGGGGGTGTGCAGGAGGCAGCTGATCGATGATTCTCTCTCATCGATGTTTCTAACTCTTAATCCCTCTCCTTTCCTCTCTGTAAGAAATCAATAAAAAATATATTTTTTAAAAAGATATGTTTAATTAATAAATAAATAAAATCTCTGAGTTTGAAATATTGAGTGAGCATATTTATCCTATTTTCTGTCTTAGTACCTCACCAGTAACAGATGTGGCAAATATGTGGACCCTGGCATCATGGCGTCTGATTTACAAAGAATGTACAGGTAAAGAAATAAGAGTCTGCGGGTTCTTGCTTTTCTTTCCTTATTTTGTTCCATTGTTGTTGTTGTTTCTTTCCTATTTCCAAATACAGTCACGATCTGAGGTATTCGGGGTTGGAATGTCACCAAAGGAATTTTGGAGGGACACAACTCAGTTCACAACACTCTGCCGCTTGCCTCCCCAAACTTAATCCTTCTCGCTTACAAGTAAAAGAGCAGCAACTCCAGAAGTCTTAACCCATTTTGGTCTCAATTCTAATTCCAAAAATCACATCTAAATCTCATCTAACTCCGGTATGGTGTGTGACTGGAGCTGTGATTCATTCTGAGGCCGAGTTCCTCCCCAGCTGTGAACTTGGAAAATCAGACACGTTATCTGCCACCAACATACAATGGTGGCCCTCACTGGTATGGCTCAGTTGGTTGAGCATCTTCCCATGCACCTAGAGGTCACCGGTTCGATTCCCCGACAGGGTACATTCCTGAGTTGCAGGCTCAATCCCCTGCAGAGGGTGTGCAGGAGGCAGCCGACTGCTGGTTCTCTCTCACTGATAATTCTCTCTCCCTCTCCCTTCCTCTTTCAGAAATCAGTAAAAACCTATTTTTAAAAAGACAAAATACAGTATTGGACAAGGTATAGGATAGGCATTTTCATTCCAAAACGGAGAAATTGGAAAGAAGAAAGGGGTTATGGTGTCAAGCTGGTCTGAAAGGTAGCAGCGGGAATTCCACAGGGCCCTGTCCTATAGGACTGTCTGTGCTCATTGGGTCCATGGTGGCAATGACAGCTCTGCCATTGGGGAGTCCTCCCCCCCCCCCTTTTTTTTAAAGGAGGATGCACGGTCCCAGTTGCATAGCTCTTTTGGCCTGTACTGTAGAATATCAAGAAAAATTATAGTTGTAAAAGTGTAAACTCCAAAGTCGCTTGAAAATAGGTTTATGGTCAAGTGTAAATACTGTGGCGCGATTATATATTCATGCAAACTTCTGCGGGGGAGACCCCGGTACTAAACCTCTGTTATCTTTTTCAGCATAGACTACGGTCGAAGAAAAAGGAATGCTTTTAGGATTCAGGTCGAAAAAGGTGAGTCTATTGGTGCTACAAATGAATCATTAAGAGAATGACAGAATGGTTTTAGCTCACGGCCTTTTTCTTTTTGTTTCAGTATTTAGCATAATCACCAGCGAGAAGGAACTTAGGGATCTAGCAGAACTAGAAGATGAACATGTGGCAAAAAGAGCAAGACAAGGTGAAGAGGATAATGAGTAAGGATTAAGGAGCCGTGGGTTTTTTTCTGTCTAACACATGAATCTGGTCACATTCTGTTTCTACTTGTAAAACGTTGAGCGGCTCTGCATTGCCCGCTGTAGTTTTCCAACCCCCTCCTTTCTTTCTTTCTTTCTTTTTTTTTAAAAAATATATTTTATTGATTTTTTTACAGAGAGGAAGGGAGAGGGATAGAGAGCTAGAAACGTCGATGAGAGAGAAACATCGACCAGCTGCCTCCTGCACACCCCCTACTGGGGATGTGCCCGCCACCAAGGTACATGCCCTTGACCGGAATCAAACCCGGGACCCCTTCAGTCCGCAGACCAACGCTCTATCCATTGAGCCAAACTGGTGTCGGCTTTTTTTTAATCTTCTAATAATCTAGTGAGGTATCCATTTTGTAGATAAGGAAGTTGAGGCTCAAAGAGATAAATAGAAGCTAGTAAGTAACTGGTAAAGCTGGATTTTGAGTCCAGATTTCTCTGATCCCAAAGCATGTATTCTGAACCACCATAATAATATTCTCACTCTGTGTTTTTCTTATTTTTGTTAGTATTTCTTTAGGATGTAAGAGAAAAGCCTTTATAATTTTTTTCTCCCTTTTCACTCAGGTATACTGAAAGCTATTCAGATGATGATTCAGATCTAGAAGATTACCCAGATCCACAGGTAACATTTAATCGACATACTTAGATTCTTTTAAAAATCACGATCAAGCTGAAACCGGTTTGGCTCAGTGGATAGAGCATCGGCCTGTGGACTGAAGGGTCCCGGGTTCGATTCCGGTCAAGGACATGTACCTTGGTTGTGGGCGCATCTCCAGTAGGGGGTGTGGAGGAGGCAGCTGGTCGATGTTTCTCTCTCATTGACGTTTCTAGCTCTCTATCCCTCTCCCTTCCTCTCTGTAAAAAATCAATAAAATATATTTTAAAAAAATAAAAATAAAAATCACGATCAACCTCCTTAGAGAAAAATCAGTGAGAAATACAATGAGAGACTTTGAACATCTTCATATAAACAATTAAATACTTCCTGGGTACAATGTTAGTGAACTCTGGGGTAAAATGTTGTGCCCATATTTGTTTTGATAGTCTATTATTAAAACAGGGAAAAAGAAGGGAAGAGAAAGGCCAGATACAGGGCAGACATGTACAGAAAGGGGAATTCATAGCAAAAATGGAAAGGATACATTTTCTGCCAGAGTTAACATTACCAATAAACAGACTTGGATTAAAGGGAAGCATGGGAATAATATGTAAAATTACTTGTAACTTACTCTTTTTCCCCCCCGTTGTTACTTCAGTTTTTTAATTTATTAATAACCATGATGATACTCGGATATGTTATCTAGTTTTTAATTGATGGGATCATAGGGACTCTCATTGACTGCCTACCAGCTCATTTTCATACTTGCTTCTGTAATATTTTTTAAATTCTTATTTAGTTTAATTTAACTGCCAACTATTGGTACATTAACTTGGAGTGGCAAGGAGATACACCTTTTTGGGTAGTAAATATTTGTGTTGAAATCATCTCATTGCAAACACCTATTTTTCTGACTGTAAACATTATGAGAGAAGTTGCTGGAAGCATAAAGTAGAAAATGTGTTAATATAGGCTGTTGGACCTTCATGAATACCTGTTGAGTAACTTATGCTAAAATCATGTTTCTCCCAGTTGGCAAATCACCTGAACTCTTCCCTGCTCTCCTTATATCGGAAAGGAAACCCGGATTCTGTGGCCAGTACTCCCGAGGGGGAGCGAAGAGAGACCGGCGGTTCAGCACCACCGACAGCGTCCAAAACCGGCTCCATTCCGTCGAAGACCCCGGCCGGGGGCTCAGAAGGAGGCTGGTTCATTGACAGAACTCCAGGTGGAAAGAAAGACAGTTTTTTCTTGGACCTATCAGAGGAGACAAGTGATAATAAGAAGCCATCATCTGAAATAGAGGTATTTTTTAAAAACATATATTTTATTGATATTTTACAGAGAGGAAGGGAGAGGGATAGAGAGCTAGAAACGTCAATGAGAGAGAAACATCGACCAGCTGCCTCTTGCACACCCCCTACCGGGGATGTGCCCGCAACCAATGTACATGCCCTTGGCCGGAATCGAACCTGGAACCTTTCAGACGCTCTATCCACTGAGCCAAACCGGTTTCAGTGACGCCCTACTTTTTAAAGCTTTTAAAAATTGGAGTATACGTGAAGAAAAGTAAAGATTGATGAACTACCACACACTGGCCACCGTGAGCATCATTCTTGTTGTTTTCAGAGCTTGGCAGGATGAGGGCATGTGGAGTGAGCTGTCCCACAGGAGACTGGCTGGATTTGCCCCTTGGCTCCAGGGCTCCAGGGTGGCAAGTGCTAGTCACGTGTGGCTGTTGAGCACTCGGAATTTGGCTGGAACAAATGAGGACCTGAAATTTAAATTTTAAAACGAATAGTCAGTTCAGTTCTTGGCAATGCACTTCGAAGTATGTTTGGCCACCTTGGCTAAGTGAATTTTCAGCTGTAAAGGGAATCTGCCTTTTCAGCTGTAAGTTTTATGAAATCTAAATGCATGCAAAGTATTTCCCATGGGAATTTAGTGTCTGTCTTAGATGTGCTTGCTATAAGCATAAAGTCCACCTTGGTCTTTGAAGATTTACTACAAAAGCAATACAAAACACCATGCTAATTTTTTTTACACTGACGCCATATTGAAATGGTCATAATGCCTTGAATATATTTTATTAAGTAAAATAGATTATTAAAGTAATTTCAGCCGAAACTGGTTTGGCTCAGTGGACAGAGCATCAACTCGCGGACTGAAAGGTCCCAGGTTTGATTCCGGTCAAGGGCATGGACCTTGGTTGCGGGCACATCCCCAGTCGGGGGTGTGCAGGAGGCAGCTGATAGATGATTCTCTCTCATCCATGTTTCTAACTCTCTATCCCTCTCTCTTCCTCTCTGTAAAAAATCAATAAAATATATATTCTTTTAAAAATTAATTAATTTCAGCTTTTTAAAGTGGGGCTCTAGAGTATATAAACTTACCCATGTGGTGGCCTGCAGTGGATTTCTCTTGGACAAGGCAACTCTAAGAGGTTTCCAAGAACCAAGCCTTTGGTTTGCCAAAGTCTTTCTCCTGTTGAATTAGTAACGGATCTTTTCCAAATCCCTTTGCTTTACTCATCCAGGGTTCCAAAGAGCCGTCTCTTCTGGAGAGTAATAAGAAAAGGAAGGGCAGGTTAAAGAGCAAAGGAAGCAAAAGGAAGAAAGAAGATCTCCAGGAAGCCGACAGGGAAATAGAAGCTGTCCTGGAAAAGAAAGGTGCGGTGCTGGTCTGTCGGTGGGTGGTGGGGGCCGCGCTTGCTTTGGAGGGAAGGGGGGGGGCATCACTCTCCTGGCTGATCTGCCTGGGGACCTTCCATGTGCAGAGACATTTCTTAGAAAATGTGTCAGTAGCTAATGGATCTTTGTTTTTATTTAACAATTACTAAGTATAATTCTGAGCTGCCACTGAATCACTAATCTTTTCACTTCCTCCCTTTCCGTTTACCTGCGAAAGCCAGGGCGCTGGACTTCCAGACCTCCAGCGTGAAGTTTGAAGATGTTGGAGGCAATGATGTGACACTAAAGGTTATTAAATTCAGAATTGCACGTTTCATTCTGGGTTGATTCTTGCTGCCCTGGCCTGGGACAGACCTCTGCTGTTTCTCCCCTGCTAGGAAGTGTGCAGGATGCTCATACACATGCGCCACCCGGAGGTGTACCAGCATCTGGGCGTCACGCCCCCGCGCGGAGTTCTCCTTCACGGGCCGCCAGGCTGCGGGAAGACGTTGCTTGCACACGCGATTGCTGGGGTGAGGTTTGCCGGCACTTGGTTGCTGTTGTTGTTGTTGTTGTTGTTGGTTTGTTTTTACTCCTTGGTTAACTTGAACCTGACTCGGCATAGTCTCAAGAGGACTGATTCCTCCTCCACTATTTTACCTCTCTCACGCTGCTGTTCACGAGATGCTATTTTTTAAATCTTTTTTGTTGTTGTTATTTTTAAAAAACTTTAATTCCTTTATTGATTAAGGTATTACATATGTGTCTTATCGCCCCATTGTCCCCCCTATTTTTAAAAACTTTATTGTCCCCTTCTAGCCCACTCCCACACCTCTGAGATGCTATTTTTGGTGTCCAGTTATTCTATACGGCAAGGATTAGGTGAGAAGCAAAATCATATAGCTGTGAACAACTCCCTTTTTTCATTAAAAATGCATTTTACATTTTAGTTTTCTTTCTCTTTAAGCCAGTAATTCTAAAGAGCAGTGAAATAAGAAGACTAAGCATGTATTTTTTTATAGATATAAATTTATTCAGGATAATAATGGTTTTATACTTTCTTAGGGTTAAAATATCCTTTCTAAAATAGATAATTGGCAAAACGAAAAGTTAGCAGTCTTATTTTAGTCCCATCAGGTTTTTCAGAAACTGTATTGGATAATAAAATGCAAAGTGTAGAATTTCTAGATTTCTAGATGGCCAGAATGAGTAGGATTTAGGCAGGCTTGTCACCATTTTGGGGTGGGAAGTGGTCATTTCTCTTCCTCTACTTCAAGAGCCTCCCCGCTCTGACTAGTAACGGCCACTCGTCTGGGTTCAGGACAGAGCAATGCTAGTAGAGTGTGTGGGGGATAGCTGTGTCACAACCCGTGCTGTTTCTTCTTCAAAGATAAATTTGTTTGGGTTCAGTCTAAATGGGGGGGGGAAACATCTCTTGAGATTCCAGATTCTTTATTCAGAGGAGAGGATAACAGCATTTTGTAATAGCATCTATAAAACTTACCTTGTTAAGGTGTCTGAATTAAATAATAGATTTTTAAATCAAGTTTTCTGTCGGATCAGCGCAAAAAGATATTTCTCAGGAAACTGGTCATTTTAAAAATGTAACTATGAGAGAGGGACTGACTACGGACAAAGGAGGGAAGTGAAAATTCAAAAATGCGGTCATTCTTTGATACATTTGTGCACAGGAACTTGACCTTCCAATTCTCAAAGTAGCTGCTACAGAGATTGTGTCCGGAGTGTCTGGAGAATCTGAACAGAAGCTGAGAGAACTGTTTGAACAAGCTCTGGTGAGTTAGCTCGTGAGTTATGTCAGGTTGTACATTGTATGAGGTTATATTGAAGATCCTGTTTTCTCAGATATTACTGTTACCCATTCACCGGCTGAATGGGGTTTTATCTTTCCAAACTGAAGCTCTACCCATTGAACCCTCTACCTTCCATTTCCCCCTCCTTCCAGCACCTCACAACCGCCATTCTACTTCTCTCTTCCAGGTTGTCTACTCCAGTTGCTTATATTTTATCTAACTTATTCTGCCTTAACTCTTATTTAGTGTATATTTTTTATTTAATTTTATTTTTTAAAATATGTTCTATTGATTTTTTTACAGAGAGGAAGAGAGAGGAATAGAGAGTTAGAGACATCGATGAGAGAGAAACATCGATCAGCTGCCTCCTGCACACCCCCCACTGGGGATGTGCCCGCAACCAAGGTACATGCCCTTGACCGGAATCAAACCCGGGACCCTTCAGTCTGCAGGCCGACGCTCTCTCTATCCACTGAGCCAGACCGATTTCGGCTAGTGTATATTTTTTAAAAGACAAAAGATGCTCATTCTCCACACAGCTGCCTGGGAACTTGGCCACCTTCCTGGGTCAGGGTAGACTTCCAAGTTAGCCGCTCGCAGCTCCGGGAGGGATGGCGCTAGAGTTTGGAGATGGTTGAATGGTTGCTCAGAGTGTGGGCATATCCAGTGCCATTAACCTGTGCCCTTAAAATGCTCACGATAGTAATTTTATGGACATTTTACCACATAAAAAATAAATTAAAAATAAAGTCTCTTTTCTTCCTAAATATTACTGATAGCAGAATCTAGGACCAAGCTTAGATATTTTTACATCGGTAGGAAAACGTATAACATTTGTAGTTCGCTTAGGTCTTCTTATTTAAAGTTTATAAAGTAAAATTTATATATTATAGCATAGCGTATATGCCTAATTGACAAAAGAATTGTGGTCGATTTATCACAAAACATGGATTGATGAGAAGACTTTAAATTTGTTCTCTTACACGGAATCTCTTAAGAATCTTGCTTCTCTGAAGTCAGGTAAGTCATACACTGTGACTGCCTTCTTACGGGTTATTGTTTTGGTGAGTGATACCTGGACGTGAAGGTTTTTATAACTACAGTTAATGATGCTGCAGTACAGCAGACACATTTATGTCTTTTGTGATATTCTCATTTCTAGTCAAATGCTCCCTGTATCCTCTTCATCGATGAGATTGATGCCATCACCCCCAAAAGAGAAGTTGCTTCAAAAGACATGGAACGGAGAATTGTAGCGCAGCTCCTAACCTGCATGGATGGTCAGTTTAAAGAAATGAATTCACTGTGAGGGAATAAATTGTCTTTGTTTTGAATAGTGTGAGTAACATGTGAGGATATAACACATTCAAATAGAATAGAACTCAGAGTAAAAAAAGTAAAAATGCAAGCCACATTAATACTACATCATGAATATTTTAGTTTTTGGAGTGTAACTTAGTTATATTTAATGACTTTACATAAATATCTATACACTAACATACTGTTTTGCTTTTTACAATATTATGATTGCACTATACACATTGTTCTATCATTTGCTACTTGTATCTTAAACATGTCTTAGAAATGTTGCCACTTCAGTGCAGTTATATTCTTTCTTTTTAAATCCTCACCCAAGGGTATGCTTTCATTGGTAAAAATCAGTTGAGAGAAATAATATTTACAAAAGATACACTGGGCCCTGTATTTTCTCTGTGCCTAAACATTCAGCTGTGGACTAAGCCAGAGCAACTGAAGACTGGATTGTATCCCCCCCCCCCCTTAGAGTCCCCCACCTTTGGACGTGTGCTCCTCTGTCTTGCCCAGACTCCCTGTTATGGACTGCTCACCCTGTGCTTCCGCTCGCATCTTTCCTCCCTGTAGGATTCCATCACTGAAACACTGCTTCTCACTATCCTGCCCTTTGAGAACGGAATGTTCCCTCGTCCGTCCGCTCTCCATTACTCCTCAGCCATCGTGTTACTGTGGTGCTTTTTTTAAAAATACATTTTTATTGATTTCGGAGAGGAAGGAAGAGGGAGAGAGAGAGAAAAATATCAATGAGTCATTGATTGGCTGCCTCCTGCATGCCCCACACTGGAGATCGAACCTACAACCTTGGCATGTGCCCTTGACCGGAACGAACCCGGGACCCTTCAGTCCGCAGTCTGATGCTCTATCCACTGAGCCAAACCAGCCAGGGCGGGGGTGCTTTGTTTATACCTGTTATTATGCTTCACAGAATATGTCTTTTGTGTTTCTCAACAGATTGTGAGCTGCTTGAGGACCATGTGTATTTATCTTCCTCACATGTCAGGCTTTTAGGAAATGTTGGTTTTATATATGTTTATTGCTGTTAAAATGTGTAATACTTTCTAACCATTTAAATGACTTGTGGCCGAAACCAGTTTGGCTCAGTGGTAGAGCGTCAATCTGCGGACTGAAAGGTCCCGGGTTCGATTCCGGTCAAGGGCATGGACCTTGGTTGCGGGCACATCCCCAATAGGGGGTGTGCAGGAGGCAGCTGATCGATGTTTCCCTCTCATCGACGTTTCTAGCTCTCTATCCCTCTCTCTTCCTCTCTGTAAAAAGATCAATTAAAATATATTTAAAAAACAAATAAGTGACTTGTGTAAGCATTATTGTCCTCACTGGCAAGTGTCTTGTTCCCCAGCCACCCTGTGTCTGCTTCCTCCCAGATCTGAACAACGTGGCCGCTACGGCCCAGGTCCTAGTCATCGGAGCCACCAACCGGCCGGACGCGTTAGACCCTGCTCTGAGGCGGGCCGGGAGGTTCGACCAGGAGATCTGCCTTGGAATCCCTGATGAGGCATCCAGGGAAAGGTATGCCTTAGGATGAAGCTTGTCGTGTGCCTCTGGGTCATCTGAACTGAAACTTAGGGGTGAGAAGCACGTCGCCTTGTCTCTCTCTCTCTCTCTCTCTCACACACACACACACACACACACACACACACACATTTTCTCTCACTCTCTTATTCCTTCTCTCCCCCCCACCTCCCCACCCTGGTTAAATTGATTTGGAAAGGGAAGAAGCCCACATTAAATGAATGCTTTAAGAAAATAATTTGCTCATCTATGTGGTCCTTATTTCAGACATTTGTTCAGCAGTAATAATGGACTTACACACCTACACTCACTTGTCCACTATTAACAGTGGCTTGCGTTTTTACTTTGGCTGGTCAGCTTAGGACAGTGTCTGAAATATGGAATAGAGCAGTGTTCACTGGTCCACAGGTGGGTTCAATCTGAGCTCCACACCATAACCTGTTGCACTAACCTGCCTGAGACCAGAGGTTCTGGGGAAAATAATTAAATGGAAAATAATTTTTTTAAATTATTTTTTTAATTATTGGGTTGAAACCTGGGTTTTGCCGTAGCACCAGCCTTTCCTAGCCATTGGTGTTGAATGTCAGCAGAACAAAGACATGTCCCCCGAATAACAAAATACCTCAGGAGTAGAAATCTAGCAAAGAAGTATTTTGAAATGCTGCGTTTCAAGTAAATATATTTAGTGACTTGTTTTTGCTAGCAGGTGAGGAATCTGGCTTTTCCCTCTGTCTTTTCTACAGAATACTTCAGACGCTGTGCCGAAAGCTAAGACTTCCTGAGACGTTCCACTTGGGCCGCTTAGCGCACCTCACGCCGGGCTTCGTGGGGGCGGACCTGATGGCCCTCTGCCGCGAGGCAGCCGTGGGCGCCGTCAGCCGGGTCCTCATGCAGCTGCAGGGAGCGCAGGGGCAGGAGCCCGAGGCGGAAGGCTCCACATCAGACGGCGGCCAGGGAGACGGGGTGGGGGCTGAGCCCACTTCCACCGCACGGGTGCTCTCCAGACAGGTACCTGACCCGGCCTCCCCACATTCTGCATCTGTGTTTCCCTACAAGCAGGCGGCGGCGTAGTTGAGGTTGATGGTTTTCTGTTGTGTTAGCATTTTATCTTTAGGACAACTAACTCTAAGTCATGCCCAGAATGTCTATCATTTCAAAATTACAAGATGGTGGTGGTGGTTTTTTTGTTTATCCTGAATAAATTCATTTTACTAAGAAATTCTGGAGCAGGGGCTGGCAAACTATGGGCCTTCCGCCTACCAGCTGTTTTGGAAATGAAAGTTGTATTGGAACAGAGCTGTGGTCATTTACTTGAATATTGTCTATTTCTGCTTTACCTTTCACAGCAGGCTCTACACAGGAGTCCTGCAGCAGAGACTCCTGGCCCTCAAAGCGCTAGCATTTGCTCACTAGCTCTTTTTTATTTTATTTTTTTAAATTGATTTTTTACAGAGAGGAAGGGAGAGGGATAGAGAGCTAGAAACATCCATGAGAGAGAAACATCGACCAGATGCCTCCTGCACACCCCCTACTGGGGATGTGCCCGCAACCAAGGCACATGCCCTTGACTAGAATCAAACCTGGGACCCTTCAGTCCACAGGCCAACGCTCTATCCACTGAGCCAAACCACTTTCGGCGCTCACTAGCTCTTTATGGGAGTGTGCTGACTCCTTAGAGCAGTGGGCACTCAGTTCTGTTTCCTGGTTACATTTGGTTAGGCCAGCGGTTCTCAATCTGTGGGTCGCGGTCAAACGACCCTTTCACAGGGGTCGCCTAAGACATCCTGCATATCAGGATTCTGGTCAAGGGCATGTACCTTGGTTGCAGGCACATCCCCAGTAGGGGGTGTGCAAGAGGCAGCTGATCGATGATTTTCTCTCATCGATGTTTCTGACTCTCTATCCTTCTCTTTTCCTCTCTGTAAAAATCAATAAAATATATATCTTTTTTAAAAAGTAATGTTTCAACAAAGTTGGTGATTTTTCTTTTTCTCTCTCAATCGCTCCCGTTAAGGATGAATTGCAGAGTCTGCTGAGGTTGCTAAGAAACCAGGATCCCCTCTCAGAGGAGCAGCTGCAAGGCCTGTGCATTGAGATGAATGATTTCCTCGTGGCTCTGTCCTCCGTGCAACCCTCTGCCAAAAGGGAAGGCTTCGTCACCGTCCCCAACGTGACGTGGGCAGACGTCGGGGCCCTGGAAGACATTAGAGAGGAGCTCACCATGGCAATATTGGTAGGTGTGTCCGGAGCTAACTGCCGTTGGCACGTGTGATGGGTAAATGGCCATGCGTGTGTGCCAGGCTGTATATGTTCTGCGGTAATAACATTAAGCCCCCAATGGTGGTTTTTCATTTTTCTGATACCTTTTTTAGACTTACCCTTTTGGTCATGCGTGAATTCTGTGAGAGTAAGTGAAAATGAAAGTTTAGGTTTTCAACCAAGACCAAATTATTGGAGAAAGACTTTCTGAACTTAGTCAACCTTATGAGGGTCAAAGCAGCTTAATGCCCATGAAACTTAGGATTTTTGCTTACTCTTACTTTTTCACGCTACTGATCACTTTGGGGTTTATTTTATTTTATTATTTTTTAATACATTTTATTGATTTTTTTATAGAGAGGAAGGGAGTGGGATAGAGAGTTAGAAACATCGATGAGAGAGAAGCATTGATCAGCTGCCTCCTGCACACCCCCTACTGGGAATATGCCCACAACCAAGGAACATGCCCTTGACCGGAATCGAACCTGGGACCTTTCAGTCTGCAGGCCGATGCTCTATCCACTGAGCCACACCGGTTTCGGTGGCACTGTTCATTTCTGTGGGCCTTGTGGTCAATGCTCGACAGGGGCCTCTGAGAGCATCGGACACGCAGTGTAAACGGACAGTAGTAACGGTCACTGGGATTCTACTTGCAGGCACCAGTGCGGAACCCGGAGCAGTTCCAGGCTCTCGGGTTGGTGACTCCGGCCGGAGTCCTCCTCGCTGGTCCTCCCGGCTGTGGGAAAACGCTGCTGGCGAAGGTACGGCGTACGTTCCACTTCGGTGTTTCGTAAGATGAATGTCACTCTGAATATTACACTGAGAGGTTTCTGTGTAATTCTCTTAGAAGTGCATTTAAAATAAGACCGGTCGTTTTCTTCAGAAAAGTTTTCCACTTTATTTGCGTACATTTTTTAAAACTTATTTTTGCTTATGTTACTCAATTTCCTTTCTTAATGCTTCAACTACTTTTACAAGATATTGCTGTCAATTAGTTTTGAGAACAGGGGAAGGAGATGAGAGCATCACAGTCGTGGTCTGCACCTTTGTACAACAGTGTTACCCTGTTTCCCCGAAAATAAGACAGTGTCTCCTATTAATTTTTGCTCCCAAAGATGCGCTAGGTCTTATTTTCAGGGGATGTACTATGTTTCCATGAAGTAGGTCTTATTTTCGGAGGATGTCTTATTTTCGGGAAAACATGGTAGGAAAATGTGGCCAGAACGCAGGCTCTGGGTACTAACGTGTGAATTCTAGGTGGATGCCCTCCCCTTGGCTAAGCTCCTTACAATGTTTGGTTTTAACCTTGCCTGACACTGAGTGCAAGATTCGTGATGCTACCCATGGAAAATTGAATATGTCCACCCTATTTCATGTGGAAGCCAAAGACGATTTCTGATCATTTCAGGAACTATTGGGGGTTTTGATGGGTTAGGGGTTGGGTACCTGGCATTCAGATGTGGAAAGCCTAATGTGAATGAGTCAGACTTCATTAGATCTGTATCCTGGCTCTCCCTTACTTAATGCGTGAGAGGCAGGAAGCTTGTGAAACGGGCAGCAGGAAAGACAGAGATTGAGAGAGAGGATAATCGTCTTCACGTTGGGCAATTTTTGGTGGCGGAACAGGCATGTCCTCATGGTTCAGCAGGTTTTATCGAGCTGCTTGCTTTGCCAGAAATTGTTCCAGGTCCGAGGCATCAGCTAGTAAACCTGTGCTAATAGAACGTATTGTCTGTTTCGAAGGCGCAGGGAGTAGACAAAAGCAATAAAATCACAGATTTAGCTAAGTTCTAAAGGAAATAAACAGATGGTTATGATAGATTGATTGGAGATGGCTATTGTAGGTACGTTGTTCAAGGGATGGTGATATTTTATGTTTTTCTGTTGATTTCAGAAATGAAGGGAGAGGGAGATAGAAACATCAAGGATGAGAGAGAATCATTGATCTGCTGCCTCCTGCACATCTCCCACTGGAATGTGCCCTTGACCAGAATTGAACCCAGGACCCTTCAGTCCACAGTCCAACGCTCTATCCACTGAGCCAAACTAGCTAAGGCAAGGGATGGTGATATTTAAGAAGTCCTGAAGAAGCCCTGACTGGTTTGGCTCAGTGGATAGAGTATTGGCCTGCAGACTGAAGGGTCCCAGGTTCGATTCCCGTTAAAGCCATGTGCTGTTTTACGGGTTTGATCCCCAGTAGGGGGCGAGCAGGAGGCAGCTGACCAATGATTCTCATCATTGATGTTTCTATCTCTCCCTCTTCCTCTCCCTCTCTGAAATCAATAAAAATATATTTAAAAATAAAAATACACAAAAAAGAGTCCTGCTTTGGAAGCGATAGATTTGAAAGCTCCAAATGGGAATGCCGAGGAGCACGTGGACCAGGTTCTAAGAATAGAAAGAACTCTCTTCCCTGACCGTTTTGGGGTTCTGAGACATTGTGTTCAGGTTTCATCTCTGCATTCAGGTTATAATTCTTGGATTCTTCTACACAGATAGCCATGTGTTTCTCTTTGGTTTTGAACCATTTAGTCTCAATTGCAGGTGGATCTTTATGTGTTAAGAATAATCTGTTACCCTAGCTGTTTTGGCTCAGTGGATAGACCATCAGCCTGCGGACTAAAGGGTCCCGGATTCAATTCTGATCAGGGGCATGTGCCTGGGTTTCGGGCTCAGTCTCCAGTGGGGGACATGCTGGAGGCAGCCAATCAATGATTCTTATCATCGATGTTTCAACGAAATCAATTAAAAATATATATTTTATAAATAGTCTGTTAATACTGACCCTTGATAGAGACTTAAATTGATGTTTTTACATTTTTTTAAAATAATATATATTTTATTGATTTTTTTTTTTTTTTTTTTTTTTTTTTTTACAGAGAGGAAGAGAGAGGGATAGAGAGTTAGAAACATCCATGAGAGAGAATCATCAATCAGCTGCCTCTTGCACACCCCCCACGGGGGATGTGCCCACAACCAAGATACATGCCCTTGACCGGAATCGAACCTGGGACCTTTCAGTCCGCAGTCCGACGCTCTATCCACTGAGCCAAACCGGTTTCGGCTGTTTTTACATTTTGATTAATGAATAAATGATTGCTTTTGTTGGGCAAGGTATTTCTTGGTACAGAGATGACGATCTGCCCATGTATCGAGTTTACATAAATATGGTGTGTCCCTTTCACCTGATTTCTAGCCTTGATGATTCTTAGAAAGTTTTAGGTTGGCATTTCTTATTATTCATTTCTCTTTTTCCCATAAGTCTCCTCTCCTTCTAATTGGAAAGAGGCAGCCATCAAAGTGCGACAGTAGAGTATAAGCTAAAAGAAACTCCCATGTTATCACAATGATTATTATCCCATTGTTTATTTGTATCTCTTTGTTTCCTTTTACTAGGCTGTTGCAAATGAGTCTGGACTAAATTTTATATCTGTCAAGGGCCCCGAATTACTAAATATGGTAAGTTGTGGCATTAGTCATTGTTTAGATAAGGAAGGTAATGATCTTTTAAATTTCAGGATAGAGTGTCTTCAGATTTTTTAAAACAATTGCCAAATTCTGGTGAAATCACCTCTGTAGGAATGAAGAAATGGAACCTTACTCTGCTGTACTTAGTATATGTACTTTCTTAACTAAGTCTGGTAACTCTGAGCCTGAGTTTTCTCACCTGCGAAATGGAAATAATTGTAATAATTAACATTTTAAAGTGTTTACTCTGTACCATGAATTTGTAAAGCACTTGACATACGTTATTATTCTTCAACAACCCTGTGAGATACAAATTATTGTTTCCCTGACTCCCAGATGAGGAGAGTTAAGTTTAGGGGGTGGAGGAGGAAAAAGGGGGGATATGTGGTGAGGGAAGGAGACTTGGCTTGGGGTGGTCAGCACACAATACAGTATGCAGATGATGTACTGTAGAACTGTGTACCTGACGCCTATATAATTTTATTATCCGTGTCACCCCAATATATTCCAAGTAAAAACAACAAACAAGTTTGGGGGTTTTATATAACTTGGTCTGCGTCTGCCAGCCATGAAGTAGAAAAGCTAAGGTTTGAATCTGGGTTGTCTGACTCCAGATCTGCTTTCCTTGTCCTGTTGTTGTGTGGCTCAAAGAGTTAAGTGTCAATAAATAAAAATACTCTGGGGGAAAGAAACCACTAAAGTGACATATAATAATTTCTTTCAGCACTTAAGCAATTTAAAGCTCATTTAAGAGACTGAATTTGTTTCCTATCCATTCTGGAACATTTAAATGAGAATGATACCATTTGTTTTAAAAGGCTTTTTAGCCATCTCTGTTGGTTGAGCGTTGTCCCCTACAGCAAGAAGTCACCAGTACAATTCCTGGTCAGGACACATGCCTGGGTTGCTGGCTCGATCCCCAGTAGGAGGCAGCAGATTGATGTTTCTCACATTGATTCTTCAACCTTGTCAGTGTAACCAAACAGTATAAAAGAACTGACAGTAAAACTTTGGATTTGGTACTCAGAATGGCATTATTAACTTTAGGGGTAATATTTTCAGTAATTGTGTTTTTAAAAGCCCGGTTATAATGGAAAAATGAATGGCAAATAAGGAATTTTTTACTTAGAGAAGACCTTACATTGCATTTAGTCTTCATTTTATAAAAGAGGGAACTTATAAGCTTCATTAGTAGCTAATTTTACTAAATTGAACCACATACAACTGGCTATTCTTATAGGTCAGGAATGGGCAAAATACCAGTAATTGCATATGGCTCAGCCTAATACTTTTTAGATTCTGACATACAAATGTCCTTTAAAACTGGTTTTACTGTATATTGGCTTGAACCCCAAAGTTGAACTGTCTCTGCCCACTGTCTCCCGTCTGTGTGTGTTCAGTACGTCGGTGAAAGCGAGCGAGCTGTGCGGCAGGTTTTCCAGCGAGCCAAGAACTCGGCGCCCTGTGTGATCTTCTTCGACGAAGTGGATGCCTTGTGCCCTCGAAGATCAGACCGAGAGGTAGCGTCATTGAGGGTCTTTTAATTTTATTTATTTTTAAAAATATATTGATTTTTTTTTACAGAGAAGAAGGGAGAGGGAGAGAGAGATAGAAACATTGATGAGAGAGAAACATCAATCAACTGCCTCCTGCGCACTTCCTACTGGGGATGTGCCTGCAACCAGGGTTCCTTCCCTTGACCGGAATCGAACCGGGGACCTTTCAGTCTGCAGGCCGACACTCTATCCACTGAGCCACACCGGTTACGGCTCCACAAACCTTTATAAACAAGTTTTTATAAAGTTCAAGAAGTTCTTGGAAAGTCATTCCTCGAGAACATTGAGACTTTGTGAAGTAGCCTAAGTAATTTGAAATCAGGACTGAGGGATAACAGTTGCATTTTTATTAATCTGTGTCTTTTTTTTTTTTTTTTTTTTTTTTTTAGAGTATTAGTGTGGTTACACATACGGGTTTCACAAAAATGAGTAGCTGGGACTAGAAATGATACTGATTTTCAATAGTCTGCCTTGTCATCTCAAGATTCTCCAGTTAAATGAGTTCTTGAGGCAGGATTACACTCGGGAAGATAAACCTTGGTCTGCATTCACTGCCACCTGCATTATTACACTGAGTCACAGTTCTTAGAAATTTCAGTACAGAGAGTGCCCAGAAACAGCTGTTACCAGGATGATTGTTATGTAAGAGTTGGAAGCATAGAGATCATATGTTTTTTATGGTTTATTTTGGATAATTATGTATCTGTGCTCATAGATAGTGAAACATTTATTCAGTGGCTCATGTCACTCAAGAATCCGTAGAAACATTAAATAGTTGAAAAAACAAAACTTGACTAATGTAAATGTGATTCATATAAAGCAGTTTGTTTCCTTACCCAGTAGTCATCGGTAGCATCACAGTCTTGTCCAATAGTGATGTCAGTGGCTAGGGCAAAGGTCCTTCCATTCCGGTTCCCCTGCCAGCTGTCAGATCCTGAAGTCTAGTGTGGGATCCAGAGCCAAACACGACACTCTGTCCCGCTGAGTGGGGCATGGTATGCTCTGGATTTCACTCTGGTTCGACAGCCCCCATCACTGGTTTGCAGCTCTGTGTGATCGCCTAGTAATTTTTTTACGTGTATTTTTATTGATTTCAGAGAGGAAGAGAGAGGGAGAGAGACAGAAACATCAATGTTGAGAGAGCATCATTGATTGGCTGCCTCCTGCACACCCCCTACTGGGGATGGAGCCCACAACTCGGGCCTGTGCCCTGACCGGGAATCGAGCTGTGACCTCCTGTTTCATAAGTTGATGCTCAACCACTGAGCCACACGGGCTGGGTTTATGTAATAATTTAAGTATGGGGTGCATTGAGATATATCCAGTCAACCACTTGCCCTCAGAGAAGTTTGTAGCCATACAAGCAACATCCCTAGCTTAGGTTCTCTCCTGGAATATCTGCCAGCACACATTTTTGCTTTCCAACCCCCAGAACTTTTCTCTCAGGCATTGCCCCGAGGTAGCTGCACATGTGCTGGATACTCAAGGAAAAGAGAAAAAGTCCCAGTGTCCCAATGAGGCATCTCATCTCCCAGGGAATCTAGTCTGGAATTCAAAAGTTCAGTCTAGATGTGTCCAAAAGGAATTTGTTGTGGCTCTTAGATCTTTAAATAACTAAAAGGTATAGACTTTGGGGTCAGAAAAATCCGAGTTTGAGTTTCTTTTCTGCCCTTATCTTGCCGTGAGATCATCGACAAATAACTCAACATCCTCTCTCACCCAGCTGGTGTGGTTCAGTGGTTGAGCGTCAACATAAGAAGCAGGAGGTCACAGTTCGATTCCTCGCCAGGACACATGCTGGGTTGCAGGCTTGATCCTTGGTGGGGTCATGCAGAAGGCAGCCAATCGATGATGATTCTCATCATTAATATTTCTCTCTCTCTCCCTTCCTCTCTGAAATCAATAAAGTATATATATATTTTTTTAAGAAGGTTTGCTGAGGAAACATGAGAATGAGAACATGTTTTGTACAGTAACTGGTCAGGAAATGATCATTGTTATCTTTTGACAAAAATATTCAATCAAATGAACAAGTATATTATTTTGTATGAAAACAAAATTGGTGATGTATTTTTCTTTGTATGGGGGCTGATGGAGATATGCTTGCTTCATTTCAGACGGGGGCAAGTGTCCGAGTGGTGAATCAGCTCCTTACAGAGATGGATGGTCTGGAAACACGTCAGCAGGTTTTCATCATGGCGGCCACTAACAGGCCAGGTAAGACAGCATACAAAGCAGATGAGTCTGAAGACTCAACACTCAAAAACAATACCGGCCAAAACCGGTTTGGCTCAGTTGATAGAGCGTCGGCCTGCGGACTGAAGGGTCCCTGGTTCAGTTCCGGTCAAGGGCATGTACCTTGGTTGCAGGCACATCCCCAGTAGGGGGTGTGCAAGAGCAACTGATCGACCGATGTTTCTCTCTCATCGATGTTTTTAACTCTCTATCCCTCTCTCTTCATCTCTGTAAAAAATCAATAAAATATATATATTTTTTAAAACAACCACAATACCATTTACAGACATCCTGGTCAAGGAATAACTAAGAGGGTTCATTAGTTGAAATAAAACCTTAGAAAGCTTTTATGTAAGCTACAGAAAAAGCATAGCATTGCCTGGATTTCATGAGTTTTTGTTTTGTTTCCTGTGTTGCTGCTCAGAAAGTTCTCTTGTTGGCAGAGAACACGTGTCACATACACTTTTCTTTTTTTGGTATAGCATACACTTTTGACCATGAAACAGGAATCTGAATTTATGTCCTGTGGTTTCTCTCAAGCTGATAGGAAACAGCAATGATACTATTTTCCTTGTATCTGAAGCTAGAAACGTCGATGAGAGAGAAACATCGACCAGCTGCCTCCTGCACACCCCCTACCGGGGATGTGCCCGCAACCAAGGTACATGCCCTTGACCGGAATCGAACCCGGGACCCTTCAGTCCGCAGACCGACGCTCTACCACTGAGCCAAACCGGTTTCGGCTTATATGCCATTTTCTTGTAAAATGAAAAGTTGAAAGTTGTTATGGTTTATACTTTTGTAATAATGAAGTGCTCTCTTTGGAATCAGACAGAACAAGGTTTGAGTCCTGGCCATAGCACTTGGTATCTTAGGAATTGCTCTGTTTCAACCCAAACTGGCCTAACACCAGAGAAGCAGATGACAAGTCAGTTCTGATTAACCACCCGGAGTTAGTGTCAGGTCCTGCAAGTTCAGGAGTCAGTCCTCTGCGAGCTCGCCCCCTCCCCAGATGCCAGCCACAGTGGTATCTCCGGAGCACCCACACTTCTGATCAGCCTGCTACCAATTTGAGAATTCCCATGATCCCCCTCGAGTTCAGTCATTCACCAGAACAAGTAATTCAGGAAAGCCCTGTATTTAAATTACAGTTGATTCTAAGGGATTGCCACCCATGCAGGCAGGTGTTGGAGGACATAAAGACTTTCAGCGCCCTCCTCCGTGGAGTCAGGATCCATGATCCTCCGGGCGAATCTGCGTGCTCATGAACTGGGCAGCAGCCTTGAGCTTTGATGCAGTGCTTGTATGAGGGCTGGATAAAGTGGCCATTGATTGAATCGTTGGCCATTTGATTGAAGTCATCCTTCAGCTTCCCCTTCCCTCCCCAGAGGTCTTGGTCCAAGATCCAACCCTCTGATGACTTGATTGGTCTTCCTGGTAACTGTCCCCATCCCAAGGTTTTCTTGGGGCCAGCCCACTCGTCTCATTAGCATAACAAAGACTCCTAACTCTGGAAATTCAGAGGGTTTTTGAAGGTGTGTGCCCAGAACTAAGGGCGAAGATCAAATTATCTTTTATTGTACCACACTAATCCTGTGTGTTACTTCACAAGATTAGCGTGGTACAATACCTAAGTAATCTTAGGTATTGCTTCACCTTGCTAGCCATCATTTCTTCATCTCTGAAGCGCAGATAATAATACCTAATTGCCAGGTGAAGTGATGTTAGCAATCTGCCCCAGTGTGTGGCAAGTAGCTATTCAGTAATTATTGCCATTGTCGCCAGCACTTACGGTAATAGCAGCAGGGACAGTCATTAGGTCATAAACTCACAGCCTTCCTAGGAGAAAGCTTGACGGTCCCTCCAATTTGGACGGAATCACCTCCTACATTTCCGAAATAGATACACCGCTTTGTAGGAGATTTCAGGGAGAGAGGCTTTGGTCTGCTGTCTAGCATGACGTAGTCTTGTACCCGAGCTCCTTACTGGTCATGTTTGCTTCATGTAAAAACTTAGTGTAACCTCTGTAGATCAGAAAACAATAGGTCCTTCGGCGTCACTAAGTTTTACTTAAATCCTCTCCTTCTAAGCAGTCCAGGTACGTTGCCTGTCCTCGTGGGATTTCCCCCGTGATCTTTTTATTCATCTTGGGATTCTTTCCAGTGCTCCGGATTCGCCTTAGTTGTAAAACCCAGAACTGAATATAATAGTCTGTGTTGAATTAGACCAGCGATACGGATGACAGATGACTCATCATGTGTTTTGACCTGTCCAGGGACCTTGAGTGTTGTCTTCCTGCCCATTGCACCTCTCTCGTCCCTTTTCCCCCATATCAAACAAACCCCGTGGCATCGAAGGCCTACTCACATTTACAAATAGATATGCTAGATCTTTTTCACCTGCATTTATGCTTACTCGCCATTCTGTGCTGTTGCACAGTGCTGTCACAATCTGGTTGGATGGTTTATAACCTGTTTTCTACTTAGCTTTAAGAAATCCCTCCTTGCCTGGGTGGTGAGCTATACTTTTCCAGCTGGCTCGACTCTGACCCAGGTGCCATCAGCTGGAGCGGCTGGGCCAGAGGATCCCCTGCCAACGGGGCTTCTTTGCTCACGTCTGGTGCCTTGGCGTTGCTTGGCACGTCTCTCCCCACCACTAATTGTCACCTTCCGAGATGTGGCTCCCCGTGTGGCTCCGGCTCCCAAGAGCATGGTTCTTTCTCTGAATACTCTGACCTCTTACATGCCTGAGGTTAATTCAGGAAAATTTTTTGCCTGCATATTTTCTCATTTGGGCCTGGGGAACGCAGGAGAAAGACAAACAAATTAAAACAGGGTAGGAGGATACAGAACGGCAGGCGGTTGGGGAGAGGAATGCTAATTTAGTCTGCATGTGCCTGGGAGGCTTCGTCAGGAGTGATGGTGATTATTGCATGAATCCAAATGATGTGTGAAGGAGTGAGCCACACAAAAACCTGGGAGAGAGCATTCCGGGGAGAGAGCAAACAAGACGTGGAAGGCCCCGAGGCGAGAACGGATTTGGCCTTTTCTGGAGGACAGCGTGAGGGCCAGTGTGTCCAGAGTGGAATGAGTGGTGGGGACAGTGATGGAGAGGTGCATGGGGCCTTTTATGTCTCCATGAGGGGTGTGGATTTTAGCTGCCGAGGTGGGAAGGCACAGGAGGGTTCCAAGCAGGTTTCACCATTGTTTATTCTGTGTGACTCAGTTCCTGTGGGTTGACTAACTCCCTAAGAGGATGGCCATAACAAGTCTTCGCGGTTTTAAAGCCAATTAGTGGCCAAAACCGGTTTGGCTCAGTGGTAGCGCGTCGGTCTGCGGACCGAAAGGTCCCAGGTTCGATTCCGGTCAAGGGCGTGTACATTGGTTGCGGGCACATCCCTGGTAGGGGGTGTGCAGGAGGCAGCTGGTCGATGTTTCTCTCTCATCGACGTTCCTAGCTCTCTATCTCTCTCCCTTCCTCTCTGTAAAATACCAATAAAATATATTTAAAAAAAAAAAAAATAAATAAAGCCAATTAGTGAATGGCGTGGAAAATATAAACCCACTCAGGAACATCAAATGACCCTGCACAGCCTGTAACAAAAACTGTTCTCTGTCCACCCTTCCGATCCCCTCCCAGAGGCATCCACCTGTGAACTCCTTCCGCTGTTCCTTCTGTGTTTCCTCCATATTTTCAAATAATACGTCCAAATGGTTCTTTCTTATCAATTTTACACACTGCCCATTAACTTCTTTTTGAGGTAGATGAAGATCATTATCTTGTGTTCACCCTTTCTCTATCCCCTCACCCTCACCCCCATATCTCTGTTCTGAACCCCTAATATTTTAATACTAGAGGCCCAGTGCATGAAATTTGTGCACAGGTAGGGTCCCTGGGCCTGGCCAGCGATCAGGGCTGATTGGGGTCTTCCGTCTGCTGGCCAGGGCCTGCCTTCATTCCATGCCACCCCTGGTGGTCAGCACCCATCATAGCAAGTGATCGGTCTCCCGGTCAAACTCTCAAGGGTACATTTTGCATATTAGCCATATATATATATATCGCTGCTTATAGCTCATACCCCGCCCTCCGCTGTGAGAGCCGATGATCTTTGGTCTTGATGCCGTAACGGCCTTTTATGATATAGATAGAAGATAGTTTGATTACAACTTTGGTTAAATCACTAGTCATTGTTTACATTACTGATGACTGTAAATATTTCTCCCTGCTCCCCAAGAATAATTCTATGATTGGGTTTCCTTTTTCATTTGACCTTGTAATTCTTAAATTTAATAACCCTAATATTTTTATTTTGCTTTCTTTCTCTGTTCCTATTCTTCATCAGATGCGTTCCTTTGATTGATTATTTCTAGAGCCTTTCCTCTGGAGCCTTCCACTCTCCTGCTCCGTCCGGCCTGGCCCCCTCTAAGGCCGGTCATTTCAGGGCTCACCTTCCCCGTGTTCCTTTGCTTTGCCCTTGTTTGTGATCTTATCTCTCCTCTGGTTTACTCTTGCTCTACTACAGCTTAATTTTCAGTGTCTTTTCTTAGGTCATGTAGGAGGTAACTTTTTTGACTTCTTGTATATTTGAAATTATCTTTATTTGCTGTTCTCATTATTGATTGGCAGCCTGGCAGGGTATAGAATTTGAATTGGAAACTTTTTTCATAATTTGTAGGTATTGCTTTTTTTCTTCTTCTTCTTCTTTAAAGGTCTATGCCATTCTGGTCCTTCTTATGTGACTTTTTGTTCATTTGTTTTATGTATATGCTTAGTACTTGGTGAATCTTAAAACTCCTGCATTGATCTTCTATATTTTTTCTTTTCTCCTATTTCCAGCTCTGTATTTTTCTTCCTAATTTTTGAGGTACTGATTTGTACAACTGTGACTGCCTTGTTCTGGGAATAAATCACTTCCCTGCGCTCAGCCCGAGGGCAGGAAGCTCCTGGTACAAGCCACCTCTAGACCACAGGTGGCCCCGTTTTCATCTCTCCCACACATCTTTGCATTCCCTTCTTTGAATGCCAACTCCCATAAAGGATCTTCTCAGTTGAGGAACTACCTATTCCCACTTAACTCCCTGTCTGACTGGTTAAAAGCACTCCTGCACAACATACATAGTTTATGAAATCCAGATAGCTACACCAGCTTATCACTTTTTCTTCTACTTAATAGGCATCTGTTTCAGCATCTAGAGTTTCCACCTTCTATGTATGGCTCAGTTGAAAAAAGTAACAAGTAAGATATGTCTAAGCTTCTTCTAGGTCAGGTTTAGGTTTGCACTTTTATATTGGAGATACAGCCCTAAGTTCAAGGTCTCTATCCAGCCCAGCTGGTGTAGCTCAGTGAGTGGTTGAGGGTTGACCATGAACCAGGGAGGTCAGGGTTCTATTCCCACTGAGGCCACATGCTGGGGCTGCAGGCTTGATCCTCAGTATGAGGCATGCAGGAAGCAGCCAATCAGTGATTCTCTCTCATCATTATGTTTCTGTCTCTCTTATCCTCTCCCTTCCTCTCTCTCTCTCTCTAAAATCAACTTTTAAAAAGTTGCTATAATTACACATTTGTCAGATGAAAGTATGGATGACTTACAAAGAAAATGTTTATTTCACAATTTAGCCACTTGAATTCCAAGTGAAATGTAGTGTCTCCTCACCTATCTAATCTGAATGGCCTTCGATCATGGTTGAATGTTCCTTAAGGCAAATGACCAATGACTAGATGCCATAGTCAGGCCTGTATACCTTACCCTTTGGCACAGTACTGCCCTTTAAAATTAACCTAGCCCTGGCATCACCTCTGCTGACTTATGGGTGCCCTGGTGCATAGCAGCAGCACTCAGTAACTATTTGTTTAATGAATCATAGAGATATACTTCTGTTTCGTGAAGGCTGTCTGATCTTGTAATAATTTTCACTGACACAGTGAGAGTCTCATTAGTCTGACGCTGTAATTTTTGTAAAAATCAGCTTCTGTGGCATATGCAGTATTCCATAAATTTTACCCATTTTAAGTATACGATTCGGTGGTTTGGGGTATACTTACAGAGTTGGGCAGTCTAATTTTAGAACATTCCCATCGCCCTAAAAAGAAATCTGTGTCAGTAGCCACTCACCATCCTCCTCCTCCCCCCTCCCCCCAAGCCCTAGGCAACCACTAATGTACACTCCGTCTCCATAGATTTCCCTGTTCTGGATATTTTCTGTACATGGAATCGTACAATATGTGGGCGGTAGAGTCTGGCTTCTTTCACTTTAGCGATGCTTCCCAGATCCATGTTGTAGAATGTATGGACGCTTCACTCCTTTTTGTTGCTGGAAAATACTTCCTAGTGTGGCTACACCCCATTTTATTTCTTCACCAGTTGATGGACATTTAGGTTGTTTCTTGATCAACAGATAGGAGGTTCTTCTGCGGGCATTTGTGAGTGAAGCATTTTGTCTTTAAAGCTCTGGGGTGGTTGGTGACATTTTCATTGCAAATGTAAGATTGATATCTGGGCTGAGATTCTGTTGCTGACACAATGATGGAGGGATTCGGTTAGGAAATATAACAATAATCCAGGAACAAGATGTTGTTTGTTGTACCAGGTCATGAATGCCTGGGGATGTAGAAAGAATCGGGACACGTTGTGTCACAGAGCTGGCGGGATTTGCTAGTGGATTGGACATGGATGTTGGAGGGTGGAATCAGGATTGACCCCAGGGCCCTCCTCATTCGATTCTGGTCAAGGGCACATGCTGGGGTTCCAGGTTTGATCCCCAGTGTGGAGTGTGCAGGAGGCAGCTGATCAAGGATTCTCTCTTATCATTGACTAGAGGCCCGGTGCATGACATTCGTGCTCAGCATAGCCTGCGCCCTCTCACAGTACAGGACCCCTCGGGGGATGTCCACCTGCAGGCTTAGGCCTGATCCCCCACTTTGAAAAGTTAAGTATATACCTACAGCATGATATAGTCATACTGCTTTGCATCCCACAAATGCCTATGTAGAGACCTGTTCACAAGTATTCTTAGCACAAAGACCCAAAGTGAACTTGAGCCAAAGGTTTATCAACAGAAGAATGAAAAGCAAATTGGGTTGTATCCATACAGTGGAATAGTACTGAGCAATAAAAAATAATTAAGTACAAATGCACATAGCAATTTAGCTAAATCTCAGAATAATTATATTGGGTAAAAGAAAACAGACAGAATACATACTGTATGATACCACTTATAGAAAATTCTAGAAAATGCTAACTAATCTATAGTGACATCTCTCATGTTAGTTACATATTTTTAAAGACCATGTTCTCTGTGTGTAAGACTGTGTCTCCCTCCTTAGACATCATTGACCCTGCGATCCTGCGCCCCGGCCGCCTGGACAAAACCCTCTTCGTGGGGTTGCCGCCGCCCGCAGACCGGCTCGCCATCTTACAGACCATCACAAAGGTGCGTAGAGGAGATGGCATATCTTCGGGTCTGTGTCTCTCGTTTTAAATACAGACAAGTAGCAATTCAGGATGCCCGACCACCTTCTGCTCTGCAGCTTTAAATATTTGCCCAGCCTCTGTCTCCCAAATCTGCCCTTCACTTTCCCCCTATAAATGTCATCAACACTTCCCTTAGCCCAGAAAGCCAGAAAGGTTATTGATGTCTGCCAGATGCTTTGAGAGGTTACCGTCTTTAAAATAGTGATAAAACTCCCACTTAAACTTAGGGTTTAACCATCTTTACGCGTTCAGTTCCTTGGCCTTGCTACATTCACATTGTTATACAGCCCCCGCTGCTGTTCATCTCCAAACTCAGATTGTCTGATTCCTGGTCCAGTGTTGTTTCCACATGTTTGACCTTTTTATTAAAATGTAATACAGGCCGGAACCGGTTTGCCTCAGTGGATAGAGCGTCGGCCTGTAGACTGAAAGGTCCCGGCTTCGATTCCGGTCAAGGGCACATACCTTGGTTGCAGGCACATCCCCAGTGGGGGGTGTGCAAGAGGCAGCTGGTCGATGTTTCTCTCTCATCGACGTTTCTAACTCTCTATCCCTCTCAATTCCTCTCTGTGTAAAATCAATAAAAAATATTTTTTAAAAATGTAATACAGGCACAAAAAATGTGGACATATCATTCAATGTCCAACTCCACAAGCTTTCATAAACAAACTCTACACACACACACACACACACACACACACACACACACACACCACTCTGGAGTTAATTGACTAAATTGAAAACATTTACATTCAAGGGAACCGTAGGGCTCATGCCGTCTGGCCATCTAGTTTTATATACACAGCGGGGCACTGGGAGGGGAGAAAAGGCACAACCCTAGCCTGTTTGGCTCAGATTCAGTGGTTAGAGCGGACTGCCGGGTCCCAGGTTCGATTCCGGTCAAGGGCATGTACCTTGGTTGCAGGCTCGATCTCCAGCTCAGATTGGGGAGTGTGTGGGAGGCAGCCATTGGATGTGTTTCTCCCACATCAATGTTTCCCTCCCACTCTCTCTCCTCCTCCTCTCTTCCACTCTCTCTAAAAGTCAATGGAAAAATTATCCAAGGCTGTTTGCCTGAGGTCACCCGGACAGTATTTTTGCCATGACTATTTCCCGGGTCCAAGTGGGTTGAATGAGAAAGAACTGTTTCCTGAACCTGTCAGGTGAACATTTGTGTGTCATTAAATAATAGCAGCTAGCAGATGGACAGTTCATGAGATTGGTAAAATGCCCAGCTGGGAGGAAGGAGGGGACACGGCCAGAGTGCGGGCCCGGAGGCAGGTGATGGATTGCGGGAGGTGCTGGAACTGAACCACATCCTGCCTAGAGCAACACCGTGCTAATATTTACACTTTCCTTAAAGCTTAAAGGCAAATAGCCACTTTCTTTGTGTATCTTTCTTCTTAAGCTATTCATTTTCCAATGAAAATAATTGCTGCAAAGACCACAGGCAATGTATATGTAAGTCATAGATCAGAACAATAAAGCAAATACGATCCTATAAATCACTAAAAACTGTTTTGTTTGTCTTGGAGAGGTACTAGAAATGTTATTAAACAGTATGCATGCACCGTACTGGGTGAGTGCTGCTGGAATTCTGAGACTGTTCTGACACTTGTCCTCTCTGGCATTTCTTGGTATGAGCCAAAACGGAATTGGCGCCAAAGTCAGGGTTGAGTTTAGGCAAAAGGTTGAGAAAGAACACATTGAGCGGAGGGGTTTGGCTGTTCTGGTAGTTTCCTGGCCGGCTGCAGGATAATTTCTCCCTTCCTGGCCAGCCAGAAACCACGCACATACGCCCATCAGGACCAAGCACTGCTTATGTCCTTGCCACATTTAATCAGCAAAGGAAATGGCTTTCCTCACCTTGGGGAAATTGAGCTGGTGATTCTGTTCTTGATGATGTTTTGTTTTTGTTGCAACTGCAGACAGATCCTTCAAACCTCATAAGCATAAACTGCCTTTAGCTGGCCCAGGTTTGGAGCCTGCTTCTTAACCTCACTTCTCAAAATGGAAATTTGTAAAAATCTTGCAACACTTCCATGGAGTCCGTTATATTCATTCAGTCACGTAGCCAGTGCTATTTATTAAGAACCTTTCATGTGGCCGAAACCTGTTTGGCTCAGTGGATAGAACGTTGGCCTGCGGACTGAAAGATCCCAGGTTCGATTCTGATTAGGGACATGTACCTCGGTTGCGAGCACATCCCCAGTGGGAGGTGTGCAGGAGGCAGCTGGTCGATGACTCTCTCTCATCTATGTTTCTAACTCTCTATCCCTCTCTCTTCCTCTCTGTAAAAAAATTAATAAAATATATATATATATTTTTAAAAGAATCTTTCATGTGGAAAATTATTGGTCATTGAACCCTCAATGAAAAATCGTTTTCTCTCTCATTCAGAATGGCACCAGACCCCCACTGGACACCGATGTCAGTCTGGAAGCGATTGCTGGGGACCATCGCTGTGACTGCTATTCGTAAGGATCTCAGTCCCAAGTTTGTTCTCTCTCCGAGGCTCAGCTCCTCGTGTGTCACCTGGGGGAGAAGGGCGACATTTCTCCCTTCTGCACTCATACTTGCTGGTGGATGTAGTTTTTGGTGTTTTTTTGTTTTGTTTTTTCCATATGTTTTTAAGGAAATGGGTTGCTTTCCAGTTTGAGTATACAGGAAGAAATGAAACAAGCTTATCAGGGGAAGATGTCTCTGGCTTATTTGAAAGGCTCTGCTGCCCGTCCACATTATACTTGGGGTTCTTGATGTCTCTGTAGGTCAAGGCCAGATAATGTGGAGGGAGGCGGGGTGTTCATCGTTGAGGACTTCAGGACTCTGTCATTCGGCATCATACACTTACATCCACTGGAGAAAGTTTAGTCCCAGCTGAAGAAGATCCCATCACCACCTCTTATCAATATGACTTCACTCAGAGCCATGCTGATCATTTTTAGGGAGTGTGGTCAGAGACAACGTTTTATCTCCAGATTTTTAATAAATGGGCATGTAAGCTCTGAGTGTCAATCTCTGTTCTGCCACTGCCACGCTCTGGTCATAACCTTGGCTCATTTAAGATTGTCTCAGCGAGCCCAGCATGTATGTGATCATAGCTAGTGTTCTAACCCTCACACTTTACGGTGAAACACGAGATTCAGTCAGTAATTTAAACTATGTGGGTCTTTCATTTTATATGTTACGTAGGTCATCAACATGGTATATGAAAGTAGGTTTTTGTCCCAAACTCAAGCTCTTTCTCAAAGGATCGCCAAGACCTGGTCAGGATGTCAATGCAGTGAGACAGCAGCCAGCACCATTGTCTTCCATTGAACTCAAGTGGACTCAGCCCATTATTACACGAAGTCATTAAATGAAGGCTTGTTAGTTCTTGTCATATTTTAAGTAACTTACGAGTCCACGTAGCTTGTGCTTGAATCAAATACATCAAAGACTTTTAGCCTTTGTATTTTCCCCTTTTGAACACGGAGCCATAAATGCCTTTTCATATATAAGCTTGTTTCAGGCAGGAGGTAATCTAGGAATGGGCCGCCACCAGCACTTAGCACAGGCCATGGGAACAAAAGTTTACAACCAACGGTGTGTCAGTTTCTCTCTACTGAAGATGTTCTAAGCTTTTTTTTCTTAGTATATTTTTATTGATTTCAGAAAGGGGGAGAGAGAAACATCAATGATGAGAGGGAATCATGGATTGGCTGCCTCCTGCACAACCCCCTTCTGAGCATGTGCCCTGACTGGGAATCAGACCGTGGCCTGGTTCATAGGTCGATGCTCAGCCACAACGACGCCAGTCGGGCGATGTTCTAAGCTTTTTATATTAACATAGGTGTCTATTTATAATTCATTGCGTTGTTTCCTCCATAATTTCCTTTCTTCTGAAAGTTAGAAATATTACCTACCGGCTGTAATTAGTTTAGCCCACATTTATGGGTCAGTTTCTTTTTCTGACTGTTTCACATGGGACTAAAAAGAAGGCTTCTTTCTGGCCTAAAGAGTATCTAATTTTAAATAAGTGAGATGACTTCTTTTATTCCAGGGGCGCAGATCTCTCTGCTTTGGTGCGGGAAGCGTCCGTCTGTGCCCTGAGACAGGAAATGGCAAGACAGAAAAGCGGAAATGAAAAAGGTACGCTTCTCCCTGGACGCTCTCAGTTCTACTCGGTTATCGTCCTGGACACACAAAACCGCTGTTGGTCTGGAACGTGGCCACTTTCTGGCTTCTCTCATCTGTGATATTAAAATGGGTGTTTCTGTCTGATAAGACCTTTAGAAACCTTTCAGAACATGATGTAAACTTTAAGTAGAAAATATTAAGTAGAAAACACACAGATGAGAAATGAAAATTGCAATAACTTTCACAAGACAAAATCGGTTCGTGGTGTTATGTGATGATTTGGGGCCATCTCAACAGCTTGGTGCTCTTCACACTTGACAGTGTCTTCATATGATTGGGTACGTGTGGCCAAAAACACGCATTTCCTACCTGCGTTCCAACCAGGCCACGTTCAGATCCTTTCCTTGGCTCGATTCCTGTGACAGTGAATTGTTTGATCAGTTTGTGGCTGTGCTTGACAGTCCTTGTAAATACCTTCTTAGGAGACCTGCCTTTTCCTCTAAATCCATACTTTATCTAAATTCAAGTCTGTGTTGATTTCCTTTTTGCTCAGTAGATTTCCAGAAGATGTCTTCTTTATTTGTGCTGATTCCCCACCCGCTCCCCGCCCGTCCTCCTCCCCCCCCCCCCCCAATTTCCTTAGGCCTCCAGCAATCTAAGAGTTAAATTTGTTTCCGGTCACAGTAGCATGTGCTCAGCTTAGATTCGTCAGTGCACACATCTTAATCGCGAAGTCCCCAAGGTTTTTGGTTAATTTTAACATTCAGCTATCTGAACCTCTTTCATTGTCATCTATTTTAAATTCCTTTTGGAAGTAGGTGGGATATAATGAGCAAAATTAGAATCTCTTGTAAAAGACATCATCTGTGTAGTAGGCTGTCTGAGAGCTGGGGGTGATGACTCGCTTGGGGTTTGTTTTATAACTAAAAACTAGCAGGCCGCCGTACACGCACTGGCTGCTACTGGCTCTGTTGGGACGTTGTAAACACACAACATGTTCTGACATCCCTGCTTTGCTACAGGTGTTAACACACTTCATTATGGTCACCATTTTATAGTATATGCATATATGTGGTGATCATGTTGCACAGCTTAACTTCCATATGTCTACAATATCCCCATAAAGGTGGGGGGAAATAAACTAATAAATAAAACACAGGGACCATTTTTTGTTTTTAAAGGGGTAAAAATCTCTAATTAAAGGCAAAGTACTTTTTTATATAATTTGTTCCAAAATAAATTGCTTTGATTGCTTGGGTCAGGGGGAGATTGCTCTAAAATACGTTATATAAAACTTAACCATTTATGTAAAAGTAAATGTGGTCAGTAATATGTCAATGAAGCTAAAAGCAACCAGAGTTCTGCATCCTGTTGGAATATTGTTCTGAGTAGACTAGCGCCGTTGTCATCACTGCTGTCCTCACCGTTCCCCTGGGATGGATGGAAGTCTCGCGAGAGAAGATAAGTTATAAATCACAGCCAGCATACTGTGCCTGATGTGTATGTTCGTGCGTTTGCTCCGCAGGGGAACTCAAGGTTAGTCAGAAGCACTTTGAAGAAGCTTTCAAGAAAGTGAAATCATCTATATCAAAAAAGGTAAGAAATATGCCCTAGCTGGTTTGGCTCAATGCATAGAGCATCAGCCTGCGGACTGAAGGGTCCCAGGTTCGATTCTGGCCAGTGGCACACGCCTGAGTTGTGGGCTCGGTCCCCAGTAGGGGGCACGTGCAAGAGGCAGCCAATCAATGATTCTCTCATCATTGATGTTTCTCTCTCTTCTTCTGTCTTCTCTAAAATCAATAAGAATACATTTTTTAAGAATAAAAAGGTAAGAAATGTTCTTAAATGTGGAGAGAAAAGAGATTAGACTTTGGACTGGTAGATAGGACCTCATGGAAACAAAGTGATTGCCTGTGTGCGTGTCCTTGAGAGAGAGAGTAGTGTGTTGTTCCCCTTCTCATGCATGTATCGGTTGATTCTTCTTGTATGTGCCCTGTCCGGAGATTGAACCTTCAACCTCAGCGTATCAGGATGACGCTCCAACCCAGCTGCCCGGGGCTGACTTAGAGGTTCCATCACCATCCTAATGAGAAACACAGCAATCTACTCATGTTTGGACTTTGACTTATGGTTTTCAGTCAATAATCCTAATGAGAAGCACTGAGCCCGGGTGTGACGATTGAAGGGAGGCTGTGGTGGAGCCGTGCGCAGGTCCTCGTGGCTAAGGCGCCTCACAGCTCAGGAGCCCGGAAACAAAAGGCATCCATTGGACATAACGGATCTGGGCATTGCCCTGCCAGCTCTCTCTGTAGGTGTCATCACTGCCAGACCTCACTGCGTGACACCCACTTTAACTTCCTGCAAACAGCACCTCAGCAAAGCAAGGCCCACCGTGTAAAACCTGGCGTTTATGTCAGAAAAAGCCAGTGATTTGTTAACCTTTTTCCGACATGATAAGTCCCTAGCGCTTCGTTTGAGTAGTGTAGCTCCAAGAAGATAAGACCGTTGAGGGTGTAGCTGGCATGAGGCAGGCTGGACTCAGAAACCTCACCTGGGGGGGCGGGAATGGCTGCCAGGTTACTCCGTTATTTGCCCCAGAGCAAGAGAATTCCCTGATGGCTCTAGCACAGCCGTGGGCAAACCACGGCCCGTCCCGCTGTTCTATCCGGCCCGTGAAGCCGGAAGAGCGGAGGGTTCTCTTGCTCTCCCCTCCGCTCCTTCCCCAGCAGCCCAAGAGGAGAGTGCCAGCATGGTCAGGCTGCTTTTGTTCCAGCCCTCCGGTCCAGTGTAAGAGCCCATGGTGGCCCTCGAGTCAAAAAGTTTGCCCACCCCTGCTCTAGCAGGAGAGTCTCAGGGAAGCCTGTGATTGGTCCAGCTCAGTGAGGAGCTCATGCCAAAACCACTTGCCAGCCAGCTAGGAATTCACTGCCTGGGCCTACTGACCTCAAGCCCCGGAACGAAAAGCTGGAAAGAAAACAGCGCTCCTCGAGTTCACTGACGTGTGACATCAGCTTATTAGTCCTCTGCCTTGTTCGTGGCGGGCTGAGATGTCGAGTCTTCTTTCCACACAGAGAATCACTAGATTTTGGTAAATGTGAAAGGAACACCTGCTGTACTGTTTTAGCCTCTCACACGTACTTAGAGAAATAGCCATTGGCTTGGAAGGGAGTTGACATGAACCAGATGATCGGGAGAGGTCTGGCAAAGCCAAGGAAAGGAGGAAGGCGTGGGGGTGCCCTCCCACGGCCTGCAGAGCCGGTCTTGATAGTTCCGGAATGTTCGGCATGTTCTCAAGCCTCTCTCCTGGGAGCGGCTGCCTCCAGGGGTCCTCGGGGCGCTGGATTTGGGGTCAGAGAGTAACCGCAGGTAAAGTGGGTTTGGAGTCCGGCAGCTAGCTCAGGGGTGGGCAGACTTTTTGACTCGAGGGCCACCGTGGGCTCTTACACTGGACCGGAGGGCCGGAACAAAAGCAACCTGACCACGCTGGCACTCTCCTCTTGGGCTGCTGGGGAAGGAGCGGAGGGGAGAGCAAGAGAACCCTCCACTCTTTCGGCTCCGCGGGCCGGATAGACCAGCCGGACGGGCCGGATCCGGCCCGCGGGCCGTAATTTGCCCACGGCTGGTTTAACCCTAGGGTCTGGTTCGGAGGCCAGATGCAGACGTCGTCACCTGGCCCAGTAAATCCTCACCAACTGGTTGCGGTGGGAAGTGAGGACGGTGGGCACCGTTTCTCCTGAGCTCTGCCTGTGTGCCTCTCCCCGCGTTCTTTCCAGAGAGAGAGGCTGTGTCTGTCGTGGTCCCAAGGAGACTCAGCGGGCCAGCAATCTGTTATGGCAGATGTCCCAGCAACTGAGCGGGGACTCTTTTTTGCCAGTTGCTTCTTGAATCCAGAGCGTTCATTTCGGCTGCGTCATCCTTTATTTTCTATTTTCTCTGCTCGGCGAAGCCAAGCTCTCACATCCAGCATGTGTCGCTCCGCAGACCAGCAGAGCGTAGCTCACCCTGCCGGCTTGTTGTTGTTTTTCCGTCTTAACGGCTCACCAGTGGCCCGGGGCAGGGTTAACTGTTAATAAACGTTGAGACCTTGAGATTATTTTCCCACCTATTTATTACCTCAAATTACAGTCTTTCACTCCGCCTACTGTGGCCTTGTTCCATTGTCAGGAAGCCAGTCTCACTTAAACATAAATTACGCCTTTTTTCTGCCCTCCTCTGTAAAAGCAACATCAGCCGGAACCGGTTTGGCTCAGTGAATAGAGCATCGGCCTGCGGACTGAAAGGTCCCGGGTTCGATTCCGGTCAAGGGCATGGACCTTGGTTGCGGGCACCTCCCCAGTGGGGGGTGTGCAAGAGGCAGCTGATCTATGATTCTCTCTCATCAATGTTTCCAACTCTCTGTCCCTCTCCCTTCCTCTCTGTGAAAAATCAATAAAAAAATTTTTTTTAATATTTTAAAGGGCTGGAAAAGCGGAAACATGCTGTATTTCTTTGGGATAAACGTAGAGGAGTGGAATGGCTTAAATGTAAAAGGCTGGCTGCACCAAGAGGTAGCAAATGTGAAGCAGCTAGAACGCTCATGCTTAGTTGTTGGAAACCAGGAGGATCCACCCCATTGAAAAGTTCTCTGGCAGTTCTTTTTTTTTATTTTATTTTATTTTTTATTGATATTTTACAGAGAGGAAGGGAGAGAGATAGAGAGCTAGAAACGTCGATGAGAGAGAAAACATCGACCAGCTGCCTCTTGCACACCCCCCAGTGGGGATGTGCCCGCAACCAAGGTACATGCCCTTGGCCGGAATCGAACCCGGGACCTTTCAGTCCGCAGACCGACGCTCTACCACTGAGCCAAACCGGTTTCAGCTCTCTGGCAGTTCTTGACCCACAGCCTCCGCGTTGCCTCCCGTTCCAGTCCGGACTCAGAATGGCTTAGAATGTTGCTTTACTGACCCGATAGAGACAGAAATGTCTTCTACCCTGATTTGGGGGGCAAACTTTTTCTGTCAACCGTCAGGAGAGTCCTGGGTCCTGCCTGGAGAAAGGAGAGTGCGTGGATGTGGATGTGGATGCGGGGCGGGGCGGGGAGGTCCGCTCGGTGCATGAGCTGGCTCGGGCTGACATGACGAAGTACACAGACCAGACGGGGCTCACACGGCAGCGGTGTGTTTCTCACGGTTCTGGGGAGGAGAAGTCCAAGGTCAAGGTGCTGGCAGGGTTGCTTTCTTCGAGGCCCCGCCCCTTACAGGTGACTGTCCTCTTCCTGTCTCTCCACATGGACCTCCCTCCGCGTGTCTGTGTCTCAATCTCCTTGTCTGGATGCCAGTCCTGGTGGGAGTGGAGCCACCCTCCCCACTTTCCTTTCACGTAACTGCCTCTTTAAGACCCCGACTCCCAGCCGAAACCGGTTTGGCTCAGTGGTAGAGCATCGGTCTGTGGACTGAAGGGTCCCGGGTTCGATTCCGGTCAAGGGCATGTACATTGGTTGCGGGCACATCCCCGGTGGGGGGTGTGCAGGAGGCAGCTGGTCGATGTTTCTCTCTCATCGACGTTTCTAGCTCTCTATCTCCCTTTCTCTCTGTAAAATATCAATAAAAATATTTTTTTTAAAAATAAGACCCCGACTCCCAGTAAGGCCACTCTGAAGCATGTAGATTCTGGGGGGCACAGTTCATCCCCGAGGGACGGTGATCAGCCCTGTGTTCTGTCTCCCCTCCCAGGACCAGCTCATGTACGAGGCTCTGAAGGAGGCCCTTGGCCAGTGACCCGGCGGAGGCGGCGGAGTCCGGGGTGCCGGCCTGGCAGGAAGCCCCCCCTCCGAGCGGCCGCGTGTAAGCTTTGGTTCCCAGACTCGTGAGGCCACGTCGGAGCTGAAGATTTCTCCCCGTCGGGTCAGCCTTGTTTGCAAACGGCCTACCTCCCCTTTTAAAAAAAAGAAGCTGCCAAAATAAAATAACTAGTACTTTTTTAAATAAAATGTTTATATTGAAACTATCTCAGCTGTACTATGGGAAGGTTGCATTTACAGTAAAAAAAAAAAAAAAAAAAAATTCTGCCTCTGAACCACCTGAACGGAAGTTGCCAACCTGATGGCCCGTCACCCCAAACACTCCCGTGAGTATTTCCTTCGCACCGAGATACTCCCCTGAACACCAAGATACTCCCCTGCGTAACCACCACCGCAGCCGGGGAGGAGCTGGTCACGGCTCCCGTCTGCATCTCCCTCTGCCCGTGTGCTGTGCTCCCAGGAGCACCCTCCGCAGTCAGAGGTTACCATGAGCTGTGCTTCCATAAGGCCGGGCGGCGCCTCTGCCTTGGCTTCTGGCGCTCGCAGGCTAAAAGGCAGCCCCTCCGTGGAGTGCGCTCGGTGGGGGTCAGTCTGGGTTCCCTCTCCCTAAGCCCCTGGTTGTGCGCCTTTGGGAGGAGTCTCATCAATTGACTCTGAGTCCTCACGGCGTCCCGTCAGAGGCACGTGATTTCCAGTTGCCCCTTCCTGAGATACTGCCCTTCCGTCACCTGAATAAGGTGGCTTTGCCACGCTTGCTGTACTATAGGTTGCTTTTTAAATATATATTTTTTTTATTGATTTTTGTTTTTACTGAGAGGAATGGAGAGGGATAGAGAGTTAGAAACATCGATGAGAGAGAAGCATCCATCAGCTGCCTCCTGCACACCCCCTACTGGGGATGTGCCCACAACCAAGGTACATGCCCTTGACCGGAATCGAACCCGGGACCCTTCTGTCCGCAGGCCGACGCTCTATCCACTGAGCCAAACTGGTTTCAGCTGCTTTCCCTTTTTTATTGAATTTTTTGGGGATGACACTGCTTGATAACAACTCCGTAACCCATCATCTGTACCCTGTATTGTGTGTTCACTACCCCCAGTTATGCTACTTTTAAGAGTGTCATTGATAAAATGGGGAAAGTACTAATACATAGAAGCAAAGCAGGTAACTAAGACAGCCCCCCCCCCCAGTAGGGGGTGTGCAAGACTCAACTGATCAATGATGCTCTCTCATTGATGTTTCTAACTCTCTATCCCTCTTTCTTCCTCTGTAAAAAATCAATAAAATATATTTTTTTAAATATTTTTTTTCATTGATTTCAGAGAGGAAGGGTGAGAGAGAGAGAGAGAAAAACATCAATGTTGAGAGAGAATCATTGCTGGGCTACCTCCTACACACCCCCTGCTACCCGGGTATGTGCCCTTGGCTGGCATCAAACCGGGGACCCTTCCGTCCGCAGGCCGATGCTCTATCCACAGCCAAACCAGCCAGGGCCAGCCTAATGCTTTTTCTTTTTTTTTCCTTTTTTAACATATATTTTATTGATATTTTACAGAGAGGAAGGGAAAGAGATAGAGAGCTAGAAACGTCGATGAGAGAGAAACACCGACCAGCTGCCTCTTGCACACCCCCTACCAGGGATGTACCCGCAGCCAATGTACATGCCCTTGACCGGAATCGAACCCGGGACCCCTCAGTCCGCAGACCGACGCTCTATCCACTGAGCCACACCGGTTTCGGCCTAATGACTTTTTCATTGGCCGGAGGGCACAATAGGAAGGGCAGTCTGCAGTCCACCTGTAACCTGGCATGAGAGCCCGCAGGGCAGCCATGACAGTGGGAGGAGGGAGCTCAGTATCTCCCTCAGCAAATATTTATCGACCGGCAACTGTCCGCCAGCGCCGCGCGTGCTGCTGGAGGTACAGCTCCGAGCCCAGCCCCTCCGGCCTCTGCTGGGCCGGGCGGGAAGGACAGAGTCCATGAATGCACGTGTGTGCATGCTCACGTAGACATGCAGGTCAGTGGTGGGCGCTGTGGGGGGCAAGGGGGTGAGGGCTGGAGGGGGCCGCTGTGGGGTCTGCGGGTCGGGCTCTTTCCATGGACTGGCCAGGAGGGAAGGGAGAGTGACCCCTGGGGGTGACGTCTGCGCGTTCTGCAAGGTTGGGGTGTAGGGTAGCGTGCACGTGGCTGCCCTCCCCCAGCGGCTCCTCACTCCGACCCACGTGGGCTCCATGCCTTCAGTGCCACAGCCCCAGAACGTCCTACCTGCGTCTTTACCAGAACCACATGGAAAGTCACGGCACCTGCTGAAACCGGTTTGGCTCAGTGGATAGAGAACATTGGCCTGCGGACTGGAAGGTCCCGGGTTCGATTCCGGTCAAGGGCATGTACCTTGGTTGCAGGCACATCCCCAGTGGGGGGTGTGCAGGAGACAGCTGATCGATGATTCTCTCTCATCGATGTTTCTAACTCTATCCCTCTCTTCCTCTCTGTGAAAAATCAATAAAATACATGGAAAAAGAAAAAAGAAAGTCACGGCACCTGCCCTGGCAAGATGGCCCCATTGGAGCGCCATCCTGGACCCCCAAAAGGGCTGGGCTTGATTCCCATCAGGGCGCACACGGGAGGCAACCGATCGATGCTTCTCCTCCACCTCCAGTTCCCCTATATCTCTTCCTCGCTCTCTAAAAAACAAACCAACACCAAAACAATAAAAACAAATCCCCAGCCTGGCCGGTGTGACTCAGCGGTTGAGCATCAAACTATGAATGTGGAGGTCACGGTTCGATTCCCCGTCAGGGCACAGGCCGGGGTGGCAGGCTCGATCCCCAGGGTGGGGCGTGCAAGAGGCGGCCGATCAATGGTTCTCATCATTGATGTTTCTCTCTCTCTCCTTCCTCTCTGAAATCAATAAAAATATAATATTATATATATTATATATAATATATTATATATACCATATATACCATATATATATATATATATATATATATATATATATATATATATATATATATATATAATTCTCAGGTGAGGATAAAAGAAAAAATAACGACACCTGGTCAGCCCCTTGCTGGTTGGTGGGCAGCTCCCTCACGCGTGTCCCAGCCTCGTCCCGGGCCAGGTGGGTGGTCTTACAGGGACGCTTTGTCCTCGCTGGATGGGAAGCCCTCCGGGGCAGGGCGTCCCTGCATCGCACCTGCCACAGGCCCCACCCGTGGGAGGGGCGCCCCAGAACCTCCGGGGGCGGGGGCGGGGTGTGCACAGCCGTCCCGGTGTCTGCAGGCCCCGGGGGCTGAGGTCATTACCGCAGGCCTTCACCGTCACCGGTGTCTGTGCGCGGAGCCACCCGCCTTCCCTCGTTTTAATTCGCTCGATTGATTGCACAACGGCCCCGGGAGGGGAGGTGGGACCGACTATCATCCTCTATTTTGGGATGAAGAAAGTGACCGCAGGGAGTGGGAGGAAACTGCCTGCTGCAGGAGAGGGGCAGAGCCGGGCAAGCCTTAGCCACGGAAAGCCCTTCTGGAAGGAGACAAAGAACAATGGTGAGCAGTGGAAAGGCCCGGGGTTGGAGCCACCGGGCACCAGGTGACTCGTGACCGGGGAGAAGACGTCCGTGCCGGCTGTTGGTCGCACAGGGGAGGCGGCGCGGTGTTTTAGTACACGTGTGCAGAGTTCCGGTGGGTGTGCGGTTCATAGAAATTCACAGGGAGGAAGCGGTCAGCCTCAGTCCCACTGCCCAGAGACCACCGGGGCGCCCTGGCCGGGGGTTTCAGCGGGGAGGGTGTCGGCTCGCAGACTGAAGGGTCTCAGGTTTGATTTCTGGGCAAGGACGTGGACCTCGGTTGCAGGCTTGATTCCAGGACCCGGTGGGGAGGCAACCAGTTGATGTGTCTCTCTCGCATCGATGTTTCCCTCTCTCTCACCCCCACGTCCCCACCTCTACTCTGTCTAAAAAAAAAAAAAAAAATCAATGGAAAAAAATACCCTCCAGTAAGGATTAAAAATAAAAGACCATCACTGTAAACATTTCCCAACATTTGCCTCCTAGGGCTTCCCCCTGCTCAGATGGGTTTGAGGTGGTTTTCGTCCCTGAGGCTTATGTTGGGGGCCAGGAAAACAGGATGTATCTGTTTCCCAGGCTCCGCGGCAACGATTTCACAGTGACCTCACTTCCACCTTCAGGGGGTTGGGGGTAGGCTGGGGGGTGGGGAGAGGGGTCAGCAGGGCCGGTTCCTCCCCGGGAGCCGGGAGCAGTGGCCTGGGAGGGACCATCAGAGAGCGGAACACAGGCCTGGAGGTCGTGTGTGTGTGTGTGTGTGTGTGTGTGTGTGTGTGTGCTGACAGGCACGTATGGGAGTCGTGTGGGAGGCCAGGCCCTGGGGGGAGAGGAGATGAGAGCCCCTCCCCCTCCTCCTCCCTCTGTCAGGCTCCCAACGCCGACCTCTGCCCCTCCACCACCTGACGCGGCCGCACACACGTCCACAGGAAGCTGAGTTTTGAAAGCCTGTTTCACGTGGCCATTCCAGTCCTGCAACCGTGTCTGTTCAAACCAGGTGCCTAGAGCAGCCCGCCAGCCCAGCCACCCTGAGTGCAGATGCGTTAGGACCAGGATCAGCTTTTTAAATATATATATATTATTGATTTTTTACAGAGAGGAAGGTAGAGGGATAGAGAGCTAGAAACATGGATGAAAGAGAAACATCGACCAGCTGCCTCTTGCACACCCCCTTCCAGGGGTGTGCCCGCAACCAAGGTACATGCCCTTGACCGGAATCGAACCCGGGACCCTTCAGTCCGCAGACCGACAGCTCTACCACTGAGCCAAACCGGTTTCGGCAGGATCAGCTTTTTAACAATATATTTTTACTGATTTCAGAGAGGAAGGGAGAAGGGGGAAGAGAGAGAGAGAGAGAGAAACATCTACGATGAGAGAGAATCATGGACCGGCTGCATCCTGCGCCGCCCCCACTGGGGATCGAGCCCGCCACCTGGCCAAGTGCCCTGGCCGGGAATCGAACCGTGATCTCCTGGTTCCTAGGTGGACAGTCCACCCCTGACCTCGCTTGGTGGTGGCCAGCAATGGAAGGACAAAGGACTGCCAGCCCCAGGCCGGACGCAGGGGCCGTGGAGCTGGCGGGTGGGGTTGGGGTGGGGCCCGGGAGACAGGGTGAGCTGCCAGGGGCAGGGGCCGGGCTCGGGGTGGCGGGCGCGGTCCTGGCCCGGGGCTGGCCGGGTGTGGCTCTGACTCACCTGCCTCCGCGTCCCCGACGTGAGCTGCCTCCTGTGGAATGCGTGTGTGCACATCGCCCTGCAGAGTGAAGCGCTCTGCTGGCTTCAGAAAGCCCTGGAGTCGAAGTCCTAGGCACCGAGAGCGGGGGCCCGGGGTGGGGAGGAGGGCGAGGTGGGTCTGGACTCTCAGTGTCGAGGTCCTGGAGATGGTTGCACAATGTGGATGTGGTTCCCACTACCGGACTGCACCGTGGTACATTTTTTAAAAAATATATATTTTATTGATATTTTTTTATAGAGAGGAAGGGAGAGAGATAGAGCGCTAGAAACGTCGGTGAGAGAGAAACATCGACCAGCTGCCTCCTGCACACCCCCTACTGGGGATGTGCCTGCAACCAAGGTACATGCCCTTGGCCGGAATGGAACCCGGGACCTTTCAGTCCGCAGGCCGACGCTCTATCCACTGAGCCAAACCGGTCTCGGCATTACCATCATTTTTTAAAAATATATATATTTTATTGATATTTTACAGAGAGGAAGGGAGAGAGATAGAGCGCTAGAAACGTCGATGAGAGAGAAACATCGACCAGCTGCCTCCTGCACACCCCCTACTGGGGATGTGCCCGCAACCAAGGTACATGCCCTTGACCGGAATCGGACCTGGGACCTTTCAGTCCGCAGACTGACGCTCTACCCACTGAGCCAAACCGGTTTCGGCCACCATGGTACATTTGATGTTGGGTGTCTCACCACCACTTAAAAAAATAAAATCCAAACCACGCAGACAACCGTCTGGGCGGCTAGCACGCCCTGCTGTGGCTTGGCACCATGGGGACGCGTCCTTCTGCTCTGTGACGCGGCCTTTGTCCAGAGATCAGTCCCAGCACCCTGATGTCCCCGGTGGCCGTGGACCGTGAGGCGTGACTCGTGGCCCCAGGCCCAGGGCACTGACGTCCCGTGTTCCTGCCCCGTTGCTGCTCTGAGGTGTCTGGCTGGAGGTGGGGCGGCTTCCTCCCGTGGGGGAGCCCTGCCCGGCACCCCCTCACAGGCCACTGGGCTGTCGGTCGCCCAGAGGAGGGAGAGAGCATTGGAGGAGCTGGACCTCCGAGTGTCCACCACCGTCCGCTCTTGGTGGCAAACCGGGCCCGGGCCGTGTCTGCTCCCCCCACCATGGCCGACGCATGATCCAAACGGGGCCTTGCAGAGCTGGGAAGCCATAGGCTTCTGAGCCTGCTCTTCCTTCTTTCTTTTTATTTTATTTTATTTTTTTTTAATATATTTTATTGATTTTTTTACAGAGAGGAAGAGAGAGGGATAGAGAGCTGGAAACATTGATGAGAGAGAATCACCAATCAGCTGCCTCCTGCACATCCCCCACTGGGGATGTGCCCGCAGCCAAGGCACATGCCCTTGACCGGAATCGAACCTGGGACCCTCCAGTCCACAGGCCAATGCTCTATCCACTGAGCCACACCGGTCCCGGCTCTTCTTTCTTTTTAAACATATTTTTACCGATTTCAAAAAAGGTAGGGAGAAAGAGAGAGAGAGAGAGAGAGAAACATCCCTGATGAGAGAGAATCATGGATCGGCTGCCTCCTGCACACCAGGATGGAGCCCACAACCAGGGCCTGTGCCTGACGGGGAATTGAACTATGACCTCCTGGTTCAAAGATCATTGCTCAGCCACTGAGCCACGCTGGCCGAACCGAACCGAGTGATCCCTTTAAAATGTTTGGTGGTAAATGCCGAAACCGGTGTGGCTCAGTGGATAGAGGGTCGGTCTGCGGACTGAAGGGTCCCAGGTTTGATTCCGGTCAAGGGCATGGACCTTGGTTGCGGGCACATCCCCGGTAGGGGGTGTGCAAGAGGCAGCTGGTTGATGTTTCTCTCTCATTGACGTTTCTAGCTCTCTCTCTCTCTCTCCCTTCCTCTCTGTAAAATATCAATAAAAATATATTTTTAAAAAATAAATAAAATGTTTGGTGGTAGCCAAAACGGTTTGGCCCAGTGGATAGAGTGTCGGTCTGCGGACTGGGGGGGTCCCAGGTTCGATTCCAGTCAAGGGCATGTACATTGGTTGCGGGCACATCCCCGGTAGTGGGTGTGCAGGAGGCAGCTGGTCGATGTTTCTGGCTCTCTGTCCCTCTCCCTTCCTCTCTGTAAAAAAAAAAAATCAATAAAATACATCTTTAAAAAAAAAAAAAGAAATGCCTGAGAGTTGAGGCCCTGAATTGGAGTTTTGCCTGCGACGTTAGACAGGTTACTCAGTCTTTCCTGTCGGTGTCTCGGCTGCAGCGTCAGGATGATCCCCGGGCGAGGATGACAGCGCGTGCAGAGACTAGCCCGCCAGGCCCAGGGAGGAGCCATCGGCAGCTGCAGGTTAGTTAGTATTCTCTGGGAACCGGCAGCCCATCTGCATACATAGCTCTTTAGTCCCAGCAGATCACTGGGCTTCGTTTAAAATATATATATATATATATTGCCAAAACCGGTTTGGCTCAGTGGTAGAGCGTCGGTCTGCGGACTGAAGGGTCCCGGGTTCTATTCCAGTCAAGGGCATGTACCTTGGTTGCAGGCACATCCCCGGTGGGGGGTGTGCAAGAGGCAGCTGGTCGATGTTTCTCTCTCATCGACGTTTCTAGCTCTCTATCTCTCTCCCTTCCTCTCTGTAAAATATCAATAAAATATATTTTTTATATATATATATATATATATATATATATATATATGTTTTTGTTTTAAATATTTTTTTTATTGATTTCAGAGAGGAAGGGAGAGAGAGAAACATCAATGATGAGAATCATTGATTGGCTGCCTCCTGCACGCCCCACACTGGGGATCAAGCCCGCCACCCGAGCCTGTGCCCCGACCTGGCATCAGACTATGACTTCCTGGTTCATAGGTCAGCGCTCACTCACTGAGCCACACTGGCTGGGCCCTTTGGCTTTTTTTTTTTTTTTAATATATATTTTATTGATTTTTTACAGAGAGTAAGAGAGAGGGATAGAGAATTAGAAACATCGATGAGAGAGAATTATCGACCAGCCGCCTCTTGCACACCTCCAACTGGGGATGTGCCCGCAACCAAGGTACATGCCCTTGACCGGAATCGAACATGGGACCTTTCAGTCCCCAGGCCGATGCTCTATCCATTGAGCCACACCGGCCGGGCCCTTTGGCTTCCTAAGGCGCCTGTGGTGTCGGTTCAGGCCCTCCTCATCCCCTGGCTCCGGCCGTTAGCTCCCTCGGCAAACGTGTGCCGAGCCGGGCCGGCCTCGGGCCGCCAGGTCCCCACGGGTCCGGAGCGATGGCTCCGTGCTCTCTGGAAACCCGGGCCGCTGCTGAGACAGCGCTTCGCCTCCCCAGCTCTTGTCTCCGGGGTGTTCCTGGGTTGCGGGGAGGTGCTGGGGGTGGACAGGCCCAGCCCTCGCCCACGGAAGGACACCCTCCCGGCGGCCCAGTGCCCTCGATTCCCCACGCACAGCGGGTTCCTGGGAGGCACCGTGGGGCCGGGGCTGGGCTCAGAGGGAAGCTGGTGAAAGCCTCCTTCTGGTTCTGCCACTCGGCGGACGTGGAGCTGGCCCACCCAGGCGGGTTACCTAACTTTTCTCGGCTTCCTCCTCCTCCGAATGAGGCACTGTGGCTTCCAGAGGAGCTCACGATGCTAGACTGGGACACGACAGTCCTCTCCCCGGCACGTGCTCACCCCGGTCTCTGATGCGGTAGCAGAGGGGTCAGCGGCGGGCGGGCCCACCTGGGGAAGTGGCCACGTGGCAGCCGGGAGCACAGGGGTGGCTGGCATCGCAGAGTTGGGGGCATCCCTAGCAGGCGGGAGTTAGGAACCAGCTCCTCGGGTCCCAGGGACTAAGGCGGGTTTGAGATTTGACTTGAGGCCCCCCCGCCTGTGCCTCTGGGGGAAACAGCTACTTAGTTAAACTGCTGCTGGCCCCGGAGGGGCTGGGCGGAGGCCAGAGAATCGAGGCCTCTTATGGGGAAAAGAAAAAATCTTTAGGACAGTGATTCTTAACCTTCCTAATGCCACAGCCCTCCCATACAGCTCCTCATGCGGTGGTGACCCCCGACCAGAACATTATTTTCGTTGCTACTGCATCACTGTCATTGTGCTCCTGTTAATGAATCGTAATGTACGTATCTGTGTTTTCCGACGGTCGTAGGCGACCCCGCTAGCGGTTCTCGACCTGTGGGAGTTCACTGCTTTAGGAGGTCACTTAAGTTGGTCATCCAGGTTTAAGCCTTGGCGATTCCTCTTGCTTTTTACCCGTCTACTCATTGTTGAGAAGGGAGCAGGGAGGGAGAAACTGCTTTTATACAGCTGAGGGCGGAAGGGTTTGAACTAGAATCTGGAGTCGTTCTTTTCAACGCTGGGGCGTCAAAGTGGGGTGCAGTGGGGGTGAGCCCCCAGTTACTCGTGATGGTGGTGGACCTCTGCTTGGCCCGGCGGGCAGTCCCTTCGGAAAGCAGAGGTGACGGTAGGCGACCCCGCCCTGGGAGGGAGGCAGACGTGTGACTTAGACGTGCCGTGTGTAGACTGAGGGGTAAGCATGAATGGACTGTGCAGGCGCTGGACACAGCTCGGGGGCTGGCGCCTGCCGTCAGCGGGGAAGCCGGCATCTGCTCAAACAACAGAAGGTTTTATTGGACCCGCCACCGGGAAGGACTCGCCTTCTGGCATGTTCCCGGCCCGGCCCGGAGGGAGGGACGGCCGGCGTCGGGGCTGAGATGGGAGATTACTGTTGAGGTTGGGAAGGGAGCCAGACGCCAGGGCCTCAGCTACTGGATGGCAGGGAAGGGGAGGCTTAAACCGAAGGAACTGGGCAGCGATGGGCCCTTTCTCTTCTATCTCCCCCCACCCCGGCCCCCATCGATTAGAGAGAGCGGAAGGGAAGGAGGGAGGGGGAGAGAAACATTGATGTAAGGGAGACAGGTGGATTGGTTGCCTCCTGAATGTGCCCCGGACCAGGGCCAGGAATTGAACCTGCAACCCTCTGGTCCGTGCCACACACACACACACCAACCAACCAACCAACCAACCAACCAACCAACCAACCAACCAACGATGCTCTAACCACTGAACACACTGGCCAGGGCCCCTTTCCCTTGTTGACAAATGAGAGGTTACTCTGGGTCTTCCCGGACCCTTCCTGCGGGCCTTTGCCAGCGACCCGGCAGGGAGGGCGATGGTGCCGGACCCTTGGACCAGCCGCCGCTGACCTACAAGGAGCAAAATCCAACATGGCTGGCGAGCCCATGCCTGGGCCTTTGCCACAAAGCCGCCCTTCCGCTCCTGCCCCGAGGATCACAGGCCCGGGATGTGTGCCCAGTGGCACGGCCTCCGCTCGGCTCTATGGCTCCCTAGGAAGCTCCTTGTGTTTTCTTTGGCTTCTGCCCTTGGAAGGAAATTCTAGGAGCATGCCCCCGCTCCTAGGAGGGGTGCTGTCTCTTCCCACTCGTGTTCCCCTCTGCACCCTGATAAAGAGCACCCCCAGGATAATGTCCTCGCCCCTGGATCCGGGGCCCGTGCCAACCACACGCGCCCAGGACGGCAGCCCCCCAGTTAGGAGCCCCCCGAGCCGCCTGCCAGCTCAGATGCAACGTGGCAAAGGCAGAGCAGTCCTTGCTCGGCTGACTCTCACCTTCTTCGCTCAACTCCACCTGGCCATTAATCCTCCACCCGGAAAGCACCTGCAGCGAGACCTGACCTACATATCCCTGTCGTCAGATCTGCTCCTCGTCCCCACCGGGCTGTCCCCGGTGTCGCCGCGCCCATGCCAGGGGCCTCGCCGCTCGGCCTCGCCCTGGCCCAGCACCCAACGTTCCAAGAGGCCCTCGGTGCTCTTGGATTTCAAAGGGGATTTTTTTTTTTCTTCCGGGCCTTCCCGGCCTGTCATCAGACTCTCCTGACTGCATTCCAGCCACAGCCTGCTCGGAGGACAATGCATCACCTTCTTCCAGCCACCCCATCCCTGGGAGTGGGTGCCCCCAGGCTGGTCTCTGCAGAACGCCTCCTTCCTTCAGGGGGCGTCTCCCTCCCAGGGCCACCGTGGGCTAGAGTGACAACGCGCACGTCCTGAACTCCGACCCCACGCACATCCCAGCGCCAGAACAGCAGCTCCTGCATTTGGGACCACTTTTTTAAAAAAAAATATATTTTTAATTGATATTTTACAGAGAGGAAGGGAGAGAGATAGAGAGCTAGAAACGTCGATGAGAGAGAAACATCGACCAGCTGCCTCCTGCACACCCCCTACCGGGGATGTGCCCGCACCCAAGGTCCATGCCCTTGACCGGAATCGAACCCGGGACCTTTCAGTCCGCAGACCGACGCTCTGTCCACTGAGCCACACCGGTTTCGGCTGGGACCACGTTCTGTCTCTGGATCCTCGCTGCCTAAAGCGACGCCTGGCCAAGTGCCCGTAGGATGGATGGATGGATGGATGGATGAATAAATGCATGCATTCTGGCTCTGGATCTAAACATTGTTTCACACGAGAATTTTGGGTTGGCTCTTTCAGGCCGAGTTGGGGCGAGGCCCTCACTTCATCTGGGGAGCACCATGAGCGGCGGCTGCCCGCCCATCGCGCGTCCCCACCCACCCCAGAGCCTGCCCCGTCTTGTACGATGAGGTGACAGGCACGCCGGGGAAGATCAGATCAGCGCCCTCATTAAAGCGGCGGTGCCCTGGTCCTGGCCAGCGTCAACAGAGCCCCGTCTGCACCTGCACCCGGGGAAGGCGGCCCTGCCCCAGTGAGGAGAGAGTGGCGCAGAGAAAGAGGAGTCTGATGATGCCGTGGGCTTCGGTCTTCCTCTTTTAAGTACATTTTTATTGAAGGGAGAGGGAGAGAGAGAGAAACATCGATGATGAGAGAGAACCATGGATCAGCTGCCTCCTGCACGCACAGAAATGGGCTCCTGCCCGTCAGCGGGGGAAACCCCACACATCTGGCTCAGGACAAGACTGGGATTTTATAGCAGCTCGGATGAAGGGTGTCCGAGGGCTGGTGTTGCGCACAAATTGTAGACCATTGATTTGCTGATCCCATGTAAGAACTTTGCAAATGGTTCACATGTGACACTGAACTGAAGTGATATACACTTCAGGGCAGCAGGGTGGCCAGCCTCCCAGCCAAGACAGTGGCCACCTGACACCAGCTGTCGCCCGTCAGCCTGGCAGCACAGGAAACCACAGCGAGCTGCGTCTGACGCGAGTCAGCGGGCCTGAACAGGAAGTGGTCTGTGGGGGACAATGAGCAATGAGGTTCACTAGGGACTTTGCTGACAGGCTGTGCGGGCTCAGCAGTGTCTAAGGTAGGTCCCACGCGCAGCTGTGACACCTGAAAACGAGACGTTCAGCTCGCAGGGGAAGGTATTCCCAGGCCTTTGTCTCTCCTGGCGGGATTTTACAGCAAGATGAGCCTCGTCCCACAAAGACAGTCAAGCACAAAAATGTGATAAATACTATTTATTGTGACTAATTGCTCAGGCGATTAGCTGTTATAATAAAGTAACGATTCATAGTGAAAATAATATCGGAGGAGGAGTGGCTTTGTGAAAGCTCTTTATGATCTGCTTATCGGATGTCACAGGCCGTCCTCGACAGCACAAGACACGAAGTCTCCTGCGTGGAAGGCCGAACACTGGCCGCGTGGCCGGGCCGCTGCTGGGAGCCGGTCAGCTTCCTGATACCGGAGACCAACTGCGAACCGCCTGCGGCGGCCGACCACCGAGTCCCCCGGGGCCGCGGGGCTTCGAGAGGAGTCCCTCCGGCGGCGGCCGCGGTCAGTCCAGGTCCACCTTGCCCTTCTGATGCCGCTTCATCCTCGAATAGGGGCTGATGGTGTCGTCCGTCACGAAGTCGTACAGGACCCTGATCCAGGAGTTGTAGTGGGGCAGGTTGTCGTAGTACTCGGCAGCGATCTTCCTCACCTGCAGGGAGGACACAGAGCGTGAGCGATGGGCGCTCCGGAGGACCACTGAGGAGGACGGACGGACGGACGGATGGACGGATGGACAGACACTGAGAAACCACGGGACCTTTCTCCCCCCAACCTCTCCGATCAACGAAGCAGCTTCAACAGTAAAACAGCCCTGACCCTGCGCTGACTGACGCTCTCCTATCAGACCCCGAGGGCCACGTATCTGGCTGATTTGGAATCTTTACCGACAGATACTAGTGGCCAGGAAGCATGCCGGTGTCGTGGCTCCACCAAAATGTACCAAACTCTCCTGATACCCCAAATGGAACAACACAGCAGAGCCACGGTGAACAGACAGCGAGAAGAACACGGGTTCAATCACTCCTTCAGTTCGGGAGCTGTACCAGGCTTTTCTGGTTGTGGAACCAGATGCACGAGCCATCCGGTCAGAGACAGCTCCCCACAGGGCACTCTCAGGAGAGAGAGTGATGTAATACCTCTGGACTCAGCCCTGCAACATCCCAAAGTTCTCCCACGAAGAAGGATACCCGCAGACCACACACATAGCTAAACTGGACCTAATCCAGCTGCACTGAGGCCAGAGCCAGCGGGAAGCTGTGTGTCCTAAGATAGCTAGAATACCATCTTTCCAAAAAAGTAGAAAACCAGACCGAGGCCGTCCTTGGTGTACACGCCTTGGTGTACACGCCTTGGTGTCCACGCCTTGGTGTACACGCCTTGAGAGGAAAGCAGGAGGGGAGGCTGGAGAAGTCTAAGGAGCCCGTGAGTTTAGCTGAGGAGCACGGAGACAGCGTGAGAGACGGGGAATGAGACATCCACGAGCCACGGCCTCGCAGTCAATACTTGAACTGAACGGTTCTCAGTCCGGGAAAGGAAGTAACAATAAAGTATGTGGCTCATGCTGGAAAAGGTTCTCTTGTTCAGAGGGCAACCAGCTTTCTCCACAACCTTTTACAAAGTAAGTAGTGTGCTGCCCACGCGGGGAAGAGGCGGGGGCCACACGGCCAACGCGGGCAGCCATGGCAGTGACCAAGGAGTGTCCGTGCCGCCGGGCTCAAGTGGCTTCCAGGCAGTGTGGGTGTGTTCCCCACTTTATGGTGACTTACTACAGAAAAGCCCACGGGCCCTGGCCAGTCTGGCTCAGTGGATAGAGCGTCGGCCTGCGGACTGAAGGGTCCCGGGTTCGATTCCGGTCAAGGGCATGCACCTGGTTGCAGGCTTGATCCTGGGCCCAGATTGGGGGGTGTGTGTTGGGGCGCGGGGGGAGGGAGACAACCAATCAATGTGTCTCTCTCACATCAATGTTTTTCTCTCTGTGTCTCTCCCCCTGCCCCCACTCTGTCTAAAATCAATGGGAAAAATATCCTTGGGTGAGGATTAACAGAAATGCTGATGGAATAGTAAAACAAACAGCCATATGCTCTTCATGTAGGCCCACCCAATCACACTGTGCCACGGTCACTCTCTATATATATAACATCTACTATATGCTTTGCTTTCTTTGCTGAACCTTTGAAAGTAAGTTACATTTTGTGACAATTTACCCGTATTATTTCACCCACACATAATCAACATGTGTTTCCTGAGGACAGGGACATTTTCCCACAAAATCATGGTGCCATTTCATTCCCCACAAATTCAACATTGATACGTGATCTATCACACAATCCAGATTCAGAATTTCCCCATTGACCCAATGTCCTTTCTAGATTTTTCTTTCCTCAGTTGGAAATCCAATCAAATGTTACATATTAAAAACAGGCAACATTGAAAAACTTTAGGAGGAAACCTATACATTTGATAAGGAGGTAGTAAAGCATAAACTATCTGGTTTGTATCCATTTAAAAAAAATTAAGAAAGACTATTATTACATTTCATACATATGCACTTTTTTTTTTTTTTTTTTAGATTTATGGAAACAGTTTTTATAACAACTGTAAAGACTCCCCATTTTGAGGATGGAAAGTCTAAGAGAATTTACCAGAAAGACACCTGAAGTTAGGAAGGTGGTCCTCGGAGGGGAAGAAAAGGTAACGGTCCAAGTTTCTTTCCTTTACCCCACAAACAAACAATACACTAAAAGTCTGCTGTGCCGAAACCAGTTTGTCTCAGTGGACAGAGCGTCGGCCTGCGGACTGAAAGGTCCCGGGTTCGATTCCGGTCAAGGGCATGGACCTCGGTTGCGGGCACATCCCCAGTAGGGGGCGTGCGGGAGGCAGCTGATCGATGTTTCTCTCTCATCGATGTTTCTAACTAACTCTCTATCCTTCTCTCTTCCTCTTTGTAAAAAAATCAATAAATTAAAAAAAAAAAAAGTCTGCTGTGATGGAAACAGACGGCCTGTCCGGGGAGCCAGCAGTTCGGGAAAGTGAGTCCATGTGTTTTGACCATCAGTTACTCGGGAATCTGTCTTCTACCACAAACCCACACACACGTGGGTCTCAGAGAGCCTCAGGGGGAGCCGCGATGAACTCACCCTGACTGTGGACTGTGCTTACTGTGCAGAGGGGTCTCCCCCCCGTTTCTGGATTACTGTGCCGACCCCCAGCACTTCTCAACCCTACGAGTTCCCACCGGCTCCGATCCCCGGTGTGAACTCTGAAAGGCTCAGGGCTTCTCCCCTCATTTTCTCTGATGAGCAGCTCACGGTGAAACACACTAGATCCCTTTTAAAACCCGCCAGCTGAACCTCATTCTGATCACACAGCCGTGAGAAACCGGTATAGGAATGGTCTCCCTTACTCACCAGTGGGAGGTTCTTTCCGGGAATGTTGGGGAAGTCGTGGTGTTCGTTATGGTAGCCCACGTTGAAGGTAAGTAAGTTCAGAGGCCCATAGTAGGAGTACGTCTCGTGTCCCTTTAAGAACATGTAATGCTCAGCTATAAAATGTCCCGAGATGGGATGCAAACCCAGACCAAGTAAGGACGCTGCCAACATGTAGACTAAAGATTTAACTCCCAGAACGTAGTAAACGATCACGTCGAATGTGATCTGGACCACGGTATTGATGATTTCCAGGTAAGTGATCGGCTTGGGATTGATGAACAGAGGTCGGAAAGCATAGAAGAGGGGCTGGAGGACCACCCAGACGAACTTCCTGAAAGTGGTGCAGAAGAACCAGCCCTCAAAATCGGTGGGGATGTCCACGTCGATGCCGTCGGCCCCGAGGTAGCGGTGATGATCCATGTGGTACCGCTTAAAGGAGATGGAATACGGCACGCCGATGGGAAGGTTAGCGAACATCCCAAACCAGCGGTTCCACATGGCTTTGTAGTGGCCAAAGGCACTGTTGTGGGACACTTCGTGGATGGCCAGAGTCATTGAGTGGTTGATGCAGCTGCCGAAGGCATACGCCCAAAATATGACCCACTTCCAGTCCAAATCCTTCACCAGGTACAGCGCCGCCAGCTGCGTGAGAACCATCATGGTGACGATCCAGATCAGGTTGGGGTCAGGCTTCATCAAGGACTTTATCTCCGGATACTTTGCTGTGAAGAAGAAACAAAAACCAAAAGTTAGGAACTTAGGAAAGCACAGCTCTACAATGATAATTAAGTCAACCATTAAAGTAACACGCTAATTTCCTTTCTTCCCCCACCCTCCCCCCCAAAATCATTACATGCCCCATTAGAGACTTGATCTCAGGAAGGAGTAGATTCTAAGAGTAAGGTTACCAAATGCAATGTCACAACAAATTGAGAATTTATGTAGGAAAATTAGCCTCAAAATGTAGACTCTGCAATTCAACAAAAACATACCGTAGTCACAGAGGAGTAAAGATTTCATGTTGTCCGATTACATCTTTTTAAAAACTATATATATTTTATTGATTTTTTACAGAGAGGAAGAGAGAGGAAGAGTTAGAAACATCGATGAGAGAGAAACATCGATCAGCTGCCTCTTGCACACCCCCTACTGGGGATGTGCCCGCAACCAAGGTACATGCCCTTGACCGGAATTGAACCTGGGACCCTTCAGTGTGGAGGCCGACGTTCTACCACTGAGCCAAACCGGTTTCGGCTGCATCAAAACTTTTATGTTGCAAACGACACTATCAGTAAAGTAAGACAACCCACAGAACAGGAAGAAATGTTTGCAAATCATGTATCTTGTAAGTGACTTGTATTTATAGACTACCGAATGGCCTCTTAAAAGTCTCACAGTTACTGACCCCATAAAAACAGAGCAGCAGGCGTTCAGCAGGGGGGCAAATGCACTGTCGTGGCCCCAACTCCAGCTCGGCGCCCACCACACACAAACACATACTCTCAACACACACCAAAGGCCGCAAAGGACACACTAACCGCCTAAAACTCCACCAAGTCACAACCTGGCCTCGCTCACACGGTACCTGGGCAGCCGTCGCTTTAAAAATAACACTTTTAGAAATTGGGGTGACTCCGATCAGCGAGGTCACCGTGCAATTCTGGGTCAGGGCACGGGCCCGGGTTGCAGGCTCCATCCCTAGTAAGGGGTGTGCAGGAGGCAGCCGATCAAGGATTCTTTCATCACTGATGCTTCTCTCTCTGTCCCTCCCTCTTCCTCTGGAATCAATAAACGTATGTATTTGGAGAAAAAATAAATAAATAAAGATGGACAAAGAATCGGAATAGGTTTCCAAAGCAGATATACAAATGGCCAATAGGCACAAGAGAGATACTCTAGCATTTACTAGTCATCAGACAAATTCAAATTGAAACCGAAATGAGACACCGCTTCAAACCCACTAGAATGGCTGCCAGGCCAAAGACAGGCAGGAACCAGGATGTGGGAAAACGGGGACCCGCTCACAGGGCTGGTAACCATACACAATGGTGCCAGTTTCGAAAACAGTTTGGCAGTTCCTCAAAATGTTAACCATCAAGGTCCCAAGGACCCAGCTAGTCCACTCTTAAGAGAGAAAGGAAACGGGTCATGTGAACGTTCACAGCAGCGCTGGTCATAGCAGTCCCAGGGTGAAGACAACCCCAGAGCCTACCCAGTGATGCCATCCACACAAGTGAATAGTCTGCGACCACCAGAGAGAATGGAGTGCCCATACGTGCTACAACATGAATGAACCTTGAAAACGTTAGGCCGAGCCGAAGCCGGTTTGGCTCAGTGGATAGAGCGTCGGCCTGCGGACTGAGAGGTCCCGGGTTCGATTCCGGACGAGGGCATGTACATTGGTTGCTGGCACATCCCCGGTAGGGGGCGTGCAAGAGGCAGCTGGTCGATGATTCTCTCTCATCAATGTTTCTAACTCTCTATCTCTCCTTCTCTCTGTAAAAAATCAATAAAATATATTTTTTTAAAAAGAAAAAAAAAAGAAAAGAAAACGTTAGGCCAAGCAAAGAAGTCATGATTTCACTAAGAAATGTCCCGACAGGCAAATCTAGAGACAGAAAGTAGATTAAGTGGCTGCTGAGTCCTGGGAGTTGAAAGTGGGGCCCAGAACTGACGGAGGAGAGGGCTACTTTTGGGGGTGACAACAAAGTCCTAAAAACGGAATCGAAATAGTTAGGTAGCTCTGAATGGTACACTTGAATGGGTTGACTTTATAAAGTTGGTGAATCAGATCTTAAAGCTGTTAAAAAAAATACTATTTCCCTGTAAAAGGAGCATTTCTTGTGGCTTATTATTTGATCTACAAGTAAGGTCTAATCCCAAGCCCTCACTCATTTCACACAGATGCCTTTTTCTAAAATTCACTTATTTATTGTCGACAGTATACCAATGTCTCCCATCTGCTCCCTTCTTGCCCCCTTGCCCCAGCCCTGTCCTCTTATTCATATGTGCATGTATGTTCTTTGGTTAAGCATTCCTGTCCCCTCCCCCTCAGCGCCCCTGCCCCTCTGAGGTCTGTTATTCCGTTCCCTGCACCCATACCTCTGGCCCTGTTTTGTTCCTTAGTTTCTTTTGTTCTTTAGATTCCACTTACAAGTGAAATCACAGATGCCTTTCCATTTTACTTTTACTATAACTCTAAATGTAAACTTAGTGTTGTTGGTTGTTAAACAACACATTTATGCTTCCTCATGCTTCCCTCCCCCCAAAAAACCTGATAAATTTCAAAAATATCTCTTATCATGTACGTTTAAGGTAAACAAATCTCCAGATTGTTATCTGTCCTGAGACTCCACCCCCGAAACGAACGCGGAGCAGTATTTACACCTGCTGGGGAGATAATCATATTTTCATTGAGCAATGTGTAGTTTTTTATCTTTCCAAGTGAAATGGTCCAGTGATAATGTGTGGGGAAAAGGCTCAGCGAGGAGACAGATAAGCATCCATAAGCACTTTTCTGCCTCACTGATTCTCTGACTATTAAGTAGCTAAGATCCATATTGGGGAGTTGATTTTCCCCAGGTGTTCACCTGATTATTCTTGGGCAATGCGCTGATAAGGCATATCTCTGATGTGTGACGTGCAAAATGCACCCTGTAATTAAAAAGGACGCATCCAACGCCTGGTCCAGTGGCTCAACTGCGTGGAGCATCACCCCATACACCAAAAGGTCTCAGGTTCCATCCCCGGGGGAGGGGGGGCGGGGGCAAGTATGGGAAGCAGCTGACGGATGTTCAAAACATGGATGTTTTTCCCTCTCTTCCTTCCTCTCCAAATAAAAGCATATCCTCTGTGAGGACCGAAAATAAACAAACAAAAAGAAAGCATCCAAGAACCAAATTCTCTTAAAAGTCTACCTTTGTCTCGGATGATGTTGCTCAGTGGTTAGATGGCCGGCCCACGAACCCAGGGTTCTGGGCTGATTGTGGTTGAGGGCACATACCTGCCCCAGGAGGCAACCAATTGATGTGGGTCTCTCACATCGATGTTTCTCTCTCTCTCTCTCTCCCCCCTCCCTTCCCTTCCATTCTCTCTAAAACCATGGAAAATATACCCTCCAGTGCAGATGAACAACAAAAAGTCTACCTTCAATGGCAACTGTAAAAGTTCAAGCTCCCAATTTACTAATTCAACTTTTAAAAATATATATTTTATTGATTTTAGGAAGGGAGAGGGATAGAGAGCTAGAAACATCGATGACAGAGAAACACCGATCAGCTGCCTACTGCACTTCCCCCAGCCTCCCCTTCGGGGATGTGCCGGGCCAAGGTACATGCCCCTGACTGGAATCGAACCCGGGACCCTTCAGTCCGCAGACCGACGCTCTACCCACTGGGCCACACCGGCTAGGGCTACTAATTCCATTTTTAAAAATTTATTTCAAAAGGACCCATTAACTCCTTTCTGTAAAAAACATGACATTCCTGCCGAAACCGGTGTGGCTCCGTGGTAGAGCGTCGGTCTGCGGACTGAAGGGTCCCGGGTTCGATTCCGGTCAAGGGCATGGACCTTGGTTGCGGGCACATCCCCGGGAGGAGGTGTGCAAGAGGCAGCTGGTGGATGTTTCTCTCTCATCGACATTTCTAGCTCTCTATCTCTCTCCCTTCCTCTCTGTATAATATCAATAAATTTTAAAACAAAACAAAACAAACAAAAAAACATGACATTCCTAACTTTGGATTCCCCCGGCAAAAAAAATCAGGGAGGGGCTTGCTGTTTTGATTTCAAATGGATGCCGAGAAGACAAACCTAAGAAAACACAACGCAGCAGAAAGAATTCCTCTCATTCAACTGGCCGCCCAGTTCGTTCCCAGATTTCTGGAGTTAACATAAGCAGAGGCTCACGTGAGAGGAGGCATCTGCCTGCTCTGGGGGCTATCGAACCCAGGACCGTATCCCCCCCTCTGGGCTCGCCTTCAGGGGAGCAATCACTGCCCTGGACTGGGAGGGCTCAGTTGGGCAATGGCTTGTGAAAGACTCAGCCCCGAGCCCCTAGCTAGCTAGTGCACCCCGTTAAGAGGAACCGGAGAGAAGGAAGCGAATTCCCCACGTAATTCGGAAGCCCCGAGGAGGAGCCGGGCGACAGCCAGGCCTCGCGGGCGGGCGCAGAGGCCTGAACCGCGCCCAGGGGACCCAGGGGACCCAGGGGACCAGCCTCTGGGTGCCCGGGCCCCGGATGGATGGAAAATACCTAGGAATCTGCCGGGTGTGTGTGTGTGTGTGTGTCGCAGGCCGGCGGTGAGGATCAATGAGACCAGGAGCCTCCCGTCCAGGAAGCCCCAGGGGTCACTCCCAGGGGTCACTCCGGGCGGGCCTCGCCCCTCCCCGGGGACAGGGCGGCGGCGCCCTCCCCGATCGCCGGTGCGTGGACCCCCGAAGCTCCCGGGTCCGAGGATTGGAGGTGGGGGGGGAAGGAGAAGAGGAAGCAAGGGCGCCCACCGGGCCACGGGGGTCTCCCAAGGAGGGGGTGCCCCCAAGGGCGATCCATGTAGCCGGGGGCCCGGCTCCCCACCCCCTCGCGCCAGCCAACCGGATGCCGGGCCTCCCCGAGGAAGCGCCGCGGGCGCCGCGGGGGCGCACGGGATCGCCCCCTTCCTCCTCCTCCCCTTCCCCCCGCCGGGCCGAGCCCCGAGCGCCGGCCCGAGGCCGCGGGGCCCTCCCGGGGCGGCCGGGGGCCGGCGGGACGCGGAGGGGGCCTAACGGGCCCGGGGCGGCCGCGGGGCGCGGGGCCGGAGCCGGGAGAGCGCGCCCCGGCGGCGGGAGGCCGCGCGCGCACGCACATAACGGGGCGCGGGCCCGGGCCTCTCACCCAGGATCTCCCGGCGCCGGTCGGCGTGGGGCTGGTCGGTGTAGACCCACTCGAAGTCTTCCCGCGCGACGCGGTTCCCCATGGCGGCGGCGGCGGCTGGCGACCGGCTCCCGGCTGTCGCTCCCGCTCCCGGATCGTCTGGATCGTCGTCGGCGGCGGCGGCGGGCGGAGCGGCGGAGCTGAGGAGGACGAGGCGGAGTCCCGAGACCCCGCCCACGCGCTATAGGCCCCGCCCATGAGCCACACGCCCCGCCCATGAGCCGTAAGCCCCGCCCACGCACCACAGGTTCCGCCCATGCGTCTTAGGCCCCGCCCACGAGCCGTAGACCCCCGCCCTGCGGTCCAGGCCACGCCCAGATGGCCCAGGCCCCGCCCCCCACGTCCGGCGGGGAACGTGACCCGCGTGCGCGGCCCTCGTGGGCCGTCGCGCGGGGCCGGGCGCCGTCGCCCGGGGACGCGGGGCTCTGAGGGCGGGAAGCCGAGCCCGCGGTCCCGCCGCCCCCGGTCCCGTCCTGTCCCGCCCGCGCCCCGGAGAAAGGTGGGGGAGGAAGGAGACGTCGCCACCCCCGGCGCCGGTAAGGGCCGCGCGCCGCGCCCCGCTGTGGAGGGCCGGGGCCGCCCGGGCTGAGGCGCCCGGGGAACGCGCGAGGGGGGCCAGCCCGTGAGAACCGGGTGGCTCTGGGGCGGCCGCGGCTCTGTCGCGGGAGCTTCCTGAGAGGACGGTTTTGGCTTCAAAACGAGTTACCCCTTCTCTCCTGGGATAGGGACTCTGACCAAAGCTGCAGAAAGGAAGGTGCCCAGGCGTGGTGTGACTCATAATAAAAGGACACGGGGACACGCACACATGCACACATGCACACACACGGGTGCACACATACACACAGACGCATGGACACATACGCATGCACGCGCATGCACGCATGCACGCACGTACACATGCACACGCATGCACACGCATGCACACACGCGTGCACACATCTGACCAAGCCCCGGCCCCAGCTGCTCGCGTGTAGGACACAGGGCCGGCCGGGGACCGGGTTAAACTAACCACTGGGATGCAGTCAGCAAGATCCTGACTGTGGGCAGCTCTGTAGGGTCTTTAATAAGTAAAATGCAAGTTGGGGGGTAACGGGGAATAAAAGAGAGGGGACCTATATATTACAAGGGACTTAAGTGACCTACCAACCAATTGCAATGTACTGACCTTATTTTGATCAAATGGTCAAATTTTTTAAAACAAAATCAACAGCAGATCATTTAAATGTTGCTTGGATGCCTGGCAATATTAAGTTGTTTGTTGTTCATTTCTCTTTTTAAAAAATATATATTTTATTGATTTTTCACAGAGAGGAAGGGAAAGGAATAGAGAGCTAGAAACATCGATGAGAGAGAAACATCGACCAGCCGCCTCCTGCACACCCCCAACCAGGGATGTGCCCGCAACCAGGGTACATGCCCTTGACCGGAATCGAACCTGGGACCTTTCAGTCCAAAGACCAACACTCCATCCACTGAGCCAAACCGGCTTCGTCTATTTTATTGACTTTTTACAGAGAGGAAAGAAGAGGGATAGAGAGTTAGAAACATCAATGAGAGAGAAACATGGATCAGCTGCCTCCTGCACACCCTCCACTTGGGATGTGCCAGAAACCAAGGACCCTTGAGTCCGCAGGCCGATGCTGTATCCACTGAGCACACTGGCTAGGGCTTGTTCATTTCTGTAGTGTGATAATAGTATTAATGGTTCTAGCTGTTGTTTTGAAGTCTACCTCTTTTAGCGGTTCGCACCCGGGGCGTAAACCCCAGTAAACTAAAAACAAACCAGTAAGTGATGGCACAGCCGTCCCTCAGTATCCTGAGTGACTGGATCCTGTATGCTCAGGCCCCATATATAAAATGGTGTAGTGTTTGCAGCTAACCTACATAATCCTCCTGTATATACACTTCAGCTCACCTCCAGATTACTTAACCTACCTAATCCAATGCTATGCAAATAGTTGTTACACTGCAGTGTTTAAGGAACAATCACCAGAGAGAATGTACATGTTCAGACAGTAAAAAGTATTAAAATACCTACTTTTCAAGTGTTTTTAATCCTTGATTGGTTGGATCAGAATTAACCATACAGTGTTGTACTATACCACCAGTCAGAAGAATGAGGAAGTCCTTTATGTGTCAATATGAATTAATGTCCAAGATGTACTATTAATTGCAAAACACCAGGTTGGGAAGTGTGAGTGTGTGTGTAATACACAATATATGTTTCCTTGCATATGCATGAAATATGTTAAGAAAGACACTCCACCCCAGCCGAAACCGGTTTGGCTCGGTGGATAGAGCGTCGGCCTGCGGACAGAAAGGTCCCGGGTTCGATTCGGTCAAGGGCACGTACCTTGATTGCGGGCACATCCCCAGCGGGGGGGGGGGGGGGGGGGTCGTGCAAGAGGCAGCTGATCAATGTTTCTCTCTCATCGATGTTTCTCTCTCCCTTCCTCTCTGTAAAAAATCAATTAAGAAAAAAAATATATATAAAAAGAAAGACACCCCAAAATGATTACATTTATAGGAGAGTAAGTAAGAGTCTTAAGGGCAAAGGTTGGGAGGGAATGTGGCTTTTTGTTTTTACTTTTAAATCGCTTTTTTTTTTTAATTTATTTTTTAATTGATTTCAGGGAGGGAGAGGAAGATAGGAACATCAGTGATGAGCGAGAATCATGGATCAGCTGCCTCTTGCATGCCCTCCATGGGGATCGAGCCCACAACCCCGGGCAGGTGCCCATGCCTGGAATCGAACCTGAGACCCTTTAGTCTGCAGGCCAGCACTCTATCCATTGAGCAACACCAGCCGGGGCAGAAGGGAATGTTTCTATTTACATCTCCCTCTTCTTTATCTTTTACATTGGAATGGAATGTGGGTTTTGACATTCTAAAGGGAAGGGAAAGGATTTGGCCCGAGCATTCTTGAGTGGATTGACCAATAGTTTGATGACACAGGCATATTTAGTTAGGAATTTCAGAAGTTCTGCCTGACCTGCACGGCTCAGCGATTATGCCTCCACCAGGGAACCAGGAGGTCATCATTCGATTCCAGGTCAGGGCACACGTCCGGGTTGCAAGCTTGATCCCCAGTGTGGGGCGTGCAGGAGACAGCCGATCCATGATTCTCTCTCATCGATGTTTCTCTCTCCCTTCCTCTGAAATCAATAAAAAATCCTTTTTTAAAAAGTCCTTATTATGCCTTAACCGGTTTGGCTCAGTGGATAGAGCGTCGGCCTGCGGACTCAAGGGTCCCAGGTTTGATTAGGTCAAGGGCATGTGCCTTTGCTGCGGGCACATCCCCAGTAGGTGGTGTGCAGGAGGCAGCTGATGGATGTTTCTCTCTCATCGATGTTTCTGACTTTCTCTCCCTCTCCCTTCCTCTCTGTAAAAAAATCAGTAAAATAATACTTAAAAAAAAAAAAAAAGTCCTTCATGTATTATCTAGCTTTCACACCTTTTCTTTATTCTCACCAGGTGATTTGTCGTTGGGCAATCCTATCAGTTATCCCAGAAAGATGCTATCCAGTCCGCTGTGAAGAGCTAAGGTGAGTCCCAGTAGTTCCCGACGCCAGTAGGAAATTTCAAGTGAGGTAAGCAGATCATACTTTTGCAATCAGGGTGTCCTTCCATGCACATTTTTTATTCTCCACTTGTTTGTTTTAAAGTAATAACATCGGTAAAGGTCGTTGGTTTCCTAGCGACGTGAACGCATTCTGTAGGCCATGGAACCCAAGATTCCGCCCTGATCTACCTTCCGCAGACCTGGGAGCCTGCAGCAGCCTCTCTCCTCCTGCTTCCGTGGTGTCTGGGTGATGAGAGTGAAGAGGCGGTGCTGGAACAACTGGTCCCACCCTCACCCTACAGCACAGAGCCATCTGTGACCTCTTTTCTGAACATCTGAGTTCCAGGCAAAGTGGCTAAAGCACTTACCCAAGCTCCTCCGGTGAATTTTGTCCCGAGCCATTTCTTTACCAGTCCTGTCTCTACAGAAGGGCGTGGGGCTAATGTGTGTGATTACATTGCATTGGAATTTGGAATTGTTTTGGAGCTGGAAGGAATCTTGAAAAGAGAATCAGTATTCTTCCAAGTAGGGGGGGGGGGGGAAGATCAGTGGTCACTAATTTTGTACCGATTGGCTGTGTTTAGTAAAGCGACTGTGGACCAGTGAGGGCTTCAAACCACAAGCACTAGGTCTGCCTCCTCCTTAAGATTACGGGTTCCAGGCGAAACCGGTTTGGCTCAGTGGTAGAGCGAGGTCCCGGGTTCGATTCCAGTCAAGGGCATGTACATTGGTGGCGGGCGTATCCCCGGTGGGGGGTGTGCAGGAGGCAGCTGGTCGATGTTTCTCATCGACGTTTCTAGATCTCTGTCTTTCTCCCTTCCTCACTGTAAAAAATACCAATAAAATATATTAAAAAAAGATTACAGGTTCTAGAAGCCCTCACAATTCTGCCTGTATGCGTCGTCGGGTGAAACCATTGCCTCCTCCAAGCCCCGCCTTTCCCAGGTTTTAAGTTGTCTGTATGTTACTCTTACCTCGAGGGATTTGGAACACTGGCTACTTCTAATGGATATATAGGATGTTCATCTGTATATTTATTACTAAGTTTATAATTGACTTAATCTTAGTTTCATAGCTCCCCGCTGTTGTAGAATTTAGTGTTGCAGATGTAGCAGAAAGGACAGCAGCTTGGAGGCAGCGAGGTCTGGCATTTACTTGTGTGGTAGCATTTGTGCTCGTGTTGCTTAACCCAAATTTGAACATCCCCACCCAGAGAAAAACCCACCTCGTAGGGCAGCTGTGAGGACTCGGACAACATGTACAACGCCCGCTCGACCGCTTCAAGAGGAGGCGGCGAGCCGTCCCCGCGGCATCTGTGGGGCTCCACACCCCTTTGCGCAGGAAATACAAAGAAAACAGGCAGCTGGTAACAACACTTTTATTTCCGTACCCTGTTGTGGGACTGTGAGTAACTGAGTCCGGTTATAACAACAAAAGTTCCAGAAGGTAAACCGGTAGTTTATTGTTGCTCACGAGCGTAAGTCTGAACAGACATGGTACCGCACAAAGGAGTTTTGAATATGAACCGGTCTACTTTGGCCGTGGACCTAATAGATTACCAATACGCTTCCAAAACGCATCATCCCCCCTTCAGACACATCAGGAAAAGTTTGGATTTACTTTTTTTGATTTCAGAAATTTAACAAATCCTTAGGGAGCTGACAAAGGCCTCCATGACTCGAGCCTACCGTATTATCACGATTATACATATATTGTCATTAAAATTAAAATCATGGTACGCAGCAGCCAACCAATGGCTAGTTTCAGTTTGCAGATCACTTTAGCATCCTTGAAAAAATATTTCGCTTCCGAATGGCAGGCCATAGGGTTTTGTTAAACACTTAAGTGGTTTTAACTTACTAATCTTTTGTGGACTAGCTAACTCAGATAGATCCCAAGCCAAAGAATGGGATGGCATGTCAAATTGGATTTTATATGGGGAAACAGCTGTTTGCAAGAGGCTGCATTATACAGGACGTTTCTTTTTCAGAATGTCTTATTCCCGGCTTCAAACCTTACAGCATAGGACACTTGTAGACGGTTTAAGTGTTCACACGCCGGTACTCATGCCTAGAGCAGGATATAAAAACGTGCTGATCACCAAGTAGGAGATTTTACATTAAATTAAAATTCTATATTGGTGGACACCGACAAGGTAGGGAGTTCCTAGATCCTAGAAAATATTATGGCTAAGGAAATAGAGAACTCAAAAAAAAAAAAAAAGGGATCACGTCCAAGAGACTGATTCAGTATAGTAGAATAGAACTAAGCGCCCTGTCTTAAGAAAAAGTTTATTAATAATAAGGGGCAATGGGGACGTCATACATCACTTCTTTGGAGGTTAAAGTGCAGGCTATGAAATGGCGTAGAAAATAATGCATAAAATAGTGCAATCGTAAGGTGCCATTGTTTTTCTCACACATAGCCTATGTTCACATGTTCATTTTCTCCCAAAAATCCAGCTGTAGTGACACCTTTCGGCTTACTTTATTTAGGCATTATTTATACTTTTACCCCCCTTTTGGGGCTACATAGAATATCTTAAAACATTTTAACAGGTAGAATAATAGAGCATACATCTCGCAACTACTAAAGAGAGATTAAGGCAAGCCCCTATGAAGTTCAGTACTCCAAAAGACACGGTTTACAAAAAGAAGTGGCTTCCAAAACCAGTGGCGTCAGACCGCAGGGCACCCCAGGCGTCTGTAAAGCACGGTCACTCTGAGTGCCCTTGTGTTTGCCCCGCTGTTTCCAGGCTCTGGACGTCCAAAGAGGAGCTTAAAAAAAAAAAACACAGCAGGTTCTCTAACCTCAGGTTCTGAAAGAAATTCATATTTCAGCCCACGTGGAAACCACGCCAAGTCCACGGAGGAGAGAAGCCGGGGATCTTATGGGGGGCAGTGATTTTTTTCTCTTACAAATTTACCTTTTCACCTCGGATCTGTCTGCACTGTTGAACCATGATCACCTCTGAAGTGGGAATGACCCATTAAAACAGAGCCATCTCCTCTGAAAACCAGCCGAGGAGGAGGACAGGATTCCATGAAATGTTCTAGGACATCGACATTGTGGCATTTTTTACATCATTGGCGTAAGATCCAGGCAGGATGGTTCTCTCTCTGGGAGGCTAGTTTACAGTTTACCTACAGCCTGTGTCAGTTTAAGCGGATCAGAAGGATTTGTGATTTGTTGAACCTTAAATACCATCATGCTATCCAAAAGCAAATATAAAAGCTACCAAATCGGACAAGGCAATACCATAACATGTTTCAGCTAGATGGTCTAAGTAAGATTTAAGACTTAAACAAACAACAGAACTGTAGTGTTTTATTCTCCGGCTGTTATGGAACATTCATGCACTAACAATCGCAACCCATTAATCTTACGGACAGGTGATTACAAGTGTACACGGTAGAGATTTGGATTTCAAAACAAAAATCTGCCTTCTAATATGTAAGAGCTTGTAATGAAAGCCAAATACTCGTGCGCGCGCTAGTGGAAGACTACAGATACAGTTAAGAGTCTCTAGACAGTTTCTAAAGAAACCCAGGCAACTGGAAAGAATTCATTAACGACTATTCAAGGAACCATCTGAGGTTACATCCCGTTGATGCATGAGAATCATACTTTGTAAACCTGTAAACATGTACTTGGTTACTTAAAAAAAGTCTTCCCGTTTCCAGGAGAGCAGACTGTTAAAAGGCCATGTGTCTTCCAGTAGGCCTCTTCCAGAGTTAGGACAATATGGCTAAATCCTACGGTTACAAAAACTGAGACCTGCTGAGAAAAGGAGTTCCAAACAGGGACTTTCACGGATGACCTTGGCTGACAAATCTTTTTTTGGAAATTGTTTATTTTAAAATTACCTCCCCAACAAACCATGAAACACTTGGAAGTTACTTTATGGGGGTTTTTTTTTCCATTGAAAACATACTACATCGTAAATGGAGTTTCAAAGGTAGACATAGAATTGATCAAAACCTAAGGACAATATTATGTAAGGACAATATTAAAAAATGGGTCAGAAAAAGTTCCATTCGGTGAGGTTAATCTGAAGGATGCAGAACCATGTGATGTTGGACAGATAAAAAAAAAAAAAAAAGGTGACAACTTTGTGCTTTTATTAAACTAAGGTACTTACCCAAACCTTAGGTTTTATACAGGTACTAATTCCCACCTGGAAAGGGACAGTTTTCTACATTACACCTAAATTTATTTTAAATAACTGAAGCCCAAGGCAACAGTTGTTTAAAAACAATAGTCAAATAATGACATAATTTAGTACATTAAAAATAAAACTAGAACAGTAATATCTGAATGTCTCAAAAATATACACCTGGGAAAATAACCACTGTACACAATTTGGAGGCTGTTAAAGTGACCACTTTAGAAGGTTGAACAGTGCAAGACATGCTTTTCCAGTTAACAAGCTCAACACAGGAGTGCAAACGAAATTAAAGCTTCTGTTTAAAGTTTGAGGACAAGGAAAGCTTGAAATTAATATAAGAAAGCTTCCCTCGGGTTACCCCCCAGAAATGAAACGATCAAAAACGCTTTTCCGTAGAACAGTGTTCCTCAGTGAACTTTTCTTTCAATGGCAAAACTGCATCCCACAGGTCGGGTCCCCTACTCACCCCTCTGGTCATCGCACGTGCTCAGGGAGCGCACACAGCGGTGAGTAAGGAAAAGTACTAGTGATCAGAGGTCTGACAGCGACAGAGAGAGCCTTGGACTTGGGGTTCTGCCTCACCCAGTGACCCTGGACCCTATACAGAGAACGGATAAAGCCGTGGGCTTTATGCTCTATTGTTCCTGTAAAGCTGGAGGACAAACGGACTCACCACCCCCTCCCCCAGAGGCCAGCTGTGGCGGTGGCAGATGCTAAGTGCTTACATTGACTCGCCAGAAGTATAGAGGTTCAAGATCAATGCCAGTGCAAGAGCTTTTTAAGTGAGTTGCCTAGGCGATGCATGCATCCATCCATGCAAACGGACGACGTGGCCCCAAAGAGAACTGAAAACATGATAGAGCTGCGTAAATCCCTCGCCAGTAGTTTATAAAAATATATAGTCAGAACTGTAGAGGCCCCTCCTACAGTCCACACTACGGAAGTCCGTTTTAGTTACCCATCACGTCATACCAAAAAGCATTTACTACTTCTCAGACATTCCAGACAAAGGGCACTTATAACAAAAAGTCAACTCTTTCTTTTCTTTTCTTTTTTTTTTTTTTAAAACAAGATACTGTCCATTTAAAAAGTAGGTCTTTTCTTTCAAGTGAACAGGACATTTTCTGTATGAAACTCCTAGTCCGTCAAGACTGGTTTAAGATCCTTAAGTAATGTGCATATATGCAGAAACAAATAAACTTACTTTAAACAGAGCTGCACAGAAAAAAAAGTTAACTCCTCAGAACATGATAGAACAGGTCTGGTTAGTACAAATCTATTGCAAAGTAAAAAGGTTCTGTGCGTCAGTTCAGCCAGGAGAAGCGGGGAAAGAATGTCCCGACCACGAGAGTTCAAGTTGAAGTTGTGTTCCGAGCGCCTAGAAGCCCAGGGGGCGCCGCGGTGCCCACGTGTCCACACGATGGCGGCTCCGGCTGCGAAGCCAGGCCTTCCTCGGGAGCCGGAAGCACGTGCCCATCACTTCCTGCTCCGGAGGCGTTTGGACTTCCTGAGGGAGTCTATGGCTTGTGCGGCCTTTTTCCGTTTCCGGGGAGACTCTTCGCTCTGCCCGGACCCTGAGGGGCTTCCGACGGCGCTTTCCATGACTTCTCGCAGTTTGCGCTCGAGCTCGGCCAGCCGCGCGTTCTGTTCGCCTATGATCTGGGTCTGCTCCAGCAGCTTCTGGTCCTGGTCCTGGAGCTGCTTCTGCTGCTCCTGCACCTTGGTGCGGAGCTCCGAGATTTCTCGCCTGAGAACAGTCACGCCAGCGCCATTGGTCTTCACCTGCTGCTGGAGTTTGGTGACCTCTTGTCTGGAAGGGTTTTGCTTGGAGAGGAGCTGCATGGTTGTGAGGGCTGCAGAAGGTCCGGGAACTGTGGGGAGGTGGTTTCAAACAGCCAGTCAGTCACTTAAAATGTCTCACTACCAGTAACACTTCATTAGTTAAACTTATTTTTAAATGGAATGTCCTTCTACCACTTCTGATCACTTCTTTGCAATCTAGTTTGTCTACTGGCTTACTCTACTCAGACACTTGGTTTTTATTATAAATGAGTCTGAATTCTGATTCTCATGTAAGGATTGCCAGCAAATGGAGGAGAACATTTAATGGCATAAACTTGGACTTAAAATACTATAAGACACTTTTGGACCTAGTAAGAAAATTTCTATCTTATTTCACTGAAGCCAACATCAACATTGGAGTCAGATATGGACCTAGCACGTTCTTAAATTCTCACTGCACTTAGTCACATGCTAAAGCCCCAACTGCAAGGACAATGCACACCGCTCCTGACGATCATGAAGACTTTCTGGCACGTGCAGGAAGGCTCTGCAACTGTTCTGTTAGGAATAACCCAATGTCACACGGACATGAAAATCACTATTTTAAACTAATAACCTATTTTACAAAACAACAAAAACCACCGTATCTGCTGAAGGTTTTCTAAAAGGACTAGAAGAATCTGTTCATACCCTAACCCCATGCTATTTTCCTCCTTGTCCTTCTAAACACCAGAATCTTTTCCTTCTCTCTCTGTTTATCCAACTGCCACTCACCCAGTGGTGCTCAGGACAATTTTACCTCTAGTGAAGTCTTATCACTCCAGCCAACAATGAGCTCATCTTAAGAGTCTGTCTCTGCTACTCATTTGGCATTTAAATGGACACTCCTTTAAAATATTTCTGTGGCCTACGGTAACTGAACTTTGGATCTGCATAGGTCTTACCTTTTGGAATAGTAAGATCCTTGAGGGCAGATACCACGTATTACACTTCCTTTTAGTCTCCACAGGACACAGTACAGTGCTGTGCGCATATTAGTCAATAAATAGTAGGTATGTCATTAATGCTGAGAAGCCATGGGCTTTATTATTAAGTTACAGAGAGACACTCGGTTACCCCTGAGTAAGTACTCCAAGGGGCTAACTACCGAACAAAATGTTTTACCAAAGTTTTAAAAGCATATTTGCAAGGACTGAGAACACGGAACAGGTTAGTCCTTCAGTAGATGCGGGCATACCTCTCTAGGCTCCCACCACAGAGGTGGCAGTGGTCACACAGCCCAGGCGCCCTGCCTTTTCAAGTAGCAGCCGGCCACTCTGTGGGCTGAGATAATTAACTGGGTATTTCCATGAGGAATTTTATCTGGTATATTTAATTGTTTTAGGATAATGAATATTCCCAGTTGGAAACATCAAAAAATATTATCTACATATAGCTTTTCACTGAGCAATTTTACTGTAATAAACTAGAGACAAATGTGCTTAATGGCAGTGGTATGGTCTCTAATCAATTTGTCATTAAAGATGATGTTACAGCCAAAACCGGTTTGGCTCAGGGGTAGGGCATCGGTCTGCGGACTGAAAGGTCCCAGGTTCGATTCCGGTCAAGGGCATGTACATTGGTTGCGGGCACATCCCCGGTAGGGGGTGTGCAAGAGGCGGCTGGTCGATGTTTCTCTCTCATCGACGTTTCTAGCTCTCTATCTCTCTCCCTTCCTCTCTGTGAAATATCAATAAAATATATTTTTTTTAAAAATGATGTTGCAGCCCAGCCAGCGTGCCTCAGTGGCTGAGCACTGACCTATGAACCAGGAGATCAGGGTTCGATTCCTGGTCAGGGCACCTGCCTGGGTTGCAGGCTCGATCCCCAGTGGGAGGTGTGCAGGAGGCAGCCAACCAGTGATTCTCTCTCACCGTTGATATTTCTATCTCTCCCCTTCTCCCTTCCTCTTTGAACTCAATAAAGATTTATATACATTTTTTAAAAAAGATGTTGTAAAAAAAGGGCTTCTGTCGTGAGTGGCACACGTAGAGCGGCCTGATAGCCCCACGTACAGAATCAACATCAAGAGATTTCAGAAGCATAATTTTTTGGTATTTGGACAGCTGGTGGTCATTAAAAAAAAAGATGTTGCAGATACATATTTACAGACACAAGACCGTTCAGATATATGATCGAACGGGGAAAGAGCATGTTATCTCAATTCCATAGGAACATGACAACCGAACACAGTCAAGTCAAGAGGTACCTGGAGGCGAGCCCATGAGTCTTCCAGACACATCCGATCCTGGTAGTTTCCTCTTTAGGATTGGAACAATCTTTTCATCAAAGTACTCCATTGCCATGGAGGAAATATCCCTTAGCTCCTGGAGCACTTCATGAGCGCGCTGAGGGGCTCTGGTAGAGTTGACATACCTCAGCACACGGTAAATCTCATCAATAACCTAAAACAACGAGCAAGCTCTCATTAGCACTTTGAGATATATACTAGTTAAACAGGGAGGGAAGTGACTGCTTGTTCTGCAAATCCTGTAGGATGATTTAACTGAGGTACTGACCACTGATAATATCACCACCTGGAACACACGGCTTTGGCCTTGTTAGAATACTTACATTTACTAAGTACCAGGCACTGTGCTGGGGCTAAAGAATCAGGATGAACATAGCTCCTGCCCTGGAGAAAAACCACAGTGTAATTGGGGAGACATGTATAAAAAAATCCCACAAAGAGGGATATACACATGCTAAAGATTAGAGGACTAAACTAAGACATTAAATCCTGTGCAAGCAGGGGTAGGGGGATTACCCACACCCGTAGTCTGCTAATCCTCCAAACCCACCTCACTCTGGCCCGAATGAGTCTCCCAGAGTCCAGGAACCCGCCTGGCCTCCTCCTCTCTCTACACGGCCACCGTGCTCTGTCTGGAGGTTGTGTTTCTCTCAAATGTGCTGTTGGTTAGAATGAGGTCTCCTCCAATCCCACTGGCTTGCTGACACCAAAGGCCTCAGCTTTCTGATCAATGAAACAGGAATACTACTCCTCTCTACCTTGCATGGTTGTGATGGAAAGTAATGAGATGATATATATATAAATGCTCTGAGAATTAGCAAGTATTTCATAAGTATAAGATGAGGGCAATGGCAAGAGAAAGAGATCGGTAGCTGCCTATATGATAAAATCAGGCACAAAATTCCTTTCCAACCGCTCCTCTCCTGAGGGCAAGGGCAAGGGCAAGGCTGCAGTTAAGGAGCCGCCAGAGCAAATGCCCAAGGGGCCCTACTGCATCTGGAAAACTTAAGACATTCTCCACGGCTGCCACCTCGGTTTTATCCTTGTATTTTGGTTCTAGAAGCGAGAGGTCAACAAGTGGTTTCTTAAAAAAAAAAATAAAAATGGATTTGACCTCATTTGTTTAGACAGTAAAGATCATAATCCCAATCACATGATCCTAATGAATTAGAACAAAGATAGCAACTTCTATAAAGGCCAGATACTAACTACCTTGGCTTTGCAGGCCCTATGGACTCTGCCCAAACAACTCAACTCTTGTTAGCAACAGCTGACTGAACTGCCTCTGAGGTCATGAAAACGGCAAGATGTTTCTTAAGTATCATATTCGTAACAAGGAGATATGCAATAAAAATGAGGCTAAAGGGGAAAACTCGTTCAATGAACTTCCCAGGAATACTTAGAGATAAGGCCTGTCAATCAGAGCAGGGTACATTCTGGCGTTAAGAATCAGAATCTAGCCCGGCTGGCGTGGGTCAGTGGTTGAACATCGAACTATGAACCAGGAGGTCACGGTTCAATTCCCAGTCAGACCACGTGCCTGGGCTGCGGGCTGGATCCCCAGTGAGGGGTGTGCAGGAGGCAGCCAATGCTCTATCATCATTGATATTTCAATCTCTTTCCCTTCCTCTCTGAAATCAATAAAAATGTATTTAAAATATGTGTGCGTGTATGTATAATCAGAATCTAAAGTTTCTAACTGGTCACCCTTTTAGAGTATTCTACAAAAGCAATGCAGCTAATATGAGGAAAGTGGGTTTTAACAAATGACTATTTAAAATAAAATGAAAAGAAACAATACCCTCCCAATAAATACCACATAAAATTGAAAATAGAGAAAGCGCGTACAAAATATTAATCATCTATGGAAATAGTAACAAAAAAGAACAGCCCGGTTTTACTAGGTAGTAATTTGTTCTAACCATGTTGGTACTGTTGCTAGTATCAACTAAGTAGCAAAACGACCTTTAATTCCACCTTCATCCTTCCATATAAAAAAACAGATATAGTCACAGTTACCTGACTTTACACTCAATTCAAGAAGGATGATACTACTGAAGGTGTGAGTAGCATACTGAATACTGGGGCCTGTTAACTTAGAAACAGCAAATATGCCACATATACTCATTTCTGGGTTAAATAGCGCTACTACTCAGCTCTGGGTAATTACTATATAATTATTCATTCCTTTCCAATCTGGATGCTTTATAAAGTTCTCATAAAACATTTCTCAAATGAAACAAAACCCAGCTTGTCCCTCCTACTCCACCCCCCTCCCACCCCTAAATTATAACAATCCTGAAGGCAGGACAATACTTATCTTGTTCATTGCCGCGGTATCTCTGGCATCTTAACAAAAAGTAAAAGCTCAGTTTTTTCTTGAAATATGAGCTCTTAACAGGCTTCTCTAAAGACCAGCAGGGCTCCTGCTGTCTATGTCACAATTAACATTTTAAATGGAAAGAACACAAAGGACTCGTATTTCTATTAGCACTGTGCAGAAAGAAGCTACACAAATCCATCCACAAAAACTCATTCCAGGGCATCAGGAACAACTCCGACATTTAGGAATCACTGTCACGTTGGAATGACGCGCACACAGTACAGCCGGCGGTTCTGTGTTACCTTTCCTGGGATGAAGCAACAGAGGTTGGAATCCACATACTTCATGAAAGTCATGTTTAACAGGGAGAGCCTTGTTTCCACGGCAGCGAGGATGTCTGCATGCCGCGCTAACGAGTGGTTTCTCCTTTCCGACTCTCTCCTATAATTACAAGAGCAACCTTTAGCGATGCACTGTGGACTGCAGCGCTCACCAATCCCAACATCTTAATGAAACAACCTGACATTTGCATGTCCAATTAGAAATCTACAATTGGATCATAATTCGGCTGTAAGGATAAATAAATCATTATGCCCAGAAATCTTTGCTAACGACTAGCACTTACTGACAAAACACTTAGAAAAAAATTTTTATGTTTTGGGGTTTTTTTGGCCTATATCAAGCCTAATGGCTGTTAGAATCAGAGAAATTAGGAAAATGAAAGCATTACACTTGGGACGGATAGATAAGAGATTGTATCTTTTGGCCTATAAAATGAACTCGTTTAAACTTGTTAAAGTTTTATTAAGAAATAAGTCATAGAATAAAAGCCACATTTACAGTGTGTAGTTGAGTGGTCTGGGTGTATTCAGAGTTGGGGACCCATCGCCACCTCGAATTTTGGACCATCTTCATTGCCACAGAAAGCAAGCCATACACATTGTCAGTCACTCACATTCCCCAGCCGCTGGCAACCAGTGGTCTGCTGTCTGGTTCTACCATTGGCCTGTTCTGGACATTTCAGGTAACTGGATTTCTGCAGTATGCGGCATTCTGTGCACATCTTCTCTCACTTAGCACAGTGACGGCCAAAGACCATCCGATTACCTGTCATAATATTTTGGTTATCTATCTATCAGCTGTTGGACTTTTGGGTTGTTTCTACCTTTTGGCTGTCATGAGTAACGCTGCCGCGAACATTTGTATCTGAGCTTTGGAGTTCACTTAGTTTAATTTCTCTGGGTTCTATGCCTGGGAGTGGAATTGCTGGGTCGAGTGGGATCACTCTGCTTAACTTCATGAGGAACAAGCTGTTTTCTAAATGCAATTCCATCAGTGACTTATGGGTGTCCGGGTTTGCCCACACCCTTCCCGGCACTGTCTGTCCTTTTACTGGAGCCATCCTGCTTAGTGTACAGTGGGATCTAGTGTACAGGGGATTCCCAAGGCCCCGATGACTAACGATGCTGAGCCTCTTTCACGGCTTGTGGATCTTCAGATCTCCTCTGGAGACTCGTCTATGAAAATCCTTTGCCCATTTTTAAACTGGCTTGTCCTTTTATTGTTCAGTTCTAAGAGTCTCTCAGACAATCTGGATACAGGTCCTTTGTTAGCTGTATGCTGCAAATATTTTCTCCCAAACTGTGGATTGTCTTTTCACTTTCTTGTCCTTGAGAGGGAGCAAACTCCAGTAAAATATCTCTTATTGAGATCTGGGTACCCCTTTACTACAAATGACTATTTAACAAATAAAACATATTGTAAATACTGATACTAAAAGTACGTCTTTTTTCTCTCCCATAACACCCAAGCACAAATCAAGAAACACACAAACGAAACCCCGTGGTAAGCACTGCCACTGCTAGCCAGACACACCTCGGGAGCTGTGCTTTGACCTGTTTCTGACACAGATTATGGTACCTCTCCACTTTCAGAAATCCCTGATTCAACATTCTCTGGCAGACCAAGTCCATTCTTTTACAAACCTACAGGGAGAGAGGAGGAGAAAGAATTTTAGAAAGTAATAATCAAATTAATGACAGGCAATTAACGTAAGACTCATAACTGAACACTGCAAGTTCTCTGTGCTAGTATTGTTCCCATTTATGTTCTGAATCCTTGAGTCATTTGTGGGTGAGTCCCTCATACTTTGCAATTCTGACAATAATGCATTAAAAATTAATATATGTAGGCAAGGAAAACTTTTTTCTTTTTTTAAAATTTATTTTTATTGATTATGGTATCACATAATTGTCCTTATCCCCCCATTCCTACCCCAAACCCCTCCCCACATATTCCCCCACCTCCCTGTTGTCCGTGGTCACTGGCTGGGCCCATATGCACGCACACAAGTCCTTTGGTTGATCTCTTCCCCTTACCCCCACCCTCCCTTACTTTCCCTCTAAGGTCTGAGAGTCTGATCGCTGCTTCTCTTTCTCTGCGTCTGTTTTTGTTCACCAGTCTATGTCGTTTTTCTTTTTAAAAGTACATTTTTATTGATTTCAGAGAGGAAGGAGAGGGAGAGATAGATAGAAACATCAATGATGCAAGAGAATCACTGACTGGCCGCCTCCGGCAACCTTCTCCCCCTCATTGGGAATACAGCCTTCAGCCCAGCATGTGCCCTGACCGGAAATGGAACCACGACCTCCAGGTTCACAGGTCAACGTTCAACCACTGAGCCACACCTGTGGGGCAGAAAACTTACTTTCTAATTTAGGTATCTGTTAATAGTTCTAAATGTATCCCCACTAATATGGTCAGAAACTGTAGTTCTAAAGATCAATAAGATAATATATTCAAAGGTTTTTAATAGTTTGAAATAAGGGAAATTCTTAGATAAAAATGTATATTCAGCCCTAGCTGGCTTGGCTCAGTGGATAGAGCATCAGCCTGTGGATTGAAGGGTCCTGGATTCGATTCCAGCCAAGGGCACATGTCCGGGTTGTGGGCTCAATCCCCAGTAGGGGATATGCAAGAGGCAGCCAATCAATGATTCTCTCTCATCATCAATGTTTCTATCTCTCTCTCCCTTCCTCTCTGAAATCAATAAAAATATGTTTTAAAAAAATGTATATTTGAGCTAGAGTCCAACATCTCACAAAGTTTATATGACTTAAAACTGGAATGAAAATTCTTACTCATTTCTACTAGTGATTTGGGTTAACTAGAGACAGTTTCTCTATTCCAGATACTATGATGTCCTCCAAAGAATCTAAACATGTGTAGCAGACTCTCAACTTTTGAATCTTTAAGGAATATGATGTTTATGTACAATAAGAGCACAGGATCAAAACACCTAAGTTTGAGTCCAGTCCTTATGCTCTCTGGAGCAAGTCAGCTACCATTTGAACACCTGAATCAGCCACCTGTACAATGTGGATAGTATCCAACTCGGACATCATGAGGATTAAATGGAGCAATACATGCTAAGTCATTTGGTAAGCTCTAAAGTGTTACATAAAAACTATGCCCCATATACTTAGCTAGGTTTCTGAGATATCTCAGCATCTTTCTTATCTTAATGAGACCTAGTACTTAGTATCTGTTTGTTTGTTCTTTGATCCCTGACAATTTTGCAGTGACTCAGAGTTATCAACCTGAACATTAATTCTCATTGTACAGATGTGGATGGAGATAGGGAAAGAGAGTGAGATAAATCAAGATCAAGTCAATCAGGCAGGGGCTGTCTTATACTTTCTTCTTCTCTCTCATAACACCCAAGCACAAATGTTTGACAAATACCTGCTACAACTATTGATACAAGTTTGCTTCTTCCTGGGAATACAGGGACAAAAAAAATTCAAACTGGTTTGTGCTAATAAAAGCACTCGTACTTTAATATTAAATAACAGATATATTCTAAATCACGTCAAATTAAAGATATTAAGGAAAACAGTTCTTTTCATATATGTTTTTAACTTTGTATTTATTGACTTCAGAGAGGGAGGGAGAGGGAAATAGAAACATCAACGAGAGAGAATCATTGATTGGCTGCCTCCCGCACACTCCCTACTAGTAATCAAACTGTGCCCAGACTGGTAATCAAACCGTGATCTCCTGGTTCACAGGTCAGTGCTCAACCACTGAGCCACACCAGCCATCCCTTTTTATAAATATTTTTATTGGTTTCAGAGAGGAAGGGAGAGGGAGAGAGAAACACCAGTGATGAGAGGGCATCATTGATCGGCTGCCTCCTGCACTGGGGGGTCGAGCCTGCAATCTGGGCACATGCCCCAGACCAGAACGGAACCCGGGACACAGTCTGATGCTCTATCCCCTAAGCCAAATCTGTGAGGGCCAGAAGCCATCTTTCAAGAGAGCACCTTCTTCAACATTGTAAGAATCCACAGCTCTGCTTACTAGGACATACAGGTATATCTGGTTTCTCTCTCTCTCTTTTTTAAAATGAAATAATGACAATAAGATAGAAGCTACTGTTGTTTTATTAACATCCTTACTTGCTTCCCCTCCACAAGTTGTCAACCCCAGAGGTTCTCAAAAACAGTTTCTTAAATTTGACAAGTAGCCGAAACCGGTTTGGCTCAGTGGTAGAGCGTCGGTCTGTGGACTGAAGGGTCCCGGGTTCGATTCCGGTCAAGGGCATGTACCTTGGTTGCGGGCACATCTCCGGAAGGGGGTGTGCAAGAGGCAGCTGGTCGATGTTTCTCTCTCATTGACGTTTCTAGCTCTCTGTCTCTCTCCCTTCCTCTCTGTAAAATATCAATAAAATATATTAAAAAAAATTTGACAAGTAAGTGAAATAAAATGGCAGGAAGTAGGACTCTGATCACCAGTTCAGGACATCTAAAACTTCACACATCCCAAACCAATCTCATTTTAATCTAAGTCACCCTTCTGCAATTGTTTTGTTCCACTATACATCTATTGTTTTTGTTTTGTTTTTCTGAGAGGAACATTTACTCTTCTTCCTTTACGCACTGGATAAAAACTCATTATCTTGAAGAAGCAGGTGGTGATAAACCCCCCCAATTCCCTGAAACCCTGTATGTGCGTGCCTGCACGTGTGGTCCGGGGCTGTCGGTGTGCTCCAGGACTCTGCTTCAGTGAAGAACTGACAGTTCCTGATGAGCCCCTTCACGCTCAGACTAGAATCTATAGAAGACGGAATTATCCCCCAGATATTACAATCTCTTACTTGAACTTAAGCACCTCTTAATAAAATCAATGACCTGGTGATGAGATTGTAAAGAAAAGGAAAGGCGGCAATAAAGGGGTGTATTCTCTATGACACAGCAAGAGGAGCAGTGGTTCCCAAAGTGTGTCTAGGAAGGACACCTGGGATTCCCAAGATACTTGCATAAGTTTGGGAGGTCAACTATTTGCATAATATTAAGATGTCATCTGCCATGTTCACTCTGTTTTCTCACAACATACAGTGGAGTTTTCCAGAGGCAACACATGTGAGGACATGTTTGACAGCTGATATCCTATCTAATAAAAGAGTGATATGCAAATTGACCAACACTCCAACACACAAGATGGCTGCCTCCATGTGGACACAAGATGGCCAGCAGGGGAGGGCAGTTGGGAGGCACCAGGCCTGCAAGGGAGGGCAGTTATGGGTGATCAGGCCAGGAGGAGAGGGCAGTTGGGAGGGACCAGGCCTGCAAGGGAGGACAGTTGTGGGCTATCAAGCCTGCAGGGGAGGGGCAGTTAGGAGTGACCAGCTGGCAGAGGAGGGAAGTTGGGGGCAATTGGGCCTGTAGGGAAGGGCAGTTGGGGGTGGGGTGGGGACCCAGGCCTGCAGGAGAGGGCAGTTTTGGGGGACCAGGCCTATATGGGAGGGCAGTTAGGGGTGACTAGGCCTATAGGGGAGGGTAGTTAGGGGTGACCAGGCCTGCAGGGGAGGGCAGTAGGGGCAAACAGGCTAGCAGGGGAGCAATTAGGCATCAATCAGGCTGGCAGGGGAGTGGTTAGGGGGTAATCAGGCTGGCAGGCAGAAGCAGTTAGGGGCAATCAGGAAGGCAGGCAGGTGAGCAGTTGGGAGTCAGCAGTCCTGGATTGTGAAAGGGATCCCAGATTGGAGAGGGTGCAGGCTGGGCTGAGGGACACATATGCCATACATGAATTTCATGCACTGAGCCTCTAGTACTATATATTTTTGTGCTTTCTAGAAATGTCTAAGGTAGGTTCTTAGGGTCCTCAGCAATTTTTAAGATTGTAAAAGTGTCTCAAAACAAAAAAGTTGAGAACCACTGAGACAGAGCAAGAGATATGAAGACAGCTTGCCTGTTTTTTATTTTGTTTTTTTTTTAAGTAATAGTTTCTAATTTTCCTACCCATCAACCCTCTCTCTCTATAACTGAAATTTTCTAACACTGGAAGAAAAGATGTGAACGAAATTACAAATGGGTAACAGATTTGACTAGCTAGAGTGCTCAAACAAAAGCATGTATTTGTATATTTGTTATCAACAGAAAAGTTTCATTCCAGATAATGCACAAGACTTCTGCCTCTGACCTTCAGGAAAACGTATGTCCTGGGCCACCAACAGGATCCATTAGCTTACGGGCTCTCCTTGCCCCCACAGAGCGTCTAACGAGATCTCCCTGAAACCTCTGAGCCTCCCTGCTCCGGGCGGCTTCCCTCTGCTCCCGGACCTTTGCCTCCGCGTCCAGCGCCCTCATGCCTGTCCACGGGCTCCTGGGCCTTCTGCTGCCTCAGCACAAATCTCTGACTTACCAGAAAAACAGCTCAAAGTACAGGCTTTGTCACTACAAAAGCCGAGGCCAGCCAAGTAATTTTAAATACAGTAGAGGAATTAAATACTTAAAGTTAAGTACTGAAAACCCTGTGTAACCAGGATTTCCAAGCTCTGGGTACATTTCTGGAGCGACTCGATGGCAGAAACACAGACAAACAAAGGACTCATAAGGCACCTGGCCAGCCCTTTGGAAATGACCGGACTTCGGAGCCCATTTCATCGTTCACAGCGACAGGAGGCAAGCTCGTTAGCAACTCAGTGCACAAACCACTGAAAAAGGTTGGCAATTTCAACGTGGAGCAAATCTTTTAAAGAAAATATAGAATAGTAAGTACCTGTTCTCTAAGTTAGATGCGAACAGAATAATGACTGAGGTCCTAATCAGGCAAGTCAGCTGAGGAGGGAAACAAACAGCTGAGCCATACACAAACCAGCGATAAGCTGACATTTAGCTTATGAAACCAATTCCTTCCCACCCTACTCTGCCTTCATTCCCCTAGAAAGAAAACAAAAGGAACTGTGTAGTGTCTTTGCTTCACAACACCACCCGTACTAAAGTTCCAGGGTTTTATGGCAAACAATTCTGAGGGTTCGAATGCGCACTTAAGTAGAAAAAGCCTGTCTGACACCACCAGGCCCTGTCTGGAGACTGCCAATTTCATCCAGAGGGCATAATTACATTTAATGCTGACATCTAGTGGCTAGAAAGGACATCTTTCCTTTTCCACTGTTAACCTAAAATGTACCCTGTGACACCAAACCACAGAATCTCAAACTAAGGCATCTCCAACTCCCCCCGCAAAAGATTCTTCATTTAGTGGAAGAATTACCCGTTAACCTCAGGCAAAGAAAGGAGTGAGTTCCCTTTTGCTAAAGCAGAGAAAAACGCATCTGTGAGATGTCAAACTGGCGGCAGCATCTTTGGGGCGGGGGGCTCAGAGGGTTGGTTAGGAAGGGCTCCGTGTGAAAAAAATCTTTGAAACTACAAATCTGTATCCTCAGAGATACCTGCTTAAAAATTAAGAATGCAACTGAATATTTCACTTGGAAGAAATGTCACTTAATAGATTGTGGGATGTGTTTTAACTGTCCCCTAGAATGGGCTAGTTCTCCCCACCTTTAAAAATGTCTTTAATTTTTAAAAAAGTAAGACAACTAACAAAAGAACAAAACCCCCCGTTTTCCTCAACACTTACATAAAGCAGAACTGTGACCACTCCAAGCTTTGCAAAGCTATTGTCTGGCTGAAAGGCTCAATTCAAATGTTATGTGTGCCCCGACACCATGCCTGCCTCTGCTCAAACACCATTCTTCATACAAATTTGAAGAAATATTTAAGGTTCTACATGAAATTCTAAGGGTGAGCTATGCTGCAAAGTCAGGAACAACCCAATTCTGAAATACACTTTTCAACGGAAGAATTTTCCATCCTTGCAGGCTGGAATGAACTGCTGCGTGGACTAGAAAAATAAAAATTAGTCATCAGCTTGAATTAATATCAATAAGCTTTGTTTTTTAGAAAAAACAAAACAAAACAAAAACCCTGCGTGATTTCCTTTAAAAAAAAAATGCCATCGCAATCCACTTGGAGCTGGAGGTTTAACCCCGAAGCACACCTATTGATTTAGCAAGAAAATGCCAGGCACAGCACATTCAGAAACGCGTCTTTGTCCTCTTAAATAAAATCAACCCCGGCCGCCACGGATTTAGCGTCTACACAGCATCGGGGTGCAGTCACTTCAAGATGTCCACCCCCTTTTCCCTTCCCCTGGAAGCAAAACACGTCCGAGCTGAGACGGGCATCGAACCCCCCCCAGCCGACCCTCGGGCGTGAAAACAACCCCCAAAGGCCGGGCCATCCTTTCTGGGAGGCGGTGATGGCGGGGCGCGGGCAAACCACTGGTTAGGGACACCCCGGGTCAAAGGGCAAGCGGCTTCTCTAGGGGGAGAGAAGGGGGTGTCGGGGCGGCACGGGCCTCCAGTTGCCCGAACCTGGATGTGGGGAGAACCCACACCCCACTTTATCTTCTCCAAAAAGGGGGGGCAAGACGTCCCGCCAGCAGACACACCGGCCCTGGCGGGGTCCCGGGGAGCTGTGTGCCCCCCAAACCCGGCCGGGCTGGGGGTGGCGTCCGCAGGGCACCCGACGAGCCCCTCTCGGGGGAGCCCCGCTTCCTGGGTGGGGGTGGGGGTGGGGATGGGGGTGGCGAAGCGGCCCCGGAGAGTCGCCCCGCGAAGCAAGGGCGGCCTCGGGACGAGCCCCGCTGACCGGCGCCGGGACGGGGAGGCTCGAGGGCGGGGAGGGGGGGCCGCGCTCCGGCGGCGTCGGCGGGGCTCGCGGGGCGCTCCCTCCCCGGGGTCCCGGGGTTCCGGGGTCGGGGCCTCACCAGGCGGAGCTGGCTGATCTCGTCGTAGGACATGAAGCTGAGGATGTTCTCGATGGCTACGATGGGCAGCGCCACCAGCGTGTTGTTTTGGGGCAGCTGGTCCGGGGCCGGCGCCGCCTGGGCCGCCGGGGCCGCCTGGGGGCCCGGCTGCGGGGGCTGCGGCGCGGGCGGCGGGGGCAGCCGCTGGGCAGAGCCGATGGCCGAGGGGGGGCCGCTGTCGCCGTAGCCGCCGCCGCCGCCGCCGCCGCCGCCTCCTCCTTCCTCAGCCATCCTCTGCTCCTCCGCCGCCGCCGCCGCCGCCATCTTGGGGGTTTAATTCCTTCCCCCCCCCACTGCGAGGGGGGGAAATCAGTGACACTTCCGGTGCGTCACTTCCGGCCCCGGGGAGGGACACCTGGGGAGGGGGCGGGGCCTGCGGGTGACGGGGCGGGGACGCGCACAAAGCTGTTTGTTTGAGTGACAAGGAGGCGGGGCCAACGGGAAGCTCCGGAAGCGGGGTGACCCCCCCCCCCCCCCCCCCCCCGGATCTGAGATGGAAAGGACCGCAGTTTTCTTAAAGCTTCCCGACAAAGGAAGGTGGGAATGAGGTGGACCCGTACCTGTATGCAGAACTATGTGTTTAAAATATAAGTTTTCAAAAATCTAGACAAAAGCTATATGGGGTTTTGACTAATGTTTGTAAAACTCTAAAATATTTTGCTGGGCTTCATGTTAAAATATTATTAGAGGCGTTATACTTTAAAACATAAAGTAACTAAGTAACATAAAATACATATAAAGTAAAAAAAAATGCAATTATAATAGTGTGGTTACTGGCATCAAGACAGACATATATAGATCTATGGAACATAATAGAGAATTCACACATATATGGCCCACTGATTTTCAACAAAGTTGCCAGGGCATTTCAATGAGGAAAGGGTAATATTTTCAACAAAGGGTGCTGAAACTCCTGGTTAGTTCTACATGAAAAAAAATGAATCTCAACTCTTACTTCACAACATATACAAAAATTAAGTTGGAATGGATTATAAGACTTACATATAAGAACTCAAACTATAAAATATCTAGAAGAAAACATAGGAAATGATCTGAAACAAATTTTATTTTGAAAACATTAAATATTTCATGCAAAGATTTTGCAATTTATGTATAAAGTATAAAGAATAAAATAACAATTGGAGCCCCTATTAAAAATTTTTTTTAAAAAAATCATAATTGACTTAGGTAAATAAAAGGGAATGAAGGATTGATTAAAACTGTCCCATGGATGAAGCTTGCAAATATGTTAAATGAAAGAAGCCAGCGCAAAGGGCCATATATTGTGGACTTCCATTTTCCTGAAATGGCCAAATCCTTAGGGACAGAAAGTAGATGAGTGGGTTCCAGAGGCTGAAGGGAACTTAGGAAAAGGGGGTGGCTGTTAAGGGCTTCTTTTTTGGGGGGGAGGAAAAGGTTTTGGAATCAGATCACAGTGATGGTTGCACAGTTCTGTGAGTATACTTGAAACCACTGAATTTGTACACTTGAAAGCAGTTCATTTTATATGTGAGTTATAGCTCAATGAAAATTTTGACTTAGGCAAGAATCACCAAAAGGTGTTAAAACTAGCCCTGACCAGTTTTGCTCAGTGGATAGAGCACCGGGTTTTCAGACTGAAAGGTCCCAGGTTCAAGGGCATGTACCTTGGTTGCAGGCACATCCCCAGTAGGAGGTGTGCGGGAGGCAGCTGATCCTTGTTTCTCTCTCATCAATGTTTCTAACTCTCTCTCCTTCTCCCTTCCTCTTTGTAAAAAAAAAAAAAAATCAATAAACTATAGTTTTTTTAAAGAGATGCTAAAGCTAAAAAGTAAATGTGTGATGTGGAACGTAATATTAAGTCTCAACTCTCTACAAATTACATATTTTGAAGCTTTCTGTCATTTAGTTCTGATACTTAAGGTTTCCAAGATGTTCTTTCCTTTGCAGCTTTGGTTTGGAATCTAATTGTTGGACGGTAGATAAAGAAACTGCAAACAACTGCAAAAAAAAAATAATTGCATAACTAAGGGCAACAGGAAAGGGGCGAAGGGGCAACTAAAGCAAGATTATTTGGAAGTAGTGTTGGTTAGCTTGTTAGAATTACCATATTTTTCCTATTCCTGGGCAAGAAAATGATTGCTCATTTTACCTATCATTGTTGCAAACTGCAAATTCCTTTGAAGTTATTTCTTCATTACTTCTACCCCAGGGTTGTTTAGCATTCAATAAATGCTTTATGCCTCATGTTTCTGACACATTTGCATATTCATAATATATTAGTTTTACCTGGACTAATCAATTGTAATTTCACTTTTCTACTTAGGGTATTGCTATCCATAGAACCTATTACAGTTTGGCCTGAAATGAACTCATTGTCTGCCTTCATTTTAACACAATATCTGGTTAACATCCATCACTGATCTAAACAACACAATACAACTCTGGAAAGAATTTAAACCACTTCCTGTCGGTAAGCTCATTGACATTGTCCTCTGTTTATGTACCTTGGCACTGTGCCCTTATATTCCCTACACATTTTTTTTAATAGAAAAAATTTCTAAATAAATGATTGCTTTATTTTAATTATTAAAATCGCCCTAACCGGTTTGGCTCAGTGGGTAGAGTGTCGGCCTGCAGACTGAAAGGCTCCAGGTTCGATTCCGGTCAAGGGCATGTACCTTGGTTGCGGGCACATCCCCAGTAGGAGGTGCGCAGGAGGCAGCTGATGGATGTTTCTCTCTCATCAATGTTTCTAACACTATACCCTTCTCTCTTCCTCTAGTGTATAGATAATATATGAAATCTAAGACCTTACAGCAAGTCGCACACCCCCCATTTGGACAGCTGTATGGTCCCTGAGTTCTTGGGTTGTCTGTCTGCATTAATCACCAGATCTGGTCTTTATGGTTTCAATCTCTAAGAACATCTCCCCGTCCCCTGCCCCTCCCTCCAACAGCATGGATTGGCCTGGTCCCGGGGCCTAACAACCAGAATTAAGAATTGGCGGAATGCCGAAACCAGTTTGGCTCAGTGGTAGAGCGTAGGTCTGTGGACTGGAGGGTCCCAGGTTCGATTCCGGCCAAGGGCATGTACACTGGTTGCGGGCACATCCCCGGTAGGGGGCGTGCAAGAGGCAGCTGGTCGATGTTTCTCTCTCATTGACGTTTCTGGCTCTCTATCTCTCTCCCTTCCTCTCAGTAAAATATCAATAAAGTATATTAAAAAAAAAAAAGAATTGGCGGAAGGTAAGGATCTATGCAGGCAGATCCTTAAGGAGCAGGCTCTTGCCAAAGTAAAAAATGGGTCAAGAATGCAGGGGGACACGCCACAAGTTAAAGGGTCGGCAAAGGGACTCAAATCCACGCAGACAAGGTCAGGCCCAGGGGCAAACACTCCGAACCCCCGGGACCTCTCTCGGGGGGCAAATCAGGAAACTGAGATTGCGTGGACATGCGCCTGACACTCGCTTGTGGCTGTGGTCAGACCTGGTCAGAGACGGGCTCAGAGTGTCTTGGGAGATTCTGCCGACCCAGCGAAAGCCCAGCGTTGAGGACGTCAGCGCCTCCTCCTCGCTGACCACGTGGGTACCAAAGTGCTTGGTGATGCTCATCATCCTGGGCCATTATAGAGCATCCTGGCTGAAACACCAACTCATTAAGCGTCCATTGGAGAAGGCAGTTTCACTCTGGGACGATCAGTAAAGGGCAGTATGGAGCGTAGATTCCGTGCTGCCGGTTTAGGAACCAGCGGGCCAAATTAGGATTCGAAACAGCTTTTCCCGTCTGCCCATCAGACAGGAGCCACCACCCTCCTCCTAGGGGGTCCGGCTCTCTCTTCCCCTTGCCCTTCCCCTGGAAGTTAAAGTGGAAGCACCAATCTTTCTGATGGGATGAGGCCCAGGAGGTGACGATGGACAATCATATTCGGTGGGGAGCATGTCTCTTCAGTGACTAACCACCAGTTTCTTGTTTCTTTCTTTTATAAAAAAAGATATATATATATATATTTTATTGATTTTTTTTACAGAGAGGAAAGGAGAGGGATAGAGAGTTAGAAACATCGATGAAAGAGAATTATCGATCAGCTGCCTCCTGCACATTCCCTACCGGGGATGTGCCTGCAGCCAAGGTCCATGCCCTTGACCGGAATCGAACCTGGGACCCTTCAGTCCGCAGGCCGATGTCCTCCCTATCCACAGAGCCAAACCGGTTTCGGCTTTTCTTTCTTTAAAAAAAAAAAAATATATATATATATATATATATATATATATATATATATATATATATATTTTTTTTTTTTTTTTATTGATTTTTTTACAGAGAGGAAGGGAGAGGAATAGAGAGCTAGAAACATGAATGAGAGAGAAGCATCCACCAGCTGCCTCCCGCACCACCCCCTCCCGGGGATGTGCCCGCAGCCAAGATACATGCCCTTGACTGGAATCGAACCTGGGACCCTTCAGTCCGCAGGCCGGCGCTCTATCCACTGAGCCACACCGGTTTCCGCCTAAACACCAGTTTCTTCCTGGGCAGGTGGGTGACCAGGGACAAAATGCCGTGCAACCCACCCCCAGGCCACTGAGCGGTCCCGTGCGACGTGACAAGTTATCATTAAAGTAAATCACCCAGGGATAAAAGGAGACGGAAAAGAACCGCTAACCTTCTACTCTAGCAACCTTTTCATTTTCCCAGCTGAGACTCACTTTATTTTTAGGAAGTATAATTGCTCCCCCCCTCCCCCCCCCGGAGCCACACAGGAGTTGCTTTTCTTACATTTTTGGCAAGACGTGGACACAATACCTTTCTCCTAGGAGCCTCCCGATTCTCTTGGAAAGGAGAGGGTGGGGGCGAGGCCGGGTGGGGAAAAAAACACGTTTAGAGGTTATTTTAACTCAACTCTCCGGCGGTGACAGCTCCACTTGAAGCCCCGACTATTTCAGGAACCGGAATTACTTTTCTCTAAAGGCGCTCGGGAAAGAACACCGCATCCCCACTTGAGACGCTAAGGACTGTGTTCCTAGTCACTTCACCCCCTTGTTTCTCGCGTCTGTGAAGAATTAGGCCCCAAGATTATTTGTTTATAGAGCCCTTTGGTTTGAAATGAGTCAATGAATTCTTTTTTAAAATATATATTTTATTGTTTGTTTGTTTTTTACAGAGAGGAAGGGAGAGGGAGAGAGTTAGAAACATTGATGAGAGAGAGAGAGAGAGAGAGAGAGAGAGAGAGAAACATCAATCAGCTGCCTCTCCTGCACACCCCCTACTGGAGATGTGCCTGCAACCAAGGTACATGCCCTTGACTGGTATCAAACCTGGGACCCTTCAGTCCGCAGGCTGACGCTCTATCTACTGAGCCAGACCTGTCAGGGCATTCAATGAATTCTTTTTTAAAAAAAAATATGTTTATTGATTTTTTACAGAGAGGAAGAGAGAGGGATAGAAAGTTAGAAACATCGATAAGAGAGGAACATCGATCAGCTGACTCTTGCACATCCCCTACTGGTGATGTACCCACAACTAATGTACATGCCCTTGACCGGAATCGAACCTGGGACCTTTCAGTCCGAAGGCCGATGCTCTATCCACTGAGCCAAACCGGTATTGGCCACTCAATGAATTCTTAAAGGGGCAGCTACTACTCAACTCGGCTCAGATTTTCCTTGGGGCTCATCCTGATATTTGAAGTAAACACCTTTAAAGCCAGCACTCGGGCATTTGGACAGCCATGCATGGCAGGAACAGGTGAGGGAACCGAGGTACAGAGGGCTCTGGGGTGCTGTTTTCTCTGGGGAGAGATTTGTTCAGCCCTGGCCACATAGCTCACTTGGCTAACTGCCCACTCTCCTGTACCCACAAACGTGAAATAATTACATTTATTCTACTTTTTATCCAATTCCCAAGGTTTCCCCGCTTGGCTTTCTCCCACCTCCTTGATCTATCACCAGTGTGTTTCCTGTGACCCCTCGAGCCTCCTCCTTTGATTGTAAGGTATAAAACAAGGTGTAAACCCACCATCCTCCAGATCCCTTAAGATTTATATATATATATATATATATATATATATATATATATATATATATATAATTGATATTTTACAGAGAGGAAGGGAGAGAGATAGAGAGCTAGAAACGTCAATGAGAGAGAAACATCGACCAGCTGCCTCTTGCACACCCCCTACCGGGGATGTGCCGGCAACCAAGGTACATGCCCTTGACCAGAATCGAACCCGGGACCTTCCAGTCCACAGGCCGACGCTCTATCCACTGAGCCACACCGGTTTTGGCAGATTCATCAAGATTTTGCTTCCCAGCGATTGTTGTCAGTTTGGCTCAAATATACTCAACAAATGCTCACATTTTTTTTTTTTGACACTTGGACGTTTCTCCAGTTGACAATACTGCTCACAATGAAGACACGCTCAGGCGCCTGTGGAAGAAGTCATATGACAGACATTGGGTATTAGTGGACATGAGCCCATGAATTAACGGTGAACTTGTTTCTTGGATCAGACGCTTACTACTTTAGATCGTCTGAGAGGGGAAGGCCTTACAGGACGCAGAGCGGGAGCCTAGCGAAACAGCACCCCCCCCACCCGCCCCTGACTATGGGGGGGGGGCCTTTCTAGTCGGGTTCACCTGGATCTACCCGCCTCCCTTTCTCAGATTTCATCCCCTAGTGCTTACACAACAGGCTCTCCTCAGAGCTCCTCTTTTCAAAAGATTTGGCTCAGAACCCGTTGCGTTCACGTGGTTTCTTTGTTCTGTCCCAGGGCTGTCTGTTTATCTATATATATAAAAGGCCGATATGCAGAGTGTCCCCTCGGGAGTGCAACTCGAAGAGCGGGAGTTCGGTTGCTCGCTATGATGTGTGCTGACCACCTGGGGGTGGCGCAGAACATGGCGGGCGACCAGTAGCAGCGGAGCAAGCAGGGTGGCGAGGGAAGGAGGAGGCGGGGAGGTGGGCAGGCGGGGAATCTGATCCACCCTGATCACGGCCAGGCCTAGGGACCTGTGCATGAATTTCATGCATATATATATATATATATACACACACACATATATATATATATATATATATATATATATATACTTATATATATATTATTGATATTTTACAGAGAGGAAGGGAGAGATAGAGAGCTAGAAACATCGATGAGAGAGAAACATCGACCAGCTGCCTCTTGCACACCCCCCACCGGGGATGTGCCTGCAACCAAGGTACATGCCCCTGACCGGAATCGAACCTAGGACCCTTCAGTCCGCAGGCTGACGCTCTATCCACTGAGCCAAACCGGTTTCAGCTACTTTTTTATTTTTTAAGATTAACTCAGTATTTGCATTTTACTCTTTTTAAAAATTTCTTTATTGATTAAGGTATCACATATTTGTCCTAATATCCCCCCATTCCCATCCCAAACTCCTCCCCACGCGTGCCCCCACACCCCCCTGTTGTCCGTGACCACTGGTTAGTTAGGCTTAGGTGCATGCATACAAGTCCTTTGGTTGACCTCTCTCCCTTTCCTTCACCCTCCCCTAATAAAAAAAAATATTAAAAAAAATAAAAGGTTGGCTCAACGCTTCAGACGTAAGCACTTATTACTCATCAACTGTTATTGTTTGTGAACATGGAACAGCAGGCCGTCCCGGGGACTGAGTGGGCGGGGAGCTGCAGGATTAGTTAGGAGAACCCGGGAGGTCAATCAGGCCTTCTTCCTGAAAAGAGAATGACCGTGTGCCAGGTCCCCGTGGACAAACACTCTAATCCCCATGACTACCCGGCTTAAAAATGCCATCGCCAGAAGCGCTCCCTGCAAACTCCCCCCCTTTCTTGCCTGAACCATCTACCCAAAAATAGAAGCGGAGGACCTGATTCTTCAATGTTATTCTATTTTCGTGTTTTCTTTTTTAGAAACCGTTCCAAACTTGCAGAAGAGCGACGAGAATAGGACAAAGCACTCCCACATTCTCCTGACCTCAATGTTAACATTTTGCCACATTCTGCTTTATGACTTTATATATATATTCACAATATTTTTTTTCTCCTAAACTATTTATCTCCTGAGAACAAGGACATTCTCTTGTGTACCAGTAGTTCAGTTAGAAAATTCGGGGAATTCAACCTTGACATAGAAAATACTATTATCTATTATACGGTCCATATGCAAATTTTTTGCTGCTTGTCTCAATAATGCCCTTGGAATGACCCTCCAGTCTCCTTCCATCTGGAACAACGCCTCAGTCTTTCTTATCTTTCGGGACCTCGCCACTTTGTAAGCACATACACAAGTAGCTTTGTGCAATGCCATTCAGTTTGGGTTTGTCTTGTGTTTTCTCATGATTAGATCCGTGTTGTGCATTTAAAAATATATATATATATTGCCGAAACTGGTTTGGCTCAGTGGATAGAGTGTCGGCCTGTGGACTGAAGGGTCTCGGGTTCGATTCCGGTCAAGGGCATGTACATTGGTTGCGGGCACATCCCCAGTAGGGGGTGTGCAGGAGACAGCTGGTCGATGTTTCTCTCTCATCGACGTTTCTAGCTCTCTATCTCTCTCCCTTCCTCTCTGTAAAAAAAAAAAAAAAGTCAATAAAATATATGTTAAAAAGAAAAGCTCACTAATAATGGCCAGCTACGTAGTTTTTCTTATGAGTACCTAAGTCTGACCTCCAGGAATCAGCGGAGCTGTAATTTTCAGACCCAGCCACCAGGTGGCATGTATTCCCTTGGGTGCTTGTGGGTCACGTCTAGCGGGCCAGTTGGCCGGCCCTGGGTGCCAAAGGTGGGGCATCAGTAATTCTATCCTAGGTATTCTTTCCTCTGCCAGCACTGACCTAGTACTGTGCCCACTGGCCCTCCTTCTGCTAAAATGCCCGCCAGAGGGATGAACGCTTCATTAGAAATTGTTCCCGCTCCTCAAAATGTCTTTTCTCCCCTTAATGTCTCCGTAGAGACTCATAGAATTGTAACGAGTGTTTGACTAACCATACCATTTGGTGTTCCACCTTTAATTCAGCGTTGTTTCGCATGTTTGAATTAATATCATCTACACATGTACTTTAGAAAGGAAAAATAAATATTTCAATGTATTTCTCGTGTTTCCATCATTAGAAATAGCATTGATATGAACATGAGAGTGTTAGACCCCCAAGTAGATATAAAAGCTCAAAGAAGGATTTTACAGCTCTTGGTCTATATTCCCAGGTTGCCTTATTTTTTTTTTAAAGTGCTGTTTTTCAATTGCTATTTTCCCCTAAGGCCTCTAACTCCCAATAAAAAAATAGAGAAAGACAAATGCCATATTATCTCAATGAAATGTAGAATTTAAAACAACAGCAGCCCTGGCCAAGTTTGGCTCAGTGGATAGAGTGTTGGTCTGCAGATTCAGGGGTCCCAGGTTCGATTCCAGTCAGGGGCATGTACCTTGGTTGTGGGCACATCCCCAGTGGGGGGTGTGCAGGAGGCAGTTGATCGGCGTTTCTCTCTCATTGGTGTTTCTAACTCTCTATCCCTCTCCCTTCCTCTCTGTAAAAAAATCAATAAAATATATATATATTTAAAAACAAAACAATGACAACAGACCAAGCTCATAGGTACAGAGAACAGACCGGGGGGTTGCCAGTGGCAGAAGGTGGGAGTGAGAAATGGGGGATGGGGGATCAAAAGGTGCAAACTCCCAGTTATAAAATAATTACATTGTGAGGATGTAATGTACAGCATAGTAACTATAGTTAGTAACATAGTACATATTTGGAAGTTGCTAAGAGATATCCAGAAAGTCCTCTGCACCAGAAATAAAAAAAACAATGTAGCTATGTATGGTGACAGATGCTAACTAGACTTGTTATGGTGATCATTTTGCAATATATACAAATCCCAAGTCATTATGCTCCAATAATAAAAACCTACGTTGTCAGCGTTGGTATCTTGGTAAGTTGAAACGTTCCTCTCACTAATGGTGGGCTGTTAGTGTTTTATTTGAATACTTTCTCTATGTGGTACCGATCATCTCTTTAAATGTAATTTAATTTGTTATTCTTCTTTAAAAAATCAAGTCTGGATTTTGTGCCATACGTAGGATAGCTCCTTCCACTATAATTATGTAGAACTTTCCCCGTGTTCTTTTCAGTTTTGGTGACAAACAGTGCTGCTAAAAGTATTCTTGTACATGCTTTTATGACTATCTGTTCGCATTTCTATTGGGTAGAGATTTAGGAGTGGAATTGCTCAGCCATTGGGCTGTGTGTGTGTGTTCAGATTTGGAAGAGCTTTCTAAATTTTCCAAAGTGGTCGTGCTAACCGATGTACCTTTTCCTTCTCATTATATCGATAGATGCACCAAAAACTATGTTACTCAAAACTAAGTGTTCTGCAGGAAATATTATTTGTTTATTATTATTATTATTGTTTAATATATTTTATTGACTTTTTACAGAGAGGAAGGGAGAGGGATAGAGAGCTAGAAACGTCGATGAGAGAGAGTCATCCACCAGCCGCCTCCTGCACACCCCCTACTGGGGATGTGCCCACAACCAATGTACATGCCCTTGACTGGAATCGAACCTGGGACCCTTCAGCCCACAGACGGACGCTCTATCCACTAAGCCAAACCAGTTTAGGCTATTATTATTGTTTAAATATATTTTCATTGATTTCGGAGAGGAAGGGAGAGGGGAGAGAGAGATAGAAACATCAGTAATGAGAGAGACTCACCGATCGGCTGCCTCCTGCACGCCCCACGCTATGGACCAAGCCCACAGCCCAGTCATGTGCCCTGACCGGGAATTGAACCATAACCTCCTCATTCATAGGTTGACACTAAGCCACTGAGCCACGCCAGCCGGGCAGGAAATACGTATTTTTAAAAACAAACAAACATCTTATGTAAACATTTGGCATTGTCCCCTGGTTTAGAACTTGGGGTCTTGCTCACTTCCTCGCGTGCTGTGAAATAAATGGGTTCATGGCCACCGGAGAAGCCAGACGCCTCTTCCTACTCATGCCTGCCGGCCATTACGACGCTCTCTTCTCTCCCCCGCACCCCTAGACTCCTTAGGGGTGTGATGGAGGCCTACGTAGCAATCCCAGCCAAACGACCGCATAGACAAAAGGAAGCGATGAGTGATTTTCAATGAAAAAGATCCTCGTTATTACAGGAAGTCACCACATCCAGCAAAAGCAAGGGCCCGGGTAAGGGAGGTGATCAGGACACTATTCCACCTTCTTGTCACCCCCTGTGCGGTCATTATGGGCTCCGCACTGGCCTCCAAGACTTCAGCCTAGAGAGGCATTTTCTAAGCTTCCTGGTGAGGAAAGGTGTTGTTGTTGTTGTTGTTGTTTTGTGTGTTTGGGGGGATGGGGGGGAGAGTAAGTGGTCATAGTCGCTGATGGGAACCAAGCGGGTCACTCACCGAGCCCAAGTGGCACCTCGGGCGGGGCCCTGAGCTCAGGGCTCAGCTCAGTCCTTGGAATTGGAGGTTCTGCCCCTGGATTTTCTCCGTCCCCGTCCAGGGATAGACTGATATGCCTGCCGGGCTGATGGCACCCTGACAGGTCCATGGGAACTCCAGCAGAATTTGCAGCCAGGCCGAAACCGGTGTGGCTCAGTGGTAGAGCGTCGGTCTGCCGACTGAAAGGTCCCGGGTTCGATTCTGGCCAAGGGCATGTGCCTTGGTTGCGGGCACATCCCCGGTAGGGGGTGTGCAAGAGGCAGCTGGTTGATGTTTCTCTCTCATCGACGATTCTAGCTCTCTATCTCTCTCCCTTCCTCTCTGTAAAATATCAATAAAATATATTTTTTTAAAAAAGAATTTGCAGCCAGGCCTCCCTACCAGCGGCCAGCATGCCGGGGCCTCCCCCCCATGCCCTCGGAGGGAGCACTGCCCCCATGCCTCATCGAGGGGCCCTCGGGTGACCGTGTTATTGTCACCCGAAGGCTGTTCCCCACGCGTGGCATTTGGACAACAGGAGCCTCGCGGCTCTGGGAGGCCTTCTCTATGTTCCCCCAAAGCCCGTGAACAGCCCCTTCGCCGCATCAGGGGGTGTTTCTCCAGATACAGGGGTGCTTGTCCAGGGCCCCGGAAGCAGGATGTTGGGCCGTAGGAAAGTCCCACTGTTTCCTTCCTCCCCATGAACCCATTTTCTCTTCCCGCGCATCTCCTCGGACATAGTCCTTTGTAGTTGGCTTCGGCGATCACTGATTTTAAAAAATTTATATTTTATTGATTTTTTTTACAGAGAGGAAGGGAGAGGGATAGAGAGCTAGAAGCATCGATGAGAGAGAATCATCGATCAGCTGCCTCTTGCACACCCCCTACTGGGGATGTGCCTGCAACCAAGGCACATGCCCTTGACCGGAATCGAACCTGGGACCTTTCAGTCCGCAGGCCGACGTTCTATCCATTGAGCCAAACCGGTTTCGGCTAATTTTTTTTTTTATTAAGGTATTATATGTGTACACTGCTTACCATTGCCCCCCCTCCCCCCCCATACATGCCCTCCCTCCCCAGAGTTTTGTGTCCATTGGTTGTGCTTATATGCATGCATACCAGTCCTCTGGTTGATCTCTCATCTCCCCCAGATAACCCTACCCCCCCCCCCCCCGCTGTCATTTGACAGTCTGCTTGCTGCTTTACTGTCACTAGTATATCTGTCTTTCTGTTCATTAGTCTATACTATTCTTTAGCGATCAGTGATTGACGTTACCGTCCGGGGCTGCTTCTCCCGGCCTGGTGGATGATGCAAGCCCAACTTTCCAGAACGTGAAGGGTGGATCACTGTCTCAGCTGATTTATGAAGCCGGGAGTTCGGGAAGGATTTCAGCTTCTCTGAATTTTTTCCAAGTTGACTAATCTGCTCTTTGTGTTGGGAAATCCTCACGAACCCTTTTCCCAGCGGCCTGGACTGCTCTGTTCTCTGCAGCTACGAGAGGGGGTAAGCCGGGCTGATGGAACATTCTAGAGCCCACACAACCCCCCCCCCACCCCCACCCGGTATTCCCCTCCAATTGTTCACCCACAGAGGGAGCAGGCAGCTTTACCAGGGACATTTCTCTTGACCACTGCTTCCTTTGGGATAATTTTTAAAAAATAGCAGTATTGCCTTAGTCCGTTTGGCTCTGTGGATAGAGCATCGGCCTGCGGACTGAATGGTCCTGGGTTCGGTTCTGGTCAAGGGCAAATGCTGGGATCGTGAGCTTGATCCCCAGTGTGGGGCTTGCAGGAGGCAGCCAATCAGATTCTCTCTCATCATTGATGTTTCTCTCTCTCTCTCTCTCTCTTTCTCTCTCTTTCTCTCTCTCTCTCTCTCTCTCTCTCTCTCTCTCTCTCTCTCTCTTCTTCTCCCTTCCTCTCTGAAGTCAAAATATACTGGTATATTTTTATTTAAAAAAAATATTTTATTGATTTCAGAGAGGAAGGTAGAGGGAGAGAGAGAAACATCAACGACATTGATGTGCCAGAGACATGGAATGGTTGCCTCCTGCGTGCACCCCCCACCGGGTCCGGGGATCGAGCCTGCAACTGAGGCACGTGCCCTTGACCGGAATCAAACCCAGGACCTTTCAGTCCACAGGCCGACACTCTAACCATTGAGCCAAACCGGCGAGGGCTGTTGTGAGGGTTTACTAAGATAAGTTGTTTCAGGGTCTGGCATGGAAGTGAGGATCGAAGGTAGTTCCTAGTAATGACTATCCATGGAGTTTTTCTAGTCAAATCATAAAAGCACCAGGGAGCCGTGTGCCCCAGGGGGGCCGTGTGCCCTGGGTGAGCTGTGTGTCCCAGGAGGCTGTGTGCCCCAGGTGAGCTGTGTGCCCCAGGGGGGCCGGGTGTCCCGGGAGAGCCGTGTGCTCCAAGGGGCAGTGTGCCACGGGTGAGCCGTGTGTCCCGGGAAAGTGGTGGGACCCGGGGGTGTGAACCAGAGGAGGAGCGGATTCTATTCGTGTGGTCCTGAGATAGTCACCATAAAACAAGCAGACTGTCAAATGACAGCGGGGAGGGGAGGGAGACCTGGGGGGAGATAAGAGAACAACCGAAGGACTGGTATGCATGCATATAAGTACAACCAACGAACACAGAACTCTGGGGAGGGAGGGCATGTATGGGAGGTGTGTGTGGGGAGGCAACGGTAAGCTATGTACACATATAATACCTTAATACATTTTTTTAAAAATAGGAAAAAAAATAAGAGCATGCGGCTCATGATTGGTCTCGTGTGTAGAAGAGCTGCCTCCACCGATCTCAGCGTGGGTGGGCCCCTCGCACCCCCACCCTCAGATCACGCCCCAGAGACCACCTTCGTCGATGCCCTCCCTCAGCAGGGGAGGTGAGCTAGAAGCTTCCTCCCCAGCTGATCCGGACGGAGGATGACGTTGCGTCCCTGGATCCAGAGAGTTGGCCCAGCCCTTTAAGAGGAAACGAAACGTGTCCGGGACCGGACTGTCCAGTTCAGCCCGGGCTGCCCTGAGCTAAAATGGGCTCCTCTGACCCAGCGAGGTGTCAGAACAACAGGTCTCTCAGGTGCCAGCTGAGAGGTGGCGTTCCGTTTCGCTGGTTTCTGCCCTCCTCGTCGGTGACAGCTTGCTTGGCAACTTGCGCCCGCCCCGCCCGCGGTCTGGCCCTCTGGATCGCTATCTCGGGAGCAGCTCCTCATCTGAACGACACCCTCGCCCATCCGCACCCAGTTCAATCACGCCTGGCCAGCCAGGCCTGCACGGGGTCTCCGGCAGAACCTCTCGCCCGGACAGCGCCTGCAGGCTGACCCATGCCCCCCTGGGGACCTCCGGGAGCTGGCACCCGGGAGCTGGCACCCGTGAGAAGCCGCAAGCCTTTCTTACACGAAGCTTTATCTAAGTCCTCATCTGAAGCATCAGAGCTGCCTCCCATCAGCCCACGGGGGATTTCGGCCTAAGATAAGGATGGCGAATGCATAATGGGTTGAGGTGAAGACCAGGGTTGGATGGAGCTGGGTTGGATACAGCTTGTGGAAGGCAATGCTTTATTTGTCTCCCACAAGCCTGTCTGCTCACAAGCCTTTCCTCGGTTTTGACGTCTGATGCCCTATCTTCCCTTCTGTTTGGATTTGGCTCGAGTGCATTGGAAACCCATTGGCGGGTGACCACCTGCAGAGCGGTCTCTGTTCCTTTAGGCCAAGCGTGTCAAACTCAAAGGCTGCCACGGGCCAAATAAACAAGGATGAAGTGTGTGTGGGCCGCAAAAAGCCACAAGCTTCCATTTTCATAGGAACGCGTAGCTTTCTTTCAACAGAAACACGCTGAATACAAAGGGCTGAACTGAAATAATAGAACATTTTATTTATTTTTTTAAAATATATATATTTTATTGATTTTTTTTATAGAGAGGAAGGGAGAGAGATAGAGAGCTAGAAACGTCGATGAGAGAGAAACATCGACGAGCTGCCTCTTGCACACCCCCTAACAGGGATGTGCCCGCAACCAAGGTACATGCCCTTGACCGGAATCGAACCTGGGACCTTTCAGTCCCCAGACCAACGCTCTACCACTGAGCCAAACCGGTTTCGGCTAATAGAACATTTTAATAAAAATTAACATTTTTTGGGAGAACATCCAAGATGGCGGCCTAGGCAGTCTCCTAAGCTGCCGCCTCATCAACAATTTAATTAAAAAAAACAACTAAAATCAAAAAGGACTTCACCAAAACGTCAGGAAAGCTGGCGGAGTGGAATAGCTACAACTAGAAAGAAAGAGAGAGGCTCACGGATCGGACTGGGAGCCGAAAAGCACTGAGGTAGGGAGACGCTCGCTCACGCGGCCGCCGAATACCTGCCTGGCGGGAGGGGAGGAATTCCCCGATTGCACGGAACCCTTTCGGACTGTACTGAACCCAGCCCCGGCTGAAATTCCGTGGTCCCAGGCTCATACGGGTGGCGTCTGGACTGTAGAGAAAGGCACCCAGAGACTCAGAGACTCAGAGACTGGGAGACCGGGGACCGGGAGCCGCAGTCGCAGTCTGCAGGGTCTACAGACTCGCGCGCGTGAGCAAGTACGCGCTGAGGTCTGACCGCCGCCTCTCCGTAGCGGAAGGAGTCAGAAGCTCCAGTCTGACCACGGAGGCTGCCGCTGCCTCTATGTACAAGATGGTGGCCTCTCTGTAGCGGGAGTCAGAAGCTCCAGACTACAGAGACCAGCCCAAGTCCCGGTGAGCCCCTGCGGCACCCACGCTCTTGCTTGGGGAAACTGGGCCGGTCAGGTGGAAACTCAGGCGAGTGCACAAGGGCAGGGCAGAAGCCAAGACTGTCAGTTCAGCCCTGAGACTCCGCCCCATCCAAGCTGAGCAGAGGCTTCTGCAGTTTTTCAAGTCTGATCCTATAAGACTGTCTCCAATACAGAAGTTATCCCAGAGTAGACACAGCTGTTACCCACATCCAATTGGCCTGAAGGTCAATTCACAACAATAGAGACTTAGCTACAACAAGGCTGTGCACGCAGTCCACAAAGGGGATCACCAAGAGTGTCTACCTCAGGTAACTGAGGAGGCTGACCCACTGTGCTATATAGGACACCAAACACACAAAGCCATCCTACCAACTCTGAAAAATAGTGATAATGCCGAGACAAGGAAATAGATCTCAAACAAAAGAGATGGAGGATATAGAGTTCAGAACTACGGTTCTAAGGTTATGCAACAATATTCTAGAAAAGCTCGATAAACTTCATGAGACCCAACTAAAAAGTATAGATAAACTGACTAAATTGGAAAATATTATGCAGAGATCCAACAGCAGAATGGAAGAACACAAGAATCAGGTCAAAGAGCCTAAAGACACTCCTCTGGAGAAGGAAGAAGAAAAGAGGATCCAGAAAGTTGAAGATAGTGTAAGGAGCCTCTGGGACAACTGCAAGCGCACCAACATCAGAATTATGGGGGTGCCAGAAGAAGAGGGAGTGCAAAATACTGAAAACATATTTGAAGAAATAATATCAGAAAACTTCCCTCACCTGGTGAAAGAAATAGACTTACAAGTACAGGAAGCCTACAGAACCCCAAACAAGAGGAATCCAAAGAAAAATTCTTCTCGACACATCATCATCAATATGCCAAGGGTAAAAGACAAAAAGAAGATCTTACAAGCAGCAAGAGAAAAGCAGTTGGTTACCTATAAGGGAGCACCCATACGACTATCAGCTGATTTCTCAACAGAAACCATGCAGGCCAGAAGGGAGTGGCAAGAAATATTCAAAGTGATGAATAGGGAGAACCTACAACCAAGATTACTGTATCCAGCAAAGTTATCATTCAGAATTGAAGGGCAGATAAAGAGCTTCACAGATAAGAAAAAGCTAAAGGAGTTCATCACCACCAAACCAGTATTATATGAAATGCTGAAAGGTATTACTTAAGAAGAGGAAGAAGGTCAAGTGAATTAAAAATCTCAGGAATAGAATAAACTGGTGAATATAATAGAATTAGGGGCAAAGAAAGGGAGTGGATAGATAATTATCAGGGTGAAGGGGTGTGGGGTGCAGAAAGAGACTGGATTAAAATTGTATAACCTATGGATGAGGACAATAGTGGGGGGAGGGGGTAAGGGTAGAGGGTGGGGTGGGAATCAGGTGGAAGGGAGCTATGGGGGAGAAAAAGGAGAAACAATTGTAATAATCTGAGCAATAAAGATTTATTTGAAAAAAAAAAAAAAAAAAAAAAAAAGAAAAAAAAAAAAAAAAATTAACATTTTTTTCTTGAACATTAACTTACCAGACACTGGATAACTGCACAAATTAATAAGCATCACGCTTATAAACCTATTTTTCTTGTTCTCCGAAAGCGAAATATTTCCTGTTGCGTACACCAAACAAGTCAGTCCAAGACGAATGACGTGGCCATCGGCTGCTAAAATATTGGCAGTAAATTGATGTTCTCTCTCATCATTGATGTTTCTCTCTCTATCTCCTCCCTTTCTCTCTGAAATCAATAAAAAATATATTTTTAAAATATATTTTATTGATTTTTTACAGAGAGGAAGAGAGAGGGATAGAGAGTTAGAAACATTGATGATGAGAGAGAAACATCGATCAGCTGCCTCTTGCTGTATAAAAATCAATTTATATATATATATATATATATATATATATATATATATATATATATATATATATAAAGAGACAGTGTCAGTCAGGCCTTTGGATATGACCGGACATGGGTGTCTGTCTAGCTGTTCAACAGAACCTTCTGTGACAATGGAAATAGTCTGTATCTACACAGTCTAACTTTTTAGCTTCTATCCACATGTGGCCATTTCCATGTCAATGAGTTAAAAGGAAATGCTTAGTTTCTCAGCTGCCCTCGCCAGTGGTCGGCAAAGCGGCTCTCGAGCCACATGCGGCTCTTCCGCCCCTTGAGTGTGGCTCTTCCACAAAACACCACGTGTGGGCGCGCACCTACAGTGCGATTGAAACTTCGTGGCCCATGTGTACAAGTCGGTTTTCTGCTCTCCAAAGAAATTTCAATCGTTGGACTGTGGCTATCTGGCTCTGTGGACTAACGAGTTTGCAGACCACTGCCCCAGGCACGCTTAGACGTGTCTAGAGACTCCGCACGGGTCGGTGCAGTTTCAGAATCCAGGGAGGCCGTCTGGGTTGGAAACATAAAAACCTGACCCCTGTGTAGATGACATTTAAGACCGTGGATAAGACTGTCTAGGAAGACGGGGGATTGAGCCTTGAGGACTTTGAACATGTACAGGCGGGCGAGGAAGGTAGGAGAACCATGAGAGCGTCATCCCAAATGCCAAGGGAGCCGAGGATCTTGGGAAGGAGGGAACGAGCAGCGGCTAAGTGATCCAGGATGTGAAAGAAGACGAGGACTGAACAAACATGTTGGCTGCATCAGTGAGAGAAAGGTCACTGGTGACTTCATCAAGGGCTGTTTCACACGGGGGGGGGGGGGGGGAGGGAGTGCAATCGGGGGGAAGGATGGAGCTGAAAGGATGAGTAAGAGGGAGGTGAGGTAATGGGAGAGCACTGACAACACAGGAAGATAAGAACTCATTAGCTCCTGGTTTCAATAAAGCTGGGAATGGTTTAAACCAGTGGTTGGCCAACTCGTTGGTCAACAGAGCCAACTGTCAACAGTACAACGATTGACATTTCTTTTGAGAGCCAAACTTTTTTTTAAAAAAATATATTTTTATTGATTTTTCACAGAGAGGAAGGGAGAGAGATAGAGAGCTAGAAACATCGATGAGAGAGAAACATTGACCAGCTGCCTCCTGCACACCCCCCACCGGGGATGTGCCCACAACCGAGGTACATGCCCTTGACCGGAATCGAACCTGGGACCTTTTGGTCCGCAGGCCAACGCTCTATCCACTGAGCCAAACCGGTTTCGGCAAGAAAGCCAAACTTTTTAAACTTAAACGATCTAGGTAGGCCCATTGCTATTAGCTTAACTAGGGGACTCCTGAGCTGGCCTTTGCCAAACACTTAAGGGGCCAAAGAGCCGCAGGTGGCTCGCCAGCCGCAGTTTGCCGACCACCGGCTTCAACCAAATCAAGGTGCCGTCAGTAGCCCAGATGGATGTCTTCAGATGCTGGGCTTCTCCAATGTGGGGTCTTCTGCCGTGAATGTGGGGAGGCACACCCCTACTGCTCCTCCCTCCTCCCCTAACTCTCTCGGAGAGGGAGTGTGAGCGAGGCCGAGAGGGGGCTGGGAGGCCATGTTAACAGCATGGCATGGATCCTCACAGAAACGGAAAGACCTGGGAAGCATTTTTTTTTTCTTCTAAAAACATTGTACTCACTAGAATTTGGAGCAAACACAAGAAGACAGAAAAGGATAATAAACCACCAGGTACCACTCATCGTCTGGCCCCGAATGCTTCCGCCTTCAGTCCTACCCCATCCATACGCCCAACCACTTTGACTGGAGAGTTCCAAGCACAGGCTTGGCTATATTTCTGCTAAGGCCCTGCTTGCTGCTGGGTAGAGCAGGGGTCAAGCAAACTTCCTCTTGAAAGGGCCAGAGAGTAAGTCTTTTTCTTTTTTAATTATCAATTTTATTTTATTTTTTTAAAAAAATTTTTATTGCCCAAACCGGTTTGGCTCAGTGGATAGAGTGGACTGAAGGGTCCCAGGTTCGATTCTGGTCAGGGGCACATCCCCAGTGGGGAGTGTGCAGGAGGCAACTGATCGATGATTCTCTCTCATTGATGTTTCTAACTCTCTATCCCTCTCTCTTCCTCTCTGTAAAAAAAAAATCAATAAAATATATTTAAAAATATTTTTATTGATTTCAGAGAGGAAGGGAAAGGAAGAGCGACAGAGAAACATCAATGATGAGAGGGAATCATGGATCGGCTGCCTCCTGCACGCCCCCCCACTGGGGACCAAGCCCACAACCTGGGCAGGTGCCCTCGACCGCAATCAAACCCGGGGCCCTTGAGTCCGCAGGCCAAAGCTCTATCCACTGAGCCAACGTGGCCAGGGCAGAGAGAGAGAGTAAGTCTTTTAGGCTTTGTAGACCACACAATCCTCTACTCCAGCCACTCAACTCTGCTGCTCCGGCGTGAAAGCAGCCACAGCCAATACGTACACAGTGAGACTGTGTGCCAGTCGGACTGGGCGCAGACAAGAAGCAACGGATGAATGCGTAAAGAAGTGGCACAGCAACTGTGTTCTCTCCAGAGTCTAGGACAGTGCCTGGCAAAACACAGGCACCCAAGAGTATTAGTAAAAATACGAATTTTTTTTTTACTATTATGAATACATAATAGTAATGTATTAATTACTATTAATTATTGGGGGGGGGGTGAACGGCAGGACCGAAAGCCCCACATCCTCTGCGTTATGGGCAAAGGAAGGAGGGAGGTGATCTTCTGGAACACCTGTGGGAAATGGGGAGCGAGCTGAGAACTCAAATGCCCGAACTCAAGACAAACGTAATTAATTGTATGTGCCTGGGGGTGAGGTGAGGTCCACCGAGGAGAGGGCTCCCCGCCCAGCTGGTGGTAATTGGGCTGCTCTTTCTTGGGGTTGATGATGGAATTATAGAGGAGGCGCTCTGGACAGACTAAGCAGGTGGGAGAGAGAAAACAACCCCCGGAGAGCCTTCTGTGAAATGGCACAGAAGTTAAGGAATGAGGCCAAAGCTTAGACAGGGTTTTTTGTTGTTTGTTTCATGCTTGTATGAGAGAGAGAGAGAGAGAGAGAGAGAGAGAGAGAGAGAGAGAGAGAGAGAACAAAACCCTCAACATAAACATACCTGCTATTTGGCAGCAGGGAATTCTCAATTGGCTGGAAGTGAGTTTCGGGACAGAGTGCCAGCTGCTGTCCCTTCTCCCTTCCCTCTTCTAGGGCGACAGGTCATCGGTGAGACAAGCAGTAAAAAAAAAAATAAATAGCACGGGGCCACCGTACCCCAATTCCCCTCCCCTTGCTTCTCTTTCCATCGGAATTGTTGGGTTAGTAAGCCAGAGCTGCCAGGGCTCACACTGGGTATATATAATTTACTATCGTGCGTGACCGTTTCAGAGTTCAGGCGGTAAAGAGGTCTCCTTTTCATTGTGGAGAACTGGAGGCATCGTGACCGATGATATCTGGGATTATTTTTCCGGATGAAATGTGGATGATGTGTAGGTTGCTTGAGATTTCCTTGTGTGCACAAAAATAACGAAAACCAGTGGAATATGAAGCTAGTTTTTGGTGCTAAATAGTCCCTTTATGAGCTGCACATTGTAATAATAATAATAATAATAATAATAATAATAGCTGAGGCCGGTTTTGCTCAGTGGATAGAGCGTCGGTCTGCGGCTTGAAGGGTCCCGGGTTCGATTCCAGTCAAGGGCATGGACCTTGGTTGCGGGCACATCCCCAGTAGGGGATGTGCAGGAGGCAGCTGGTCGATGTTTCTCTTTCATCGATATTTCTAACTCTCTATCTCTCTCCCTTCCTCTCTGTGAAAAATCAATAAAATATATTTAAAAATAATAATAACAATGGAGGGGTCTTGCTTCCCACAAATGTGCTTAGTTTCAGGATAAGAATTTTTACTTTTATTTATTAAGATTCTCCAATTTAACATGATCTCTTCTTCCCAGCAACTTGCTTCCTTCCCTCCTTATAACTACTTGGTGATTTATGTGATTATTAACATACTTAGCGATTGGTTTTATTGCCCAACCAGTTTCTCTTTGGTTCATGAATGAACCTCAGCACGTAGGACACCCAACAGAGAGTAGGTATTTGGTGAAAATTTTGGAACCAATGAAGGGATCGACTCCCTTTTACTTCACTCGGGACGATTCTCTTAAAATAACAGGACTTCCTAGAGTTTTGGAGAACTTTGCGTTCTCAGCGATTCATCCCTCGCTGAATTATTTCCGGATATGCAGCCGGACGGTGCAGTCTGGAGTTGGATGGGGCTTCTGGTTTGGGGCTTGTCAAGACTGGGAAAGGACTGTCCATCCTGGAAGCGGGATAAACCCAGGGCATTTCCTCCACCTTCTAGACCCGCAGAGAAGTGACTCTGAGCGGGCCTGCAGGGGACTTGGGCAGAAGGGAAGCTGCTGCGGCCGGCAGTTCGGGTTCCGGAGCCTCTCGGGAGGGCGGCAGCGGTGCCAGAACCAGCTCTGCCGCTTTTTCAGCGGAGCCACCGCCGTTTCCGGGCCTACAAATCCCAGGTATTCCTGAGCAGCAGAAAAGCTCCGTAGAGTGCTGTGTTGCACTATATATATATATATATATATATATATATATATATATATATATATATATATATTTGGTATTTTATAAAGAGGAAGGGAGAGAGATAGAGAGCTAGAACTGTCGATGAGAAAGAAACATCGACCAGCTGCCTCCTGCACACTCCCTACCGGGGATGTGCCCGCAACCAAGGTACACCCAGGACCTTTCAGTCCGCAGACCGAAGCTCTACCACTGAGCCACACCGGTTTCGGCTGCTTTGCACATTTTTTCTCTTTTTTTAAAATAAGGTATTATATGTGTACATAGCTTACCATTGCCCGCCCCTCCCATCCAAGCCCTCCCTCCCCAGAGTTTTGTGTCCATTGGTTGTACTTAATATGCATGTATACCAGTCCTTCGGTTGATCTCTTATCTCCCCCAGATCTCCCTACCCTGCTTTGCACATTTTTAACCTCTCAGCGGGCTATGTATTCACTTTTATTGCGGTTCAATATAAATTTGAGTCATTTTTTAAAGCGTCCTTTTTTCTTCTTATTTTTTTTTTTGCAAATTACACAGTCCCAGGGAGTTTGAAATGTGCGTTTGGGCCGCGTCCAATGAGAGGACAGGCTGAGAGCTCCTTCCTCCTCCCAGGACCTCCGCCGCGGACCTCCATCTTGCTGGACGGGGCGGTCCGCGCGGCCTCGGGGAAGCTCGGTTGTCTGGGGGGCCCCCAGGTCCTCCCGCGAGGGGCCCGGGGATCCCCGAGGCCAAGGGTCCCGCCCCCTGCCCTGATGGGAGGTGCAAGGGAGGTGCCGGCCCTCTGCTCCTCGGAGGGGGGGGGCAGGGGGGGGGCCTTCTTAGCTCCTCCTCTTCCCGAGGCGCCGCCCCCCGAAACCCCCGGCTCCGCCAGGGGGTGCGCGCCCCAGGCGCTCCGCCGCGCGCTCCCGACGCACGCGCGGCGCCGCCCAGACAGGAAAGGGCGCCGCCCCCAGAGTGCGCGCCCCGCCCACCGCCCCGCCCCTTCCGTCTCCGCGCAGGCGCGCGCCCGCTCACCGCCCCGCCCCTTCCGTCTCCGCGCAGGCGCACGCGCGCGTCCGCCCAGTCCTTCCCGCCCTTCCCGTCCCCGCGCTCCCCGCCCCCCGGCGCGCGCACGCGCAGAGGCGGGGCCGCGCGCGCGCGCGTCTGGGGGCGGGCCCGGCGCGGGCTCGGCGGGGGCCCGGCCCGGGTGAGTTGGTTTCGGAGCGGAGGCGGCGGCCGGCCCCGCGGCCGCGAGCGCGGAGAGAGGAGACAAAGCCGCGTCCGGAGCCCCCCGCCGGGCTGGGCCCGGGCTCCGAGGCAACCCCCGCGGCGGGAGGGCCGAGCGGACCCCGCGCCGTCCCGCCATCACCACAGCCGCCGCCGCCGCCGCCGCCGCCTCGCAACAGGTCGGCCGCCTCCGCGCGCCCCTCCCCCGCCGCCCCGCGACCCCCCCGGGCGCCGCCGGGCTCCGGGCCGCCCGCTTCGTTCGATGCGGTTCGGGTCCAAAATGATGCCGGTAAGTGGGCCGGCGGGCCGGGGCCGGGGCGTCGGGCCCGGAAGTTGTGCGCGGTCGGGGTCGCGGTCGCGGGTGGGGGGTCCGGGTCCGAGGCGATCCCCGGGGCCTGGGCCCGCGTGGCGGGGCCGGTGTGTGGCGGACCTGGGGGGACGGACGCGGGGGGCGGGGGGAACCGGCTCCCGGCTCCCGGCTCCGGGTTCCACCCCGGTCCCCGCGATCCCCGCTCCCGAGCGGCCGCGCAAACTTTTCCTTCGCTCCCCGGCGGGGTCCGGCGGCCCTGCAGCTCCCGAGGGTCACGGGAACGGGGGAACCACAGGGAAACCGGGAATCTTATTGCTTTGTCTTACAAAAATAAAATAAAATAAAATAAAATAGCAACAGCCCCAAACTTTTCGTGGGAGCGAAATGCACCTCCCGGGAAAGAGCGCCCCGGCTCGCTTTTGAGTTGCATTTCGATCCTGGCGTCGGCGGGAGCAGCAGCCCAGCCCGGGGCCCAGCCTGTCCCCCGAGAACTGGTCTTAGTAAATGCAAACGCCAAGTTTTATTTTATTTTATTTTATTTTGTTTTATTTGTTCGCAGTAAAGAAATACCTGTGCCCGCTCGCTCCGATCGGTGAGGCCCCGGCCGGCCAGGTCGCAGGTGCCCGGCTGCAGGGTCGAGGTTTTTTTGGGGAAAAAATGCCTGGGGTCGAGGTTTTTTTTGGGAAAAAATGCCTGCTTCCTCCAGAGGAAGGGTGCAGGCTGCACCGCAGCGCGTCTGCATTGGTTCAGAGGAACAGCTTTTCTTTGCACAGTCCGCACACTTTGTTTGATCTGCAGTCACGGAGGCAGAGTGATCTCACTCTGGTGCCCCCTGGGGCCATGGGAGGGCGTCCTGAGCTTTCCCGTTGGGGACAGACCGGATGTATTGCAATTGATCACTGAGTTTAGGTCGTTCTGTGATATTTGGTCCTGCCAAGCGTCTAGGCACTTGAAAGTGTCAATAGCAATGTGCATCATATTTTAGTTTTAAAAATTTTTTTTAAAAAATATATTTTATTGATATTTTTCAGAGAGGAAGGGAGAGAGATAGAGAGCTAGAGATGTCGATGAGAGAGGAACATCGACCAGCTGCCTCCTGCACACCCCCCACCGGGGATGTGCCCGCAACCAAGGTACATGCCCTTGACTGGAATCGAACCTAGGACCCTTCAGTCCGCAGACCGACGCTCTACCACTGAGCCAAACCGGTCTCGGCAAGGAACAGCTTTTCTTTGGACAGTCTGCGGGTCGGAGCAACCGCACACTTTGTTTGACCTGCAGTCGCGGAGGCTGAGTCTCACTCTGGTGCCCCCTGGGGCCATGGGAGGGCGTCCTGAGCTTTCCCGTTGGGGACAGACTGGATTTATTGCAATTGATCATTGAGTTTAGGTCGTTCTGGGATATTTGGACCTGCCAAGAGTCTAGGCACTTGAAAGTGTCAATAGCAATGTGCATCATATTTTAGTTTAAAAAAATTTTTTTTAAAAATATATTTTATTGACATTTTACAGAGAGGAAGGGAGAGAGATAGAGAGCTAGAAATGTCGATGAGAGAGGAACATCGACCAGCTGCCTCTTGCACACCCCCCACCCCGGGGATGTGCCCACAACCAAGGTACATGCCCTTGACCGGAATCGAACCCGGGACCTTTCAGTCCGCAGGCCGACGCTCTGTCCACTGAGCCAAACCGGTTTCGGCTAGTTTAAAAAAATTTTTAAAAATTGATTTTAGAGAGGAAGGGCCTAGAGGGATAGAGAGATAGAAACATCCATGATGAGAGTCATTGATCAGCTGCCTCCTGCACGCCCCCTTCTGGCGATGGAGTCCGCAACCCAGGCACGTGCCCTTGGCCGGAATCGAACCTGGGACCTTTCAGTGGGTAGGCCGATGCTCTACTCTAGCCACTGAGCCAAACCGGCTCGGGCCTATTTCAGTGTATTGCCTGGTTAGGAAGTCCGTTTGTGATGTGAATGCCCAGTCAATACAGACCTAGAATAAGGGGGAAGGGTTTTGGGGTTCAAATGTTTAATTCCTGGGATTTACATTTCTTTGTCTCGAAATAACTCCAGCCGGCTGGCTGGCTGTGCGTTTTTCCTAAAAATAGGAACAAGACAAGTGGTGTTGGTGGTGGCTGTGTGATACCCTCCTTAAAGATCTGTTCTATGCTCTGGGCTTTCTTCAGACTTCTGTTTCCTCCTCCCGACTTTTTACAGAAAATGTGTGAAAAGTTATGCTGCTCTTGAAACCATATTGAACCGAGCAGCCTGGTTCTCGCAGGCGCCTTTCCAATGCCAGAGGAGAGTTCAGCAGCAGCACTCGGCGGGGTGGCGGCTCGCGTTCGTTCCGCCTTTGAAGCCAGACTGGCCCTTACTATTGGCTCAGCTACTGCCTCTGTGGCCAGAGGCCTTTTTTCTTCCTTCACCCTCCTCCCTCAGTCTCATCACCTGTAAAATGGGGGTAATTACAGTCCCGCCCCCTCGGGGTGGCTGTGAGGATTAGAATTACTGTTTATGAGGCAATTAGTTCAGTGGCTTGCTTTGAATAGATGCTAGGTAAGAGCTTCTCCTGAATTTACAGTATTGGTTGAACCGAGATTCCCTCTTTTTTTTTTTTTTTAAAGATTTATTTTTATTGTTGAAATTATTACAGATGGTGCCTCCCTTTCCCCCGCTGACCCCTTCTAGCCCACTCCTGCCCCACTTAAACTGACGTTCTTATCCTTGCAGTACATAAACACAGGAAACGTTTGCATTTAGTAACCTCAAGTTATGTGTGTCTTTTTAAAAATATATATATTTTATTGATATTTTACAGAGAGGAAGGGAGAGAGAGAGAGAGAGCTAGAAACATCAATGAGAGAGAAACATCGACCAGCTGCCTCTTGCACACCCCCTACTGGGGGTGTGCCCGCAACCAAGGTACAAGCCCTTGACCGGAATCGAACCCGGGACCTTTCAGTCCGCAGATCGACTGAGCCAAACCGGTTTCAGCTTATGTGTGTCTTTGTCCTGCAATATTTTGGGTACTTGCAAATAAGACTTTTTAAAATATATTTCTCATCTCTAAGCTTTTAAAAAAATTGCTAGTAACTATATTTTTATTGATTTCAGAGAGGAAAGGAGAGAGAGAGATACAGAAATGATGAGCCCAGCCGGTGTGGCTCAGTGGTTGAGTGTCGATCTCTGAACCAGGAGGTCACCGTTTGATTCCCGGTCAGGGCACCTGCCTGGCTGCTGGCTTGATCCCTGGTAGGAGGCGTGCAGGAGGCAGGCGATCAGTGAATCTCTCTCGTCATTGATGTTTCTGTTTCTCCCTCTCCCTTCTCTGAAATCAATAAAAATATATTTTGAAAAAAGCTTTCAAGTTCTATCTTTGCAATATTTATTGTATTTGTATGACTATACCATATGCTGAAAGGATTCTTTCTTGTGGTTGAGTAGTAACATAGCAAGTTAGCTAAAGTTTCATTCCAGAATCAGGTTTAAGGTAGGTTCTGTATAGAATTGTAATTCCTAAAGGCTGCTAAATAAATCACAAGTTAAAAAAAAATGTGCGAAGTATCTCACATTTCATGTGCTGCAGTGAAATTTGTTGCCTTGGGACTTCTGCTGTGTTAATTAAAAGCCGGAAAGCATGTAAATTTTTCTGTAGTTTTACCTGTTAACAAAAAAACAACCAACACAAAATTAGACTGCACAAGTGTACAGCTGATTATCTTAGAAAATAATTTGGAATAATCTGGAAGGGATATGGAGCGTCCTTTATTCAGACTTGGCTTCTAGGAGGAACTGCTCCACCCCCCCTCCCCCCTTCATGTCCCCTGTCCCCGAATAGCAGATGGTAAAAACAAAACTCCTTTCTGGAGGTGTGTGTATTTTTTTTTTGTCCCCCCCCCCCAATATATCTTTATTGATTTCAGAAAGGAAGGGAAAGGGAGAGAGAGATAGAAACATCAATGATGAGAATCATTGATCGGCTGCCTTCTGCAGACCCCCTACTGGGGACCAAGCCACAATCAAGGCATGTGCCCTTGACTGGAATCGAACCCAGGACCTCCAGTCCGGAGGCTGATGCTCTATCCACAGAGCCACACCAGCCAGGGCCCTTTCTGGGATTTGTAAGGAACACCGTAGACCTTTATCTCCGGGTACTCCCTACAGCGTCTTCCTGAGGTTCACTGGACACTGAGCCCTCCGGCTCAAACGGTAGCCGTGTACCGACACACGTGGGTAAGGCTTGCTGCATGTACTAGTGTTGTAAACCTCACCGACCTTCTCTGCTAAGAATAAAGGGATTCCTCTGCAAGAGTTGAGGAATGTGGAGTGTTCTTTCAGACCATGCCACTTCATCCGGTCAAGCGTTACCGAAGTAGTTGTTTTTTTGGATGGTGTGCTAGGTGCTCAACAGAGCATTCTTCTGGAATCAAAGTGATTGAGAAAAGAAAGCACGATGGAAGCTGGGTATGAGATGTATACTTATGCTGGAGTGGTAGGTGAGACGTTGAAACTTTACTTCTCATGCCTGGCAGGTGTGGCTCAGTTCCGAAAGGTTGCGGTTCGATTCCCAGTCGGGGCACATGCCCGGGTTATGGGCTCAGTCCCCAGTGGGGGGCGTGCAGGAGGCAGCTGATCAGTGTTTCGCTCTCCCATAGATAGTTCTCTCTCTCCCTTTCCCTTCCTCTAAAAATCAATTTAAAAAATGTCATTGGCTCTTACTAGAACATTGGTAGATGGAGCTCAGGGTGCTAGTCATGAAGGTTTACAAAGCAGCTGAAGGGCCTCAGGGATTGCATCTCAGTGGGAGCATGAGCCCAAGTCCTAATAGGCTTCAGCAGTGATCGATGTTTTTTTGTTTCCCTCCCTCTCTCTCTCTCCCTTCCTCTTTCTAAAAAATGTATTTTTTAAAAAATCTTTAAAAAATGTGCATCTCATTGGGGAGAGCCAAGAAACTTTGGTCATCAGCAGATCCTTCAGGGGTACTGAGTATTGGGGGGACAGTGGTTCATAAAACACTTCGAGTTCTGTCTTATAAAATTATCTTATCAAAGAAATGCAAATCCTAAACATAAAAGCAACCCCACTAACTGGCAACAGGGGTCATTTTTAGTTTTATTTGTCTACATAAAATTTATCCCAAACCAAATTACTTGTTCGGATGATAGCAGAGTCAGGTTTTCATTGAGAAGGTTTATAAGTACTTGTTGAACAGGTGGCCCCGAAAGGCCATCCGTAAATAACCAGCAGGCCGGCGGGGAGGAGCGGAGAGCAATGACTCAGTGGGACTTCAGGCAACGTCAGCTCCTAGCTGGTGTCCAGTAGATCCATCCGATGAGATGGCGTCACTGCTCCCTGCTACACAGCAGCACGGGTGGAGACCGTGTCCCGGGCCCATCTGATGTCCCTCCAGCAGGGGGCATCCCTGCGGCCCTGGCCCTGCGGCACTACCCGAGCCCTGGAAAGGGCTGGGACTGACAGTGGGGGCTCACAGGGGGCTTTAGGATTTCCCGCCCTCCACACCTCCCAGCGCCAGTCCACTTGGGATTCTTTCTTTCCTGCATCATCTCCTTCAAGCCCTGTGAAAAGACAGATTAGCTAACACCCACATTCCAAAGGTAATTACTACCCCCCCCCCAGGCGGAGAGCTGAGGTCCCTAAGGAAGCCTGGGGGGATAGGAAGTCACTGAGGTGCCTCTGCCCGGGTGAGAGACCCTCAGGTCATGTTGACAGGGGGGCCATTTAGCAGTCCCCTCCTCCAGCTGGGGTTTGATGGACGGATCTCTTTTCCTGCAGCACGAACTCTGTGAAAAGCCGAAGTTCCCGACTTAACAGGTCGGAAGGAAGGTGGCGTTTTAGTCCCTGAGAAGGCTGATGTGGCGCCTCTGCCGGGGAGGAAAGTGTACGCGGTGGCCGGGCGGGTGGCTGGGCGCTGGCGTTCGCAGCCGCCGGCAGCTTCCTCTAGTCCCCTGGACGCTCACCTCTGTGAGCTGGACGTTGCTGCGATCTGATGGCTGCTGCCCTCCTTGTGGCGGAGAGAACTGAGCTCCTAGGGCCCCAGCATCTGTGATGAGCAGCTCTGTCCGCCCCGAGTGAGGACCTGTGGCCTTCCGAGTCCTGCGGGGTCCGGCCTCTGAACCGACGTCTTCGGAGTCTGGACCCTTCCCCGGGCTCCCCCTAGTGACCTTCCTGTCCTCAGACCTGACCGCCCCCACCGTCCCTCTGCCCGGCCGGCCCGGCTCTGCCCATCCGGTGAGCCCGGGCCCGGGCCTCCCCGACCTGCAGGAGGGGACTCACCGCATCTCCGCTTGTCCCCTTCCCCGCCCTGCTCCCAGGCCACCTGACTGCTCCAGCGGCCATGGAGAGAGGGGGGGTAGACGAGGGAGGGAGCCATGGGGCCACTGACGGACTTGCTCCCTCCCCGGCCGGCCGTGTCCCTCCAGCGCTCTGTCCTCTCGAAGGCTGTGCTTAGCTGTTTGTGAGGGTCAGCAATGTCCCAACTTGGATTACAAGATGGTGGCTTATAGATGGTGAGGGAGTGAAGAACGCTGAGGCAGTGGGAGGGCTGGTGAGAGCCGTGCTAGAAGCTGGAGAAATGGGGGGCAGAGGGGGGCACACGGACTGCTCTGGGGTCTAGCTGTGCCGTCCGCTGTCGCTTACCGCGCTGGAAAGGACGCTTACTGGGAAGCTCAGTCCGAGGCAAATCTGTGAAATGCAGTCACGGCTAAAGAATTTATTAATCATGAACAAACACACACTGCTTCCTTGTTACATACCAGGCACATTCCTGGTGCTGCGGAGAGCGCACGGACGGACAAAACCCTGGCCTGTTTTAATGGGGAAGACATCATAAAAACACGTTAAGTAACTGTAATGATTAAATAAACATAGCATGTCAGCGACTGTCCACGGAGAGGCGGAAAGCAGGGACGTGGCCTTCAGCAGGCAGCTAATCCAAAACAAACTGACCCCCCCCCCCCCACTGTCATAGACACACAACAGAGCAGCCTGGTTTCTTCCTGAATCGACTTCCTCACCAATCACTGAGTTGTCCAGGTCCCACACCCCTTCACCCCCCCGTACTTGGTCACACCACCTGTCTTCTGGCCCGCCCTCTGCCTCCATGCAGGCCCTCTGGATTGCTAACGTCCACTCTGACGCCGAATAAACGCCTAAAGTAATGGTAGCTCTTAGGGAACTGAAAGACTCTTATTTTGAAGACGAGGAGGCTGAGATTCGGGGAGGTGACATTATTTCCCTGAGGTTGTCTAACTAATCATTAACCAGTCTGGGGTTCGGCCCCAGATCTCCTGCCCGGAACCGCAGCAGCGTCACGTTGCCGGCCCGGCACCCAGGCCTCACTCGGCCAGAACGTCACCGGAGCCCATCTTCACGCAGATGAGGTAGAGATGGGGTCACCGCATGTGCTGCCAGTCATGCCAGTGTTAATTCTGGGGTTTGGGGGGTAGTAATCGTAAACAGAACGCACCTCGCCATTCTTACTTGTAACTGCGCTTAAAAGAAACAAAGCCGTGGTTTCCCAGCAAGCGGAAGACCAGGTCTCTATGCGGGTTTGGGTTGCCGCGGTTAAAGAGAGCCGTTCCTGGCGTTTTTGTGCTGCGTGGACAGCTTAAGGGGTGGAGGGTGGGTCAGAAGAAGACTTGTACCCTGGCCCTCTCTGTTAGCAGCCAAGCAGATGGCTTCTCTGAGTCCTTTTAAAAGACTTATGTAGAAAGAGAAACAATACCCTCAGGGGCCGTGTGCCCCAGGAGAGCCGTGTGCCCCAGGGGAGCCGTGTGCCCAAGGGGGGGTGGTGGGATCGGGGAGCCATGTACACCGGAGAGCCGTGTGCCCTGGGGAAGCAGTGGGACCTGAGGGGAGGGGGCGGTGTGAACCGGAGGAGGAGCGGATTCTATTCGTGTGGTCCTGAGACATTTGGACAGTCTGCAGCCATTTGCTACAGAACACTTTGTTGGATTGAAATTGTATAACCAATGGATGAAGACAATTGGGGGGAGAGGGGGTAAGGGCAGAGGGTGGGAAGGGAACTGGGTGGTAGGGAGCTTTGGGGGAGAAAAAGAAGAAACAATTGTAATAATCTGAGTAATAAAGATTTATTTAGAAACAGAGAAACAATACCTGTGCTGGGACCCTGCGTGCGTCTTATTTAGACACAATACTCGTGTCTGAGCCCCGACTTGACTTGCGTTTCGTCTCTGAGATGGTGAGTGCCAGCACTCGGAAAGATGGCACTGGCCCTGTAAGGTGCCAGTCTTAGGTAACGGTGGCCGGTTCTTTGTTGAGACTCTGTGTTTAGAAGGCAGACTATCTATTGAGTATTTCTGTATTTAATAAACACCCAAGTCTCCTATTTACAGGAAAACAGTTACTATTCTTGAAGAGTTGAACTCCAGAGGATGCTTGGTGCGGGTGGGGAACATGGAGACATGTCCGGCCAGCACATAGTGGGTACCCACTGAGTTGGATGAGCCACAGCGGTTTACTGACTGGCATTGCCATCAACAGTTTGCTTCTGCAGCACTGAGAATTAACAGCTTTTTTTTTTTTGTTTTGTTGGTAATTTAATAGGTGTGAAAACTTGCATTCTTTAGTAGCAGTGTTTTTTAAGGTGCAATGTCTATTTTTGCCGGGAAGAAGATTGTTAATGAGTTTTAGATGTAAATCCTCTGCTGGCCTGTTAGTCTGCAAGGTCAGAAGCTGGTTCTTGCTGCTCACCCCTGGTCGGTGAGGACATGCTCTGAAGCAGACCTTTAACTTGCTTTAACATTTTGGGTTTAGATTGTGGAGTAGGGAATGTATGCGCACGGTGTACATACACGTTGCCCTCCAAGTCTGTCCTGTTTCCATCTTGCCTTCAGGCGCAATAATCCTATGTTCTCACTCAGCCGTCTTACGTTCTTATGTATCTGTGCGTGAGTGCGTGTGTATGACATTCCCATCACCTTCACAGGATCGGCAGGAAGATCCACATGTGGTGTGCGCCTGGCACACGCTAAGAGCGGTATAAGGGTTTGGTAGACAGATCCCATCAGTAAAACGTCAGAGAATGGTTTAGTGTCACCTTTCCTGTGAACTGGTTTGATGTCCCAGGGCTCCCAGGCTGCCGCAGGGGCAGGACCCAGTGGACAGGGCTCCGACCCCCCCCTCCCGACCCTCTCTCCCAGCCGGGTGAGCCGGACTGTCTGCTGGACATTGGCACCTGGCCTGTCGGGACGGGAGGTGAAGGCGACCACCGCCGGTGTGGGCAGTCCATGACTCTCGTGCTTTCTTCCTCTTTGTTTCAGATGTTTCTTACCGTGTACCTCAGCAACAACGAGCAGCACTTCACAGAAGTCCCCGTGACCCCGGAAACCATCTGCAGGGATGTGGTGGACCTGTGCAAGGAGCCCGGCGAGAGCGACTGCCACTTGGCCGAAGTGTGGTGCGGCTCAGGTGGGCGGCAGCCCGCGCTCCGACCGTCTGACCGACCGACCGCTCCCGGGTCCTGGGCGGGCGGTGCTCACGCTTCCCCCAGAGAGCTGGCGCAGCGTGTCCGCCAGGGGACACGCTCCTTCCAGCCTCACTGACAGGACGTCTCTGTTCTCTCTCTGCATCACTGTGGTCAGAGGGCGGGCAGCTGACCCCGGTGGGAGCGGCCGGTGCTGCTAGGGCTTTGTGTGCCGAGGCTCTGCCAGCTCAGAAACGCGAGGCCTCCTGACTGTCTCGCCCTCTCTAGGGTTGTGTGGGCTTTTAGGGGAGCTGCTCAGTGTTGATTGCTGTGGGGGCAGAAGGCACTGGTGAAATCATAGGCCTTACACACTGAGTGGCCAGCTTATGATCTCCTATAGAATAAAAGGCTAATATGTAAAGTGTCCTCTCAACCAGGAGTTGGACCAGCAGGCAGGCCGGCCAACCATCCATGTCCCCTCCCCCTGGCCAGGCTGGCTGGACCCCACCCATGCACGGATTGATGCATTGGACCACTAGTACACACAGACACACAGACACACACACACACACACACATATACACACACAGAGTGACCAGATTATTGTGCGTTCAGAGATCATCATCATCTGGCCACTCCATGTACGAAGCCTTGAAATCAGTCCCTCAATGCAGCTCGGAAGGGGGCGGCCTGGCTTCCTTGGCCCCTTAGGAGTTGGTAGACCTGGGAGTAACTTTCCCCGAGTTCTGCTCGTTCCTGCACAGCCTGGGCGAGCTCCGCGGTTCCCCTTTCTCTGCCGGGGGTGCAGGTCACACACTGCACCCACTGGGTTCACACCGGCCTCAAACCCTGACTTCCGCCGAGCGCCCAGTTCCCCTGCACGTCCTCGCCCCTGTCTGTGGTTGCCTTCCCCACCCTTGGGTGTTCTAGAAGGTCTTCACGCTCCATGCATCACTTATTTTGTTAACCTTCGCCTGAGAGCTAGATTAGACCATTTGCATAAAGAAACCCAAGTGACCCTTTTAAATGAGAATCTGATAGTTGGAAATTGGTATCGACACCCTGTAGAGCTTTCTCTTCTACTTAGAATAAAAGCCGAATGCTCCGTCCTGGATGGTGGGTCTTACAGGCTTGCTGTCTTTGTTGTCATCTGTCTGGTCCCGTTTCTCTCCTCCCTCCTGCAGCTTTTTTATGTTCACGGTGAACACACTCAGAGCCAGTGGCACTAGCTGCTCCCACGACCTGGCTTGCTTCCCTCCGGATTTGTCAGTGCTGCGCCTTCTGGCCCTTAGGGGTCTCAGGCTTCTCTGCCTTATTTCATTCTGCTTTTAAAAAAATTCCTGAGCAATGCTCGTGTGTTCCCTTTTCCAGATACATGTTAGAGTTACCTGGTGAGGCTCCCGGAAACGTCCTGCTGGGATTTTGGTTGGTTGCAACGACTCATAATTAATTTGACGGTTGTTTGTGAGGTGTGATTAATAACGGAGTCTTGGGTATTGAAATTCTGGCTCTGTCATTTCCCAGCCTTATGATAGAAGGCCGGGTCCTTAATCTCTGTAATTCCCCAGTAATTTATCCTCAGAATTGGGATCATATTGAACCTCTCTCATAGGATTGGGAGGATTCCAGGAGATAATGCGTGGAGGGAGGAGGGCTTAGCGTAGCCCTCGGTGCACTTACTATTAGCTCTCAGTAATAGCTATGAGGTTTTAATCCCCCCCCCTTTTTGCTATAAATTGTCCAAAGTGTCCTATTTAACAAATAGTAGGTAGATTACTTTGATTTTGAGAGCTTCTCAAGTTTCTTATTTTCGCTCACTGACAACCTTTTTTCAGCGAGGAGCTTTGATTTGCCATCTTGTTTCCCTGCCGCCCGTCAGGGTTTGTGTAGAGAGCGTTTCTGAGGTTCCTGCTGCAGCCTGGGACCGATGGGGAGGGAGACAGATAAGTTTGCTGCCGTCGAGTAGAAGCAGGGTCAGCAGATGCTTAGCACACGGCGTGGTCATGCTTAGCACACGCAGTGACGGGTGGACGCGCTCCGTCGCAGGAGGGGAGGGTGCTGGGGACGCACCAGTGCGCAGAGTGCCCCGTTCCGTCACGGAGGCCGAGTAACACTAGGCTATTTAGAAAGTTGTTTATAAAATTGTTTGTTTCTATATTTAGAGAATCCTAGGACCATTAGCGTTAGAAGGGACCTCAGAGCATCCCATGTAGGAGACGACGGAAACCTTTGAAACCCGGGCACTGGCTACGTGGCGGGCTGGTGGCCAGTTTTATAAACAACTTTCTAACTAGCATGGTGTTACTCTCTACTAGACTTTTTAAATTATCATTTTAAAAACTGTTAAAAAAAATTAGCTGTACCCACTGCCCACTAACAGGCTACTGACTGACTGCAAATACATCCACTCGGCTCCTTCCAGCCGGCCAGGCCTGCCCCGGGCTCCACCCTGAGTGTGCGTGGGAACTCTGTGATGCTGCCTGTTCCAAGGGGCCCTTTAATAGAAACAGATGACCTCAGCTGCCATGTGTTTCCTACAGTCCCAACATGTGATGTGCACGCAGGATAGCTAACACGTGTGTTTGTCTTCCTTCCAGAACGCCCCGTTGCCGATAACGAGCGGATGTTCGACGTCCTGCAGAGGTTTGGGAGTCAGAGGAACGAAGTGCGCTTCTTCCTGCGACACGAGCGCCCCCCTGGCAGGGACCTGGGTAGGTGCCCCCCGCCGTCAGCAGCAGGGCCTGGACTGTGTGCTGGGCATTGGCGTGGAACCGGGTGGTTTGAGGGGTGAGCGGGAGGTAAGTGGGAACAGATCTGACTGTCAGGAGGAGACAAGGGGATGGTCGTGCTTGTTCTGTTTTGTTTGAAGCAGAGAAGTTGTTTGTTTTATTTAAATGTATTTTATTGACTTTTTTTAGAGAAGAAGGGAGAAGGATAGAGAGTTAGAAACATCAATGAGAGAGAAACACCAGTGAGCTGCCTCTTGCACACTCCCCACTGGGGATGTGCCCGCAACCAAGGTACATGCCCTTGACCGGAATCGAACCTGGGACCCTTGAGTTTGCAGGCCAACACTCTATCTACTGAGCCACACCGGTGAGGGCTGGGAGAAGCTTTATGATAGTGTTAATGCGGGAGGGGGGAGGTTGCAGTACATGAAAGAGGGGGTGCTGGAGGGGGCGCCCCTCAGCCCTGGCAGAGAGTCCCGTGGGCAGAGGAGGAGCCTCTTCCGTGGTAACAGGACAGAAGGAGTAAACGCGGGTGCCCGTGGGCAAGTCGGGGAATTGTCATCGCTCCGTGCTCCGTGGGAAGGCGCCGGTGGAGGCGATCACGAGGCGGTTCTAAGGCTGTTGAGTTTTCGCAGGGAAGCTGAGGGTTGGTGGCTTTCGTATTAAGTCTTGGGAGTAAGACTAGGTAACATGGTCGTCTTTGGATGTTACACAGTGTCAGTTTTATCGCTCCACTGGTAATTCAGAAATCCAGAGGGCCCCAACAGTGAGGAATTACCACGGTCAGGCTGCGGAGGAGCTCACACGGACCTGTCTGGCCCCTTGCCCTCCGCAGGGGAGAAGGTGATCCTCTGGGGCTCGGGGACCTGTCAGAGGCCCACACCCAGCGCAGAGCCAGCAGTGGGACTCGCGCCACCTCTGCCGGGCGTGCCTGGTGCCCGTGGTTCTAATTAAATGAGCACCTAGTTTCCCCCTAAGCGTTGTTCTTCGTAGTTTTAAACTGGCACCGGCACCTCACTTCTATTCGTTCTTTGTGTGCATTGCTGCACGCATCCTCTGCAGATGAGTGGCTGGACTTCCCCACTGCCTGCCAGTTCAGGTGTCCAGCCGTGCGGCCCTGGCTGAATTATTGAACGGCCTCGCGGAGTGTACTGCGCGGTGTCGGTGTGTCTGTAACTCGAGAAGCGGATCGGAAGGTGGAGGAGCTGTTGCACGCTGTCACACACTCCAGTGCCACATGGCGTTTGACTGGGGTAGGACAGGGCCGCTGGCCAGTGTCCTTTAGTCGGGCGCGGACCGGCTTAGCGGGGCGGCTGGGTTACAGGCTAGGAGGCGGTCACGTGGTCTCTCCCAGTTTTACCCGGGCCTGGGGCCCAGAGTGGATGTGGATCTGTGTCCAAAGCTCTCGCCTGCACTGTATCTGCGGAACTGCACTGGCAGGGTGCTGTGGTGGTGGGGGGGATGGATTGGTGGGGGCTGCCGTTGAGGCAGCAAAGACAGCAGCTATTCCTAAGCGTAGATTTATTTTTCTCACAGAAGTAGTGTGACCGATTCCCGGGGCTGTTTTCTCAGAGAATTGAACAGTGTTTTAAAAAATAAAGCTAACACAGTTCTAGCCCACTTGGCTCAGTGGATGGAGTGTTGGCCTGCAGACTGAAGAGTCCCGGGTTCGATTCCAGTCAAGGGCACATGCCCGAGTTGCTGATCTTCTGTGGGGTATGCAGGAGGCAGCCAGCAATGGTTCTCTCTCATCATTGATGTTTCTATCTCTCCCTCTTCCTTCCTCTATGAAATCAATAAAAATATACGATAAGTAAATAAACAAATAAGGCTGACACAGTAGGACTGGGGGTGGCGGGACCCCTGGCTCTGAAGATACCGTATTGCTGGCTGGGAATTTGTGATAAGCTTTAGGCAGACTCAGTAGACATTTAATAATCTTTCTAATTTCTGGAAGTACAAATATTAGCTTAATTTCACTTATTTAAAAAATTCTCTTTGTTGACATTTGTTTCTTCCGATGTATCAGTTCAAATTAACACTATTTTCCCTTATGACGCATTAAGTGATGCTGAGAGACCCATATACTTTGGCTTAAAACATTCGTTTTAGCCAAAACAGAATACAGCGTTTTCTAGTTACCGTATTTGCCGGCGTATAAGACGATTTTTTTGCCCTGAAAAATATGTATTTGCCGGCGTATAAGATGACTGGGCGTATAAGACGACCCCCTAACATTTCCACTAAAAATACAGAGTTTGTTATATACTCGCCGTATAAGACTACCCCCCACTTGGAGGCATATTTTTCAGGGCCAAAAAGTCGTCTTATACGCCGGCAAATACGGTAGTTCTTTCCCAAACTAAGAAAAGTTTCCTTTCCACTTAAAATATCAAAGGGCAGTGATCACAGCACTCAGAAATGGACTTGGAGGATCTGCACCTCTGACTTAACGCTTGGCTTTGGATTGTGTGCTTAGGGAGTGGACCGCGGCCCCAGGATGCCACTTTGAAGAGAAATGGAGTGAAGGTTCCCGGGGAGCACCGGAGGAAGGAGAACGGGGTGAGTGACCGTCGCTCCGCTGAGCGCGAACCTGTGAGCGCTGCCGCCTCTCACCCTCCAGCTCACTCGTCGTCACTGGCTATTCAGAGGGTTACTAAGTCTGGCCCTTTTAAAAAGGTGGTTTTATATTTTATCTCACAGAAACAATTCATTTTCATGATCTTTCTTTTCTTTTTTTCTTTTTAAAAATATTTTATTGATTTTTTTACAGAGAGGAAGAGAGAGGGATAGAGAGAAACATCGATGGGAGAGAATCATCTATCAGCTGCCTCTTGCACACCCCCTACTGGGGATGTGCCCGCAACCAAGGTACATGCCCTTGACCGGAATTGAACCCGGGACCTTTCAGTCCACAGGCCGACGCTCTATCCACTGAGCCAAACCGGTTTTAGCCATTTTCATGGTCTTTCCATGATGACTGTTGAAAGAAGTTAGACGCTGAACTAACCATTTCAGAACAAAACAAATGTAGAGCACGTTATGTGAGGAAGTATTTGGGGGTGATTTGATTAGTTGCTGTCATGCTTTTAGAAAAACGGAAAATCATTTACCAGTGGTTTTGCTCTTGCATGTGAATGTCAGCAGGAATCTTTGGGGCCCCCTTACACGTCTTCTTTTAGAGCCCAGAATTTCAAATGCTGTGGGGATCGGCTAAAGGGCTTTCTCCCACCTACAGCGACCTCACGTGAGGATCCAGTCATCTGAAGTAGCATTTGCTCCTGCTCTGTCTTCTCTCGGGTCGGGCTGTGATCGGCTGGGCCTTAGCATTAACAGGATTTGGGTGCTTCTTGACACTACACGGAGCGGCCAGATGATGGTGACCTCTGAACGCATAATAATCTGGCCACTTAGTGTACATCCTATATCATAAAAGGCTAATATGAAAATTGTCCCCTCGACCAGGAGTTCGACCAGCAGGCAGGCCAGCCAACCGCCCATGTCCCCTCCCCGTGGCCAGCCTGGCCACATCCCCTTGCCCCCATGCACGAATTCATGCACCGGGCCTCCCATTTATGTTACTGACTACTGAAACTAAGTTTAAATAGTTTTAAAATATAATATATCATTTAAAATAAAAGCGTTGGTCTGTATGTGAGCATGTTTTATACCTTTACTTAGTAATAAATCAACGGGGTGGGGTGGGTGGGTGGGTGAAGATGTAAAAGGTCAGTGGTCTCTTTGATACTGTGGAAGGAAAATGGCCGCATAAGGGGCCCCCAGTGGTTCGGGCGAGGCTTGCACACAGCACAGCCGGACCCCGCGGCGTCTCCGTGGCACTCACGGGCAGTGCTTGTTGCTTTCGCCCTCAGGTGAATAGCCCCCGGATGGACCTGACCCTCGCTGAGCTCCAGGAAATGGCGTCGCGCCAGCAGCAGCAGATAGAGGCGCAGCAGCAGATGCTGGCCACGAAGGTAACGTCTGTGTGAGGAGGCCTGACAGGACCGTGCACGCTGAACCCCAAGGCGCCTGCTGGGTGGTGCCTTCTCCTTCCCTCCAGCATTTGGGGGAAACCTCAGTCGTCCCATGGCGGGTCAGGTTGTTGGGGTGGTGGGTCCCCGCTCACAGCGGGTCAGCCTGACGGTGGCGTGGCCGCAGGAGCAGCGCCTGACGTTCCTGAGGCAGCAGGAGCAGCGGCAGCAGCAGCAGGCGGCCGAGCAGGAGAAGCTCCGGAGGCTGCGCGAGGCGGCCGAGAGCCAGGAGGCCAAGCTGAGGAAGGTGAGGGCGCTCAGAGGCCGCGTGGAGCAGAAGAGGCTGAGCAACGGGAAGCTCGGTGAGCGGTGTTCTCCCTTCCCCCTCTTTTCCCGTTGTCTGCATGCGGAGTCTCATCCTACTCCTCTCTACCGACGCCCTCCAGATCCCTCCATGCTCTCTCAAAGGATAAGAGATCCTTTTTTCTGCTCCCCAGCGTTCCGTGGTGTAAAAGTGTCACAGCTTACTGTCCGCTCACCTGCCGACGGGCACGCGGCTGTTTCCAGATGTTAGCTGCTGTAAATTGCGCCGCTGTGAACATAGGGGTGCATGCATTCTTTCTGATTCTTAGAATATATGCCTAGGAGTGGGATCTGTGGGTAAAATGGCAGTTCATATTTAATTTTTTGAGGACGCTCCATACTTTTTTTAAAAAAATATTTTATTGATATTTTACAGAGAGGAAGGGAGAGAGATAGAGAGCTAGAAACATTGATGAGAGAGATACATCGACCAGCTGCCTCCTGCACACCCCCCACGGGGGATGTGCCCGCAACCAATGTACATGCCCTTGACCGGAATCGAACCCGGGACCTTTCAGTCCGCAGACCGACGCTCTACCGCTGAGCCAAACCGGTTTCGGCTCCATACTGTTTTCCACAGTGGCTGCACCAGTCTGCACTCCCACCAGCAGAGCAGTAGGGTTTCCTTTTCTCCACATCCTCGCCAGTACGCATTATTTGTTGATTTGTTGATGCTACTTTTGCTGTGCAGAAGCTTTTTATTTTGATGTGGTCCCATTTGTTTATTTTCTCCTTAGTTTCCTTTGCCCTAGGAGATGTATCCATAAACATACTGCTGTGAGTGATGTTTGAGATTTGGCTGCCTATGGTTTCGTCTAGGACTTAGAACAGCCGTGGGCAAACTACGGCCCGCGGGCCAGATCCGGCCCGTTAGGCTGTTCTCTCTGGCCCGCAGAGCCGGAAGAGCGGAGGGTTCTCTTGCTCTCCCCTCCGCTCCTTCCCCAGCAGCCCAAGAGGAGAGTGCCAGCGTGGTCAGGCTGCTTTTGTGCCGGCCCTCCGGTCCGGTGTAAGAACCCATGGTGGCCCTCGAGTCAAAAAGTTTGCCCACCCCTGACTTAGAAGAAGATGCTTGATACAATGTCAGTCTTCCTGAACCCGCAGAAACTTGTTTTGTGTCCTGACACGTGGTCTCTCTGAGAATGATCCAGGTGCACCTGAGAAGAACGTACACTAGTGTCCGATAAATGTCAGTGAAGTCCATCTGACCCGGAGTGTCCTTTGGCGTCACCGTTTCCCTGTTAATTTTTGTCTGGAAGACGTGCCCCGTGCAGTCCGTGGGGTGTTCCAGTCCCCACTGTGGCTGCATTGCTGTCCACCTCGCCCTTAAAGTCCGCCAGAAGGTTTTCATGTAACGAGGGGCTCCGGTGTTGGGTGCATATGTGTTTCTGAGGGCCCTGCCCTCCTGTCGGGTCGGTGCCTTGAGGACGGTGCGTGACCTTTGCTGGCTCTTGTGACGGCCTTCGCTTTGGGGTCTGTGTTGTCGGAAATGAGTGTTGCTACCCCAGCCTTTTTTTTCTTTTCCATTTGCATGGAGAGTTTTCCCCATCCCTTCACTCTCATCCTGCGTGAGTCTTTGTTCTGAGGTGGGTCTCTTGTAGACAGCATATAATAGATGCATGTTTTTGTATCCATTCAGATGCCCTGTGTCTTCTTATTGGGGCATTGAATCCATTTACATTTAAGGTTATTACTGGTAGATATTGTTTATTACCATTTTAATTTCTTATGCCTATGCCTCTCTCTCTGTTTCTTCTCATTACAGCTGCCCCTGCACATTTCTTGCAGGGCTGGTTTGCTGGTGACCATCTCCCTTTACCCCTTTTGTTTGGGAAGCTCTTTATTTCACCACCTATTTTGAATTATAGCCTTGCTGGGTATAGTAATCTTGGTTTCAGATCTTACTTTTCATTACCGTGAATACTTCATGCCATTCCCTTCTGGCCTGTAGAGTTTCTGATGAGTGATTAGCCGACAGCCTGATGGGAGCTCCTTTGTAGGTAACAGATTTCTCCTGTTACCTTAAAAGATTCTCTCTTTTCCTTTAATTTTTGGCATTTTAATTATGGTGTGTCTGGGTGTGGGCCTGTTTGAGCATTGACCTGTGAACCAGGAGGCCACGGTTTTGTTGTGTTTTAATTTTTAAAAATATATTTTATTGATTTTTTTATAGAGAGGAAGGGAGAGAGATAGAGAGCTAGAAACATCGATGAGAGAGAAACATCTACCAGCTGCCTCCTGCACGCCCCCCACCGGGGATGTGCCTGCAACCAAGGTACATGCCCTTGACCGGAATCGAACCTGGGACCCTTCAGTCCGCAGGCCGATGCTCTGTCCACTGAGCCACACCGGTTTCGGCATGGAGGCCACAGTTTGATTCTTGGTCAGGGCACATTCATCACCAGGTTGCAGGCTCCATCCCCAGTGGGGGGCATACAGGAGGCAGCCGATCCATGATTCCCTCTCATCGTTGATGTTTCTGTCTCTCCCTCTTCCTTCTTCTCTGAAATCAATGAAGATATATTAACAACAACAACACACCACTAGGTGGGCTCTAGGACTTGTCTGGAAAATTCCTCTACTTTGTTGGAAGGCTCGCTGTGAAGCTGGTCGCCTGGGCAGTGGCCCGTTCTTGTTTCTCTTTTCAACAACGAAGGCCGCCTTCTCTCCTCCTCGCTGCAGTGGAGGAGATTGAGCAGATGAACAGCCTGTTCCAGCAGAAGCAGAGGGAGCTCGTGCTGGCCATGTCCAAAGTGGAGGAGCTGACGCGGCAGCTGGAGATGCTCAGGAACGGCAGGATCGACGGCCACCAGGACAGCCAGTCCGCCGTGGCCGAGCTCGACCGGCTGTACCGGGAGCTGCAGGTACCGGGCTGCTGCGGCCACACTGCAGCCTCCTCCCCCGCCCCACCGGACGGTCCTCCCGAGAGGCAGGAAGGGCTGGATTTCCTTGTCTTTTCCCTTAAGGAGATGGAGGGGAGGAAGACCTAAGCCCCAGCACATCCAGAATAGACTGTCCAGCCCTCAGAGCCACAGCCACTGGTCTCTTCTGGACTAGGGGCCTTGAGATGAGAAGGGGGGAGGGGGGGGGTGCAGGGGGAGTGGGCAGGAGACCGTACACTCTTAGAAATTATGTAATAGTGCCCCGAGGGACTCCGTGTAAGAACTTTCTCTCCCTCCCCCTTGGCTACCTCGTTCCGTTGTCCCTGTTTCATTCAGCTAAGAAACAAGCTGAACCAGGAGCAGAATGCCAAGCTGCAGCAGCAGAGGGAGAGCTTGAACAAGCGCAACTCAGAGGTGGCCGTGATGGACCGGCGCGTGAACGAGCTGCGGGACCGGCTGTGGAAGAAGAAGGCGGCGCTGCAGCAGAAGGAGAGCCTCCCCGTGAGTGGGCGCTGGGCTGTGGGCGGGGAGGGGAGGGGAGGGGAGGGGAGGGGAGAGGAGGGCAGGGCGCCGGGCCAGCCCCTGCGGTCCGTCTGGGCAGCTGCCTCGTGGTCAGTGCTGGCTGCGCCCTCCCCGGAGAGGCGGTGCTGAGCTGCTCAGAGCTGACCCGTCTCCTGTGCCGGCCGCCGGCTCCCTGTGCTCGCTGATCCTTGCTGGGGAGCGGCTTTCGTTGGGGAGTTTCGAGTGGACTCTGGGTGAACACGAAGAGCGTTTCCCAGCCCTCCCTGCGCCGGGTCCCGCCTGCCTGGTGACCCTACCCTGAAGGGCCTGTGCTTCCCCCGAAGGCCTCCCCCGATGGCAACCTGCCTCCGCAAGGCGGGTCGGCGCCGAGTCGCGTGGCGGCCGTGGGCCCCTACATCCAGTCGTCCACCATGCCCCGGATGCCGTCCCGGCCGGAGCTGCTGGTGAAGCCGGCGCTGCCCGACGGGCCCGTGGCCATGCAGCCGGCAGAGGGGCCCGTGAAGGTGCACACCCTGCCCCACGTGCGGCCCGGCGCCGCCGCCCACGCGAAAGGTAAGGCCGTCCCCGGTCTGCCTCTCCGCTGCGTCCCTGTCTGAGTTCTACAGCCCGTCTTCCCGTCCCTGCTCGTGCTCGTAGTCTAGGGATCCCGTGTATTAAAAAATACACAACTGGTCAGGACACAGTTCTGGTCAGGAAGGGAAGCAGAATGCAATGTCCTTAGCCCTGAGTGACCCAGTTCTGGTCAGGAAGGGAAGCGAATGCAGTGTTTCTGCAAATCCGCAAACTGCATTGAATTCCTCCTTGTGACTAAGGACATTGTGATGGGGTGTTCGTAACTGGGAGCTAACTGTCTGTGTGAAAACACTGTGTCTGTGGTCAGCGGTGGTGGCTTTGGTGAGTCCCGTCGGTAAATCATGTTTGTCTCGGGTGCTGATGATGCCGGGGTCAGGTAGGCATGCGCGGGGAGGAAAGTGTGAGCAGCAGCTCCGGGTTAGTGAGCTTGGCATCCCAGGCGGCCCTCGGGCCCACGGGAGGTGCAAGCCGGAGGTCTGTAACGGGGAGGATGAAGGGAGAACCGTGGGGAAGGAAGAAAAAAGTAACAGCCAGTGCTGTCTCTCTTCCCCAACCACCCTCACGTGATCACGGTGACGGCTTAGTTACGGTTTTGCCGTGATGGCCACTGTGAAGCAGCGTGGCACCTCGTGAGCTGCTGTAGGGCGCTTTCGTGGTGTGTCTGTGAGGACAGAGGGAAGCTTTGGCACTTCCATCCTGGCCGAGGAAAGTCCCGAGTACACCGGTTTGGGCAAGACTAGCCCAAGTTATGGCTTATTTTTATTTCTTTATTCCTTTGCCTCTTGTAGTCGGTGCATATTTCTGGTGTCGTTAGGGAGCCCTGGGCTGCTAACTTAGAAATCGTTTTCTGGGTGTGGTGCTGACATTCTCTTACCCAGCGAAGCGTAATGTGTCCTTGTTGGCAGACTTCCCACTTGCCTCGATTAATTTTAAATTGTTTGTGGAGTCGTAACCGGTGTGGCTCAGTGGATGGAGCGTCGGCCTGTGGACTGAAGGGTCCTGGGTTCGATTCTGGTCAAGGGCATGGACCTTGGTTGCGGGCACATCCCCAGTGGGAGGTGTGCAGGAGGCAGCTGATGGATGTTTCTCTCTCTTCAATGTTCCTCTCCCTTTCTCTGTAAAAAAATCAATACAATATATTAAAAAAATAAATTGAGGAAGAAGGGAAATTTTAAATTAGAAATATGCCCCTGATATTTTCTAAATAAGTTTGCTGGGATGGTTGGATCTGAAATTTAGAGCTGTGTTTGAGAGATTCCACTTCGCAGGGAAAGGACTCAGCGAGGACTCTTCAGAACGCCGCTTACCTGTGGGTGCTTTTCTGTATTCCAGGCTCTAAAGCCCATTCCCTTGGCCCCGACTGGAGTTCCCACGCAGACCTCTTCCCGAGCCAGGCCTCGGCCTCCGCCCCGAAAGGCGCGGGGAGCGCCCCAGACCCCGGTGAGGCTCAGGCTGGGCCCCAGCTCTCTCTCTCTCTCTCTCTCTCTCTCTCTCTGTCTGGCTTCTCAAGTCCTTTTCCGGGTGGTTTGTCTCTAGTGCTAAAGCCAGGGGTGGGCTTATTGGGGATCACCCGCACTCAGCCAGGGAAGGAGGGCAGTGCCGGCAGTGTCATGTCTGGGTTATTTCTTAATTAGAATTAGGGAAGCATTTCGTGAGAGCAGGTTCCGGAGAGATGGAGGAGGGAACCTGACACGTGAGGGAGAAATTCTGTCACAGACAGCTTGAGGATCAGTGTGATTTTTTTCTTTTCTGTTTCCTAGCTGACGATGGAGAGGCTCCGCCGCGGGAGAAGGAGAAGAAAGTGCGGCCCTTCTCCATGTTTGACTCGGTGGACCAGGCGGCCGCGCCCCCCGCCTTCGGGCCGCTGAGGAAGAACCAGAGCAGCGAGGACCTCCTGCGGGACGCGCAGGTGCGGGGTGTGGTCCGGGTAGAGCCGCTGGCGTTAGGAGGGGGACAGGGCGAGGTGGGGGCCGGACACCTAGGAGGCTAGGAAGCACGCAGCCTCTGTGCGCCGTCCCGCCTCTGGGGGGCACGGACCACCTGCTCCTGGGCCGTATTTCATGTGAGTCTCCCAGAGACACGAGTGCAAAGGAGGGCTTCCAGTGTCCTGCTCGGCTAGCCACCTGCCGGGACAGGAAGTGGCCCCGAGGAGGTGGTTCCTCCCAGTAACTGTGCATCAGGTCAGAGCCCTAGGTGTTAGATGTGAAGGGTTTAAACGTGGAGCTAGCGTGCTTAGTGCTCACTTGCATGTGTGAGGTCAGGTGATCTAGGCCCTCCTGTGCCCAGCTGCGCAGTGTTTTCACTGTGTGTGTGTGTGTGTGTGTGTGTGTGTGTGTCTGTCTGTCTTACAGGCTGCAACTAAAAATGGGAAAGTACCACCTCCTGTTCCATCAAAACCCAAACAGATCAACTTGCCTTATTTTGGACAAACCAGCCCGTCCCCGTCGGACGTGAAGCCCGACGGGAACCCCCCGCAGCTGCCGGCAGCCGCGGCGTCGGTGGGAAACAAGCCCAAACCCGCGGGGCCGCCGCAGAGGGGCCCGCTGGCCCCGGGCGCACCGCCGGGCGGCCAGGACCCAGCCCTCCTGCCCGTGCCCGTGCCCGGCGCCAAGCAGGAGAGCCCGCCGGCCGCGGCCGTGCGGCCCTTCACGCCGCAGCCCTCCAAGGACGCCGGCCCGCCGCCCTTGCGGAGGCCGCAGACGGTGGCGGCCAGCTCCATCTACTCCATGTACACCCAGCAGCAGGCGCCCGGCAAGAGCTTCCAGCAGGCCGTGCAGAGCGCGCTGACCAAGGCGCAGCCCCGCGGCCCGCACTTCCCCAGCGGTAAGCGCCCCCTCCCTGTCCTCAGAGTTTTGTTTCATCGTGGCTTTTGGTCTTGATGGGCAGTTTGGAATGGGAGCTTCTGCTGACCATCAGCCACTGCGGTGGTGTAGTGAGTCCTACGAAACGCTGAGTCTGAGTCTATTAGGGGATGAAACCGTTAGGAGAGACAGAGCCTGCCGCGTGGTGTTGGCCGAGGGCATCTGCTCGCACTGCCCGCGGCTCCTCCGGAGCGGGGGACACAGGCGACCGGGTCCTCCTGGTGCCTGGGCGGCTGGCAGCTGGGCAGCTGCCCTTGGAGGCGCTTCCCTGAGCCTGAGGCCTCCGGTGGTCAGCGTGTCTGTGCCTTGCCAGCGTTGCTTAGTTAACTAACCGGAGCTTTTTTCCCTTTGGGTTCAGTCTATGGCAAGCCTGTGGTCGCCGCCCAGAGCCAGCAGCCCCCGGACGGCCTTTACGCCGGGAACGGTAACCAGGGCAGAGCCGGCGGCCCGGAGGCCGACGCAGAGCCGGCCTCTTCAGCTCCCGAGGGCCACGAGCACGAGAGGATCCCCCGGCCCCTCAGCCCCACCAAACTGCTGCCTTTCCTGTCGCACCCCTACCGCAACCAGAGCGACGTGGACTTGGAGGCCCTGCGCAAGAAACTGTCCAACGCCCCGCGGCCCCTGAAGAAGCGGAGCTCCATCACGGAGCCCGAGGGGCCCGGCGGGCCCAACATCCAGAAGCTCCTGTACCAGAGGACCACCATCGCCGCCATGGAGACCATCTCCGTGCCACCCTACCCCGCCCCGGCCAGCTCCGGGGCCGCCGGCCCCGACAGCCCGGGGGAGATCCCGAACCCGTACGGCCTCGCGGAGCCGGAGGAGGCGGCGGTCCCTCCGGCTCCCGAGCCCGCGGCCCCAGAGGCAGCCGCCACCGCCGGCGCAGAGGACAGCGACCCGCCGGCTCCCGCCCTGGGCCCGGATTATGTGGCCGAGGGAGCCCCCGACGCCAGCCCGGATTTCCAGAACCACGTGGAGGAACCGAGCCCAGAGGCCCCCCACCTGCTGGAGGTGTACCTGGAGGAGTACCCCCCCTACCCGCCGCCCCCCTACCCGTCCGGGGAGCCCGAGGGGCTGGGCGAAGACTCCGCGAGCATGCGCCCGCCCGAGGTCACCGGGCAGGTGGCGCTGCCTCCGGTAAGTCCCGTGGTGCACGTGGTGCGCTCGATGCTTCGGGAGCCTTGTCCCTCCCTCTCCCGGGTGCTGGTTGTGGAACTCCGGAAGCACCAGCAAGTGCGAGCAGCCATTCGCACAGAAGGCACGTCCTGTGGCAGCGGATGGCCCTGCACTTTGCCTTTATAATTCCTTAGGCACAGAGTGGGCCTTATACACGGGAAGGAAACGGTGTCGTCTTTTAAAGACACAATTTTTACTGATTTTTAGAGAGAGGAAGGGAGAGGGTTAGGGTTAGGGTTAGCTCCTGCCCAAGTGAACCGTGGGGTTTGCTGTGCTATAGTAGGCAGGTAGTTTAAAGACCATCTTGGTTAGTTTTGAACTTGACAGAAAACCAGCCTGCCTGTCGTTGGAGCTGGTCCTCTAGCTCCGTGCATGCTGTAGGGACGACCAAATGTATCTCACCAGGTTCCAGAAAGTCACGTTCTGTGGGCATATGGGTTGAGCTATTGTGGTTTATATACTCTTCTGAATAACGTGATGCTTTAATATAAAGCGCTGAGTGTATTTTTTGTGTATGACCAACTCAGCTGGGATGTTCCCTCCCCATTTTAGTTGGTCTCTTTGCTTAGAGCAGGCTCCTTAATTTCCCACGCTTTTCTCCTGCAGGGCAAAAGGACCAACTTACGTAAGACTGGTTCCGAGCGAATTGCTCACGGAATGAGGGTGAAGTTCAACCCCCTTGCCTTGCTCCTGGATTCCTCTTTGGAGGGAGAATTTGACCTTGTGCAGAGGATTATCTATGAGGTATGATTGGTCAGTTTCTTAGACACGATCCTGCGTCATGGTTCACTTTAAAGCTCTCGTCAGGAAGCTGCCATAGAGAAGCTGTGTTTTTAAGTTTTCTTTGGGGGGAGGCGGGGTGTTGAGAGAGGCTCTTGAACTTGGTCCAAAGCAGGCGTTGCTGTTCTAACGGTGTGACTGTCGCGTGCTCGACGATGCAGAAGTGTCGTCTTCACCGGCCCCCGGTGTCCTGTGCTTTCTCCGGGGGTCCTCGCCCCCTTAAAAGTCGCTCCTGTGTGGGTTTATACCAGACGGGCAAATTACAGATGAGGTCCCTGCTGTCCAGAAGCCTACAATTTAAAATATTTTTAGTTGACCTTTTTTTCTTTTCCATGGAAAATGTCACTTGTAGTTAGACACTAATTTGTGGTGGGAAGTTGGAGGGTAAACAAACAAAAATGACTCTACGGATAGAGTTTCTGGTTCTACTTCAATTTTTGGGGGAAAAACTTCTCATAGTGAGTGCCTACTTAATGTGGCTGTTCTGTCTGTCTTATTTCTGGAACTGTTCTGGGTGTCGTTTTCTTGGCTCCGTGTAGGTTTCCATTATGATTTTTAAAGAAAGGGCCACAAGTCTGTTTCTGTCGGCGTGGTCCTCGGAGCCACTCGTGACGGGCGGGCCCGGGGGGAGACACTGAGTGTCGCCCGCCTCTTGCTGTTCCAGGTGGAGGACCCGAGCCTGCCCAACGACGAGGGCATCACGGCACTGCACAACGCGGTGTGCGCCGGCCACACGGAGATCGTCAAGTTCCTCGTGCAGTTCGGCGTGAACGTCAATGCTGCCGACAGCGACGGCTGGTAGGTGTCCTTGCGACTCCGCATGTTTTAGTCCATTTTAAAAAACGTAACTGCAACAAATTCTTAGTGTGTGATAACGTCCTCGTGTCCTTCGTCTTGGGTGCTCAGCTTATACGTAATTTCCCACTCTGAGCAAGCTGGTTACAGTCACCACACGGTCAGGGATAGCGCCTGGATCGGGGGCGGGGGCACGTTTTTAAAAGCTGTGTACCCAAGAGGAACGAGATGAAGAGGGGAGGGAGAAAAAGGGTAAAGAAACAGAACCATACATAGTTTAGGGCCTGCTTAAAATTCTCCAGCCCTAGCCCTAGCTGGTTTGGCTCAGTGGATTAAGCGTCGGCCTGTGGACTGAAGGGTCCCAGGTTCGATTCTGGCCAAGGGCACATGCCCAGGTTGTGGGCTCGATCCCTCTCCACCCCCAGTCGGGGGCATGCATTGATGTTTCTATCCCTCTTTCTCTCCCTTCCTCTCTGAAATCAATTTATTTTATTTTTTATTTTATTTATTTATTTTTTAAATATATATTTTATTGATATTTTACAGAGAGAAAGGGAGAGAGATAGAGAGCTAGAAACGTCGATGAGAGAGAAACATCGACCAGCTGCCTCTTGCACACCCCCCACTGGGGATGTGCCCGCAACCAATGTACATGCCCTTGACCGGAATCGAACCCGGGACCTTTCAGTCCACAGACCGATGCTCTACCACTGAGCCAAACCGGTTTCGGCTGAAATCAATTTAAAAAAAATATTTTTAATAGAATTCTCAAGCCCTTCCTCTGAGCCTGGCAGCGGCACTGCCCCCCTGTCAGCCGGGCGGCTTGTGGTCCACGACGAGGCGCTGGCGGTGCTGCCGGGAGAGTAGTAACGACATTAATGGCGAGGCACACGATCTGAGGAAAGGTCTTTAATGAAAAGGCATGTGCCCTCCACTCTGGCAGAATAATCAGGCTGGAGCTTCAGAGCCCCAAACTGCATTCATCCCACCGGGTTTAGACTGTCACCGGTTTCCTGTCCTTTCGCTCACTTCTGGGTCCCTCCCCCCACTCCCCCCACTCCCCGCCCCAGCCCGGCACTGGTTCTCCAGTGGCTCGGCGTCTGCGTGTAGCTGATTTATAGGAAACTGAAGAATCCTCGGAAGGAGGGCATAGTAGACGTTCGCAGATACCAGGTAGCAGCAGGTGCCACTCGGTGAGAGCCGTTCCCAGCCCCTGTGCCCCCACAGGACCCCCCTGCACTGCGCCGCCTCCTGCAACAACGTGCAGGTGTGCAAGTTCCTGGTGGAGTCGGGCGCCGCCGTGTTTGCCATGACCTACAGCGACATGCAGACGGCCGCCGACAAGTGCGAGGAGATGGAGGAGGGCTACACGCAGTGCTCCCAGTTCCTGTATGGTGCGTAGGCCTCGCGTGACGTGTGTGTGTGTGTGTGTGTGTGTGTGTGTGTGTGTGTGTGTGACGTGCGTGCTTGACGTGCGTGCGCTCCCCCCACCCCATTGCCTGCCCTGTACCCTCAGGAGCAGCGCCCCGTGGGGGAGGGGGGCAGGGCTGGAGGGGGGCTGGGAGGAGCTCTGTTACAGAGTGGGCGCTGGGGGACTTCCTCTCCCCAGTTTGTGGGTTTTACTGACTCAGAACTCGCAGACTCCTCATTTTAGAGTTGACTGCGTGCAGGTTTTTAAAAAATCACGTCTGAAGCATTTAGCCACATTCTGCATCCCAGCCTATTTTACATATGGCTCTTTACCCTCCCCACTCGGAAGTGGATACAGAGCCCGTTAACAGTACACACGTCTGCCTCCCTCGGTAGCCCGGGGCTCAGGGAGGAGGAGGCCGGGTCTGAGTCCCTGCTGGGCCTAAGAGAAGGCGGAGGGGGCGGCGCGGCTCACGCTGCGTCCTCGCCTGTAGCGGTTCTCCGCTGGCCCAGGGCAGCGGGAGGCTGGGGGAGGCAGGCTGGCGTGGTCAGTGTGCGCTGAGAGCCGGCAGTCTGTCCGTCCATCCCCTCTGCTCCGCGCCGCCCTCCCTGCGTGCCTGCGTGCGTGTTCAGTGGGAGGTGCGGGGCCGGCGGCCCACGCCTCGTCCCATCTCCCGTGCCTCCCTCCCTCCGCCCGCAGGCGTCCAGGAGAAGATGGGCATCATGAACAAGGGCGTCGTGTACGCGCTGTGGGACTACGAGCCCCAGAACGACGACGAGCTGGCCCTGAGGGAGGGCGACTGCATGGCCGTGCTGCGCCGCGAGGACGAGGCCGAGGTGGAGTGGTGGTGGGCGCGCCTCGGCGACTCGGAGGGCTACGCGCCCCGCAACCTGCTGGGGGTGAGTCCCCGGCCTGGAGGGGGGGGGGCTCTGTGGGACCCTGTGTGAGGGGACGTGGGGTGTAAACGTCGGCTTCGAGCTCCCGACCCTGGAAATGAGTGTTTAAACCGGACTCGCCACTCTGGCAGCGAACAGGAGTCTTTGTTCTTTCTCTGCGGTTTGATTTCAGGCTTCACAAAACCCAGGAAACAACAAGACCATGTGAACAAGCACACACGCAGGGCGGGGCCTTCGGGGGGACACTGGGGGGACAGGAGGGGGAGGAACAGCCTCCTTCACAGCTTCCGTGTTTCATACCGTGTGGGCCGGGGCCTGGGGCCGTGGGGCCAGGCAGAGAGACTGAGGTAGTTGAGAGACTGAGCTCACAGTTGAAGCTACAAGCGCTTGCAGAGCCTGTGGGCAGGAAGTAGGCGAGTTGAGGGCTTGCAGGGCCGATGCCACCGACAAGGAGCAGCACGCAGGTCAGTAGCCCTGGCTCCCCCCTGGGCAGGTGCCCGCCCTGGGACCGGGTGACCGCGGCCGGGAGCTGGTGCTGTTGGCGTTGCCATCAGCTGTGGGGCGGGCATGGCCTGTGCCCACTTAGAGCTTCGACTGGCCAAGCGGCCCCGACCCAGCCTCTGCCTGGCGCCCTGCGGCCGAGCTGGTTAAAGTGCCTCGTGCTGGGGCCTGGCCGGCCGGCTGGTGCCCAGCCTGTGCCCCCGGCTCTCCCTTCTCCATTGTTGCTTGTCTGCTGTGCAGCCCGAATGACTTCACCGCCCCCAGCGGCCTGTGATGGGGGTTATTACTGATCAGACAGAGCTCCTCCATGTAGTGCCAACGTAAATGACACAGGGTCTGGAGTGGAGAGAAACGGGCGTGGCGTTCCCGGATGGGGTAGAAACACGGAGGTGGCTGTCCTCTTTTCAGTCCGCGGCACCAGGGAAACGCGCTCTGAGCACCATTCCCCTCTCGGACACACCCAGCAACAAACCCGCCTTCTGCACCGAGAGAAGCGCCCCCGAGATGGCTGCTGGTCGGGTCCGTTCAGCCCCTGACCAGGGGGTGCTGTGTGGCCCGGGGGTCCCCAGCCCGGCCTGCCCGTGCGTGCGGCGCCGACTCCTGAGGTCCCGGCCGCACCCAAGACCCTCCAGCCTGCGCTCAGAGCCTCGTCCTTGGGAAATCTCTGGATGGAAGTGGCCTCCACTCCGCACTCCTTTGTTTGTTTCTTCAAACATAAAAAGGAAATTGCATACATGCTGGATTTTTAGCCAGAGTCTCAGCTACAAGTTTCGAGTTTCGAAAATGGTGCTGGCGAAATAGCTCTTCTCGGAGAGAAAAATAACCTTTCTGTACCGCGGTCCTCCAGTGACTTTTCCAGTTTGGGCTGGAAGCCCGACTCCTTTCTTTCAGCAAAACCTTCTTCCCCTTTGTGAGAGGAGAGCGAGGGAGGGGAGCTTTTGTTCGGTCGCCAGTTGAATTACTAGCTTGACTTGCTCTTGGCTTCCCGACTGGGATCTTGTGACCTTCACGTACACCTCCCTCCGGCTCTTGTTATGGAAAACACGGCCCACAAAACCCCAAACAAGCACTCCCTGTCCCCCCGCGGGTCTGTAGAGGGCAGTCTGCGCCTCGCCCTGACAGCCGGGTCCCGTGGCACAGCCGTGTCCGCCGTGGGTCAGGTTGAAAGGCGTGAAGCTCTCACGTTTCCCTTGAAAGGGGAGCCTCGGGTGCGGGGCGCGGAGCGTGTAGCGGGTCCCGCAGCCGGTGGCGGCCTCCTCTGCAGGCCGCGCGATGGAGCTCATGGTTATGTCCCTGTGTCCCCGTGGCTTCTGTGTCCCCCGGCTGAGAGCTGCTGCATGTGGCTCTGGTCCTCAGGCAACTCGGGGGCTTCGCAGGGCCCTTCGAGGGAACCTTCTCTTAAACCTTCTTTCCCGTCCCGCCCGTGCCCGCCCCCCATTTCCTGAGCTGTTCCGCCCCCGTGTTTGTGTGTATGTAAACGTTTTGTACACTCTCTTCCAGCTGTACCCGAGAATTAAACCAAGACAGAGGAGCCTGGCCTGAACCCTGAACCCTGACTGAACGTAGCTAATGAAGAATTGATCTGTTACCACTAAGAAGTCACAGGATCGCCTGGGCACTGTCTCACAGACGGGGGAGCCGCGAGGATGTGCTCTGGAAGAAATGAGGGCGGAGGACTCGCTGGGCGCAGGACAGCGGCCCCAGGACATGGAGCTTGGGCCGGAGTGACCTCACTGCGCTGGGACAGGCGTGCCAGGGGCCGCTCAGAGACACGGACGCTTCTTCTCAGGCTCCTGGGACCCCTGGGCCTGTCCCAGCACGGAAGGACCAGTGCCATCACGGGCCACCTCTGATGGCCCAGCTCCAGCTGCCTCGGGCCCGATGAAGGCTCGAGGTGCCCCTGCATTGTCGTGAGGAGCGGCTGGGAGCCAGCGAGCAGTGACTTCATGGTTACACGTGCTTGTAGCGGTTTAAGAATTACGCACATACAGATAACTAGGTTTGGAATCTTGTTTTTAGGCCGAATTTGAATCTATATTTATTGCCTTTTGTATCTTGGAAATTAGAGACTTGTTATAAACTTACCCATAACATTTGTCACGATCATAGCCGGCTTTGAGAACATTGTAATAAAAGTGAACCGTGGGACTTTTCGCGCCTGCTGGTTTTGGTTTTCTGTGTCATGCACCCCCCCCCCCCCCCCCGGGAATCGGGGTCACCCGGGTCAGAGGAAGCACAGCACGCACTGGGGTGCCCAGGCGACTCTTTATTCAACAGCACGTTCGGCAGGAGGTAAGGCAACAAGGCAGCATTCCTGTGTTAGCACGGCCCGGGGGAGCGACCCGACCCCCCACTCTGCGTGCGATGCCAGCGGCGGCCGAGTGCGGGAGCTTGAGCAGGCGGCAAACAGCGGTTTTGTCCTGGTCACAATAGGTGTGCAAGCTGGACATCTAGCCCTGTGTGTGACCACGGCCACGAGTGGACTCCCCTTTGGTATTTGAGCTCTCGCTTTAGGGCCATCACACTAGCATTTCCGGTTTCACTTAAGGGAACGGGTGAGCCCTGAGCTGCTGTTTGGTGAATGTCGACGCTGCATTTTTGACCTTGAAGTTGCTCAGTGTTCCCAGCAGGACCTGGTGTGTGTCCTCTGAGGTCGACCGAGTGTCTGCTCAGCTGTTAAACACCTGCATTTATCTACGTATCTATTTCACCTGATTGAATATTGCTCTAAAGGGACCGTGTGCGTGTGTGTGTGTGTGTGTGTGTGTGTGTGTGTGTAAGTAAAAAGTGAATCCTGTGTACAGATTTAAAGCTTTCTCTGAGCTGGTCGAGGGTTAAGCGACTCATTCGCATTTAGTCTAATGATATGCAAATCTTTTCCTATCTCCAAAGGTATCCTTATGTTCGGCTATAATCATCGGCTTAAGTAAATGTTCCCATAATCGAGGTCCGGATAAAAGTTTTCTCTGTGAAAGCTCAGTCCGTGGCTGATGTTCTTTCACGAGAAGTCTTCAGGCACATTTGTTTATAACTTCAAAGCACGGAGAAACAGAGCCACTGGGAGGAAGGGGAAAAAAAAGAAAAATCAGTTCAGCGACCGTTTTTAACCTGAAGGACAGTTTACCTGTAGGTGATTCCAAAGGACCGACTCGGTACCAGAATAGCTGAGCGAGGGTTAAGGTATCACTGGGCCAGCTCTCACTTTTCTCTACCTGATTTCTAGAATCTAGTTTTCATCAGGTCAGTAAAAAGCTGATGTTGGAAGAAGCAGATGGTCATGAATTATATTCAGGGTTGAACGAGACACCTGCAATGTGCACCTCGGACAACATCTGGATTATCGTGTTCACTCTGGGTGTTCCTGTTATGGTTAACCCTCACTGGGCGTTATCTTTTCTGTTGATTGTTAGAGAGACGGGAAGGGAGGGAGGGAGGGAGGGAGGATGGGAGAGAAAGATCCATGTGGGAGAGCCGCTTCTACTGGTTGCCACCTGCCCCTGTCCTGCCTGGGACTGGGGATCGAACCTGCAATCCAGGTGCGTGCCCTTGACCGGGAATCGAACCCGAGACCCTTCGGTGCACAGGCCAACGCTCTGACCCCTGAGCGACCACCCATCAGTAGGAAATCTGGGGTGTAGCTCTCCCTTAAACGAGTGGTTTTCAACCTTGGTTCTCACTGGAGTCCGCTGGGAGCTAGAATACGGATTGGGACCAAACCGGCCTGGGTGGGTCTGGGTGGACCTGGGTAGCAGGACTTGGCAGAGTCGGCAGGTGATGCCACCTGCAGCCAACGCCGAGCAGACTGCAAACCGAGGGCATTTCCTAGACGTGGCATTGCTCACCCTCAGCAAAGGCTAGCGTGTGGGCAGCTCTGGGCACGTGAGGAAGGGCAGCTGAGGACAGGAGGGGGACCTGGGGGGCCGATGTTTCCCTGGGCAGTGGGGAGGGTGGACGGGGGGGGAGCTGGGGAGGAGTGGTGTTGCCAGCAGCAACGGTCAAGGGCTCGAGTGTCCAGGCCTTGGCAGCTGGCACGTCGGTGCCCATGGTGTGGCCTCCACGGGCGATCGCCCTCTCGGTGTCCCCGATCGCCTGGGCGACCCCGGTCTAAGCAAGTCCGTGTGACTTGTGGCCAGCTCAGCACCCTTTTGGTGGGCCAAAGGTACTGACTGCGGTGCATTATGGGGCCGAACGGCCCTTCCGGTGCTGCTGGCTCTCTCTAGACTGCAGAACTCACGGAAAAGGGTGGCCTTCTCAGGACGTAGCTCCTCTCTGGTCTGTGGGGACCTGGCCACCGCCCTGCCCACCCCCAGCCCTTGCAGCTCGGTGCCCCGTGCCCAGAGTGCTGGCTGAAGCCGACGGTAACGGAAGGGTGCCAAGCTGGCTTCTTTCTCGGACGGGAGGGAGGACACGGCGCCTGGGTGGCATTGGCATTGCAGTTTAATTCGGGTTGGTGAGCATTTCAAAAGGGGTCTTGGTGGGGCTCCAGACACGGGAGCACAACACTTTCTTAAGGGAAGCTTGGTCACTATTGTTCCTTTTAATTCAAAATAAAAATATATTTTTTAGCCCTAGCCGGTTTGGCTCAGTGGATATAGGGTCGGCCTACAGACTGAAGGGTTTTATTTTTTAATATATATATATATTTAAAAAAAATATATTTTATTGATATTTTACAGAGAGGAAGGGAGAGAGATAGAGAGCTAGAAACGTCGATGAGAGAGAAACATCAACCAGCTGCCTTATGCACACCCCCTACCAGGGACGTGCCCGCAGCCAATGCACATGCCCCTGACCAGAATCGAACCCGGGACCCTTCAGTCCGCAGACCAATGCTCTATCCACTGAGCCACACCGGTTTCGGCTTTAATATATATTTTTTCTTGATTTCAGAGAGGAAGTCAGGAGAGAGAGAGAGAGAGAAAGAGAGAGAGAGAGAGAGAGAGAGAGAGAGAGAGAGAGAGAGAGAGAAACATCCATGATGCGAGGGAATCATGGACCGGCTGCCTCCTACACGCCCCACCCTGGGGATGGAGCCCGCACCCCGGGCCTGTGCCCTGACCGGCAATCGAACCGTGACCTCCTGGTTCGTGGGTCGACGCTCAACCACGGAGCCACGCCCAAGGTCCCTGTCCTCCCGTCCCCCCCGTCCGAGCGAGGGAGCCAGGGAGTGAGGGGTGGTGCACTCACAGAGATAAGGTCCAGCTGGATGGTTCCCGTGTTCTCGGGGTCCAGCTGCTTAAATATCCCTGGGGTGGGGGTGGGGAGAGAAGTGGGGTGTCACCTTGAGCGAGCTGCAGCGATGGGCACCTCCTCTCTTTCCCCCGTGGCGTCCCTGCCCCCCTCTCCCCCCACTGGACAGCCAGCCCGTGGTCCGGCCGAGGCCACTCGCGTGGGGGCCACTCACGGAAGAGCGTTTCCAGGCGAATCAGGCAGCGGACGAAGTTATCGAAGTCGATGATGAGGTCGTCGTCGGCGAAGCGAGCCACGATGACCTGGTGGAGCTGGCAGGGCATCTTGAAGCCTGCAAGGGGGGGGGGGGGGGCGAGCGGACGAGACACGCCGGCTCAGGGGGGCCCCACGGGGCCCCTGCGGTGGCAGCCACCGTGGTCGCCCCTGGCCCCCGGCGGCACCCGAGGAGGCCGGCGCTCGGTCTGGCAGAGCCAGGCCCTCCGCCCATCATCTCCGGGCTGTTCCCCGGCTCCCTGCCCGGCTCCTCCCTGCCCAGCAGGGAGGACCTGTCCTGTCTGTCCCTATTTCCACGGTCACACCGTGTCCCGGGGGGCAGGCCACGGCCTCTCCCGCTCGGTTCTTCCCGGACGCGGGTGGCAGAAGCCGCCTGTGGCGAACGGACAGGATCCCCCTCCAGGAACAGATGTGTCCCCGGGTCCTGGCTGCCTGGGAGCGAGGGCACATTTCCCAGCATCCCTTGCAGCCCGTGGCTTTCCCTCCATCAGCCCGTTGCCGGGATGGGGGTGTGATGGCCGGCCGCCCTGGGTGCCATGGCAACATCCTAAGGCAGGGGTGGGCAAACTTTCTGACGCGAGGGCCACCGTGGGCTCTTACACTGGACCGGAGGGCCGGCACAAAAGCAACCTGACCATGCTGGCACTCTCCTCTTGGGCTACTGGGGAAGGAGTGGAGGGGAGAGCAAGAGAACCCTCCTCCGCTCTTCCGGCTCCGCGGGCCTGATGGAACAGCCGCACGGGCCGGATCCGGCCTCCCGCGGGCCGTAGTTTGCCCACGGCTGTTCTAAGGGCTGGTGACAGCGCAGCCGGGTCCCTAACAGCAGGGGGCACTCTCCCAGCCTTGAACTTCTTCAGCTTGGGGGGGGGGTTGTTAAGTGAGAAAGAGATGTATCTCATTGAAGCCAGAGATTTGGGGGGGGGGTGTCTTTGCTACTACAGTGAACAGTCCCACATCACCCTCTGTCCCCCCCAAACACACCCCCGTCCCCCACAAGCTCGTGTCCCTTTTATCGGCATCCCAATGTGCCAGGGACTTCCCCCCACAAGAGGCGCGGAGACACCCCACGGGTGTCTAGCCAGCCCTGAACCCCAAAAGCGGGAGCTGGGGCGCCGCCGAGAGCTGGCCTTGCCTAGGGGACCCGCCAGGCTTCTCGGCCGGAAGCTCAGATGCGGGCCGGCCTCGTGGGCAGAGCGCCTGGGCCTCATTTGGCTTTGCCCACCCACCCTCCACCGGGGGAGGAGGAACGGGATGAGCTCGTGCTAAATGGGCACCTGCTGTATCACCGCTCACCAACCGCGTGTCGTGTCGTGTCGTGTCGTGTCGTGTGCGTCCCCCACGCCCCCCACGAGGCAGAGGAAGCGCGATCAGCAGTCTCACCTGCGGCTTCTAAGGCTCTCCGCATCTCGTAGGAGTTCATGGTGCCGGACGCGTCCACGTCGATCTCCCGGTAGATCTTCTGCAATGGCAGGGGCAGGGCGGGGATGAGGACCCCGGTGCTGAGGGGCTGGTGTTCCAGCTCCCTTCCTCCCCTCCATCCCCCACCCCGTCAGGAGAATCGCTGTCCCTGCCTTCGGTAGCCGGTGGTACCTGGCCTCTCTCTAGGTGAGAACCCGCACGGCCAGCCGCCACCACCAGCTGCTGGAGGCCCGCGCTCACCTGGTACCTCTGAATCTTGGTCCAGAGGACGAAGAACTCCTTCAGGCCCAGCTTGCCGCTGCCGTCCGACTGCCTTCGGTTAAGGAAAGCCGCTGGGCGCTCTGGGGCCACCGGAGGGACACCTGCCTGCCCCCTGCACCCCGAGTGCTGATTGGTCTGGGGGGGGGTGCCGTGGGGACCCCGGATCCTGCCGAAAAGGAGCTGTCGGATGACATGCAGGGGGGTCAGGTGGATTCGGGGGGCATTCTTGGGGCCTTTTGGGAGGGGGTGACAGTGGCATCCGAGGGAAGGAAGGCCTACTCTTGCACGAATTACGTGCACCAGGCCTCTAGTATGGTGTATAACAGGGGTGGGCAAACTTCTTTTTTTAAATATATATATTTTTTATTGATATTTTACAGAGAGGAAGGGAGAGAGATAGAGAGCTAGAAATGTCGATGAGAGAGAAACATCGACCAGCTGCCTCTTGCACACCCCCTACCGGGGATGTGCCCGCAGCCAAGGTACATGCCCCTGACCGGAATTGAACCTGGGACCTTTCAGTCCACAGACCGACGCTCTACCACTGAGCCAAACCGGTTTCGGCAGGGTGGGCAAACTTTTTGACTCGAGGGCCACCACGGGTTCTTACACTGGACCGGAGGGGCCGGCACAAAAGCACGGATGGAGTGTTTGTGTGAATGGATATACATTCAAAGTAAACATCATTCCATAAAAGGGTACGGCCTGCTCTTTCAGCTCCGCGCGCTGGCCAGATAGAACAGCTGCACGGGCCGGATCTGGCCCGCGGGCCGTGGTTTGCCCACGCCTGGTATATGATGCCTGTCGCACACACTATGGTACATCCGCTGTGGATGGTATCGGTAAGACTTCTGGTCAACAGTAGGTCATTCGCCGTTAAGTTTCGAGGAAGTCGAAAGTTACACCGGGATTTTCGATGACGCGGGGGTCAGTGGCCCTCGTGGTTCAAGGGTCAAGTGTGTTTTCCTGGAGGAAGAAGTGGGAACCCACCCCAGTCCCAGGGACACGCCCACGGCCCTCTGAGCCCGGGGCCCGTCGCTTCCCCTCCCCCCGAGGTTACATGTTGTCCCCGCAGCAGCTGGCCTCCCCGGCGGGCCGAGTGGCAGGCTCTCTCTCTCTCTCTCTCTCTCTCTCTCTCTCTCTCTCTCTCTCTGCGGGGGGACGCGGCGGGCTCCCCAGCCCGTGTCCTCGGGGGCACGAAAAAGGATACGTCCAGCATGTCCACCATGATCTTGCAGGTCTCGATGCTGAAGCCGTCGGACTTGATATCTTGGCCTAGAAGACAAGGTCGGAGAGAGAGGGGAACCTCCGGCAGCCGCCCTGGCGAGAGAGCTCTGCACCGCGGCGGCGGCGGCAGCAGGGTGCTGGACCGCACCCTGGAGGAAAGGGTGTGAAATGGTGCATCAGCTACCGGCTCCGCCCGGGACAGGGCAGGGGGGCCTGCTCCGTGTATTCCCCTGGCAGTGGGGGCTCATCCTCGCCAGAGGGTGTTTATCCGTTGATTTTTAAAAATATATATATTTTATTGATTTTTTTACAGAGAGGAAGAGAGAGGGAGAGAGAGCTAGAAACATCGATGAGAGAGAATCATCGACCAGCTGCCTCCTGCACGCCCCCTACTGGGGATGCGCCCGCAACCGAGGTACATGCCCCTGACCGGAATCGAACCCGGGACCTTTCAGTCCACAGGCCGACGCTCTGTCCACTGAGCCAAACCGGTCTCGGCTCCATTGATTTTTTTTTTTTTTTTTTTTTTTTTAGGAAGAGAGGAAGGGAGAGGGAAAGACGGAGAGAAACATCGACGGGAGAGAGACACACATCGATTGGTGGCCTCCTGCACGCACTCCAGGGCCCAGGCCGGGGGCTGTGTGTGGGGCGTGGGCGGGGTGGGGGGCTGTGTGTGAGGTGGGTGGGGTGTGTGTGTGGGGTGTGGACGGGGGGCTGTGTGTGGGGCGTGGGCGGGGTGGGGGGCTGTGTGTGAGGTGGGTGGGGTGTGTGTGTGGGGTGTGGACGGGGGGCTGTGTGTGGGGTGTGGGCAGGGGGCTGAGAGTGGGGGGTGGGCAGCCAGGAGTCACCAGGCAGCTGGGACGAAGGCCACACTCAGAGCCCGGGGGGGAGAGGCCAGAGCAGGAGGCCAGGGCCCGGGTCCCCGCCCCCGGCCTCCATCTGCGGGGAAACAATGGGGCTGCAGTCAGCGGGGCTCCGGGCGCCGTCTGGAGAGCCCATGACCTCACCAGTCGGTCGGTGCCTGGCGGCCGCGGGGTGAACACCGCCGCCTTGCTCCCCCCAGAGTGGAGCGGGGAGGGCAGCACCGGGCCTGGGGGGAAGCCCGCCCCCCCTCCGATGGGAGCTGTGACCCCAGGAGCCCTCACCGCCCCGGGTCTGGTGGCCGCGGGGCGGGAGCCAGTGTCTCGGAGACCCCACTGGCCGGGGCTGCGGGCTCCGAGAGGGGGATCTGCTTGTCTCCGGGGCTGGTCCCCGCATTGCTGGGGGCGCCCCCCCGCTGCCTGCCGCTCAGGCCGGCCCAGGCTTCCCCCGTGTGCCCTGCTCCTGGGCTGCTGCCTTATACCCAAGGGGCACGCTCTGTGATCATCTGGGGGACAAACACATACCTGGGGGAGCCAAGTTACGGGAGCCCCGTGTGGCTCAGTGGTTGAGCATCAACCTAGGAACCAGGAGGTCAGGGTTCGATTCCCAGTGAGGGCACAGGCCCAGGTTGCGGGCTCGATCCCCAGTGTGGGATGTGCTAGGAGGCAGCCAACCCATGATTCTCTCTCATCATGGATGTCTCTATCCCTGCGACAATAAAATATTATCCAAAGACTTTTGACCGTGGGGGACTGGTGTGTGTGTGTGTGTGTGTGTGTGTGTGTGTGTGTGTGTGTGGTGTGTGTGTGTCTCCCCCTACTGGTCACCAGCAGGGCGTGAGGGTGCAGGCACAGCCGTAGGGACAGGGGATGGGGCGAGGCGGCCGCAGGGGAAGCATCGATCTGCACGGAGGGGGACTTACGCTTGGCCAGAACTCGTCTCAGGATGGTCTGCAGCTCGAAGGCGGAGATCTCGGCGTCCTGTGGGCACGCGATCAGGGCATCGTTACCGGTGCCGCCCTGGGTGCCGGCTCCGCCCAGCCCTGCGAGCCGTGCCCGGGGCCGGTCTCTGCGTGTGCACCCCCACCTGCCCCCCCAGATCTGCCGTGGGGGTGGCGGCCCAGCCCCTGGCCTAACACGCAGTCTCGGGGCGCACAATGCTCCGGGCGGTCCTCCCCGCTCTGCGTGGGAGACAGGGATGGTCTCGCCACTCCTCCCCCTGCGGCCTCGGACCCGGGCCCAGCGCTCTCTCAGGGCTCAGCGTCCCCCCGCCCCCCGCAAAGTAACGGGGGGCAAGCCCATTGACGAAGACGTAGGGAGGCTTTTCCTGGGAGCCGGGGGAGGAAGGAGGGCTGGAGAACGCTGCAGCCAGCAGAGGGGGGCCCCGTGGCTGAGGGGTTTCCGTAAGAAAAGGGGGGTCCAGCGCCCTGTTGGGAATGGCTGGCCTGGTCCATCCCCCCAGTATCTGTGTGGGGAGGAAGGGTGAGGGGCCGGGTTCCATGTCTCGGCCGGAGCGGACAGAGAAGGAATTAGAGCCACAGGGTGAGCGAGGCGGGAGGAAAAAAAGGCAGAGCGGAGGGACCCACCGCGGGCAGCGGTCTCGGGGGGCGTGGGCAGGAACCCGAGGTCCATTTGCAATCCCTCCCGGCTTCGATTCCGCCTGTTTCCCCTCCTCTCTATTGACTTATTTTTAAAAATATTTTAAAAAATACTTTTTTTTAATTGATTTTTTTACAGAGAGGAAGGGAGAGAGAGAGAGAGCTAGAAACGTCGATGAGAGAGAAACATCGACCAGCTGCCTCCTGCACACCCCCCACCGGGGATGAGCCCGAAACCAAGGTCCATGCCCTCGACCGGAATCGAACCCGGGAGCCTTCAGTCCGCAGGCCGACGCTCTATCCACCGAGCCACACCGGTTTTGGCTAAAAATATTTTTTTATTGATTTCAGAGGAGAAGGAATGGGGAGCGAGCGATAGAAACATCCATGAGGCCGAAACCGGTGTGGCTCAGTGGATAGAGCGTCGGTCTGCAGACTGAAAGGTCCCGGGTTCGATTCTGGTCAAGGGCATGGACCTTGGCTGCGGGCATATTCCCAAGTAGGGGGTGTGCAGGAGGCAGCTGGTCGATGTTTCTCTCTCATCGACGTTTCTAGCTCTCTCTCCCTCTCCCTTCCTCTCTGTAAAATATCAATAAAATATATTTATTGATATTTTATTGGTATTGATATTTTCGGGGATGTGCCCGCAACCAAGGTACATGCCCTTGACCGGAATCAAACCCGGGACCTTTCAGTCCGCAGACCGACGCTCTACCGCTGAGCCAAACCGGTTTTGGACAATAAATATATTGAAAGAAAGAAAGGAAGGAAGGAAGGAAGGAAGGAAGGAAGGAAGGAAGGAAAGAAAGAGAAAGAAAGAAAGAAAGAAAGAAAGAAAGAAAGAAAGAAAGAAAGAAAGAAAGAAAGAAAGAAAGAAACATCCATGAGGAGAGAACCATGGACCGGCTGCCTCCCGCACGCCCCACCCTGGGGAGGGAGCCCGCCACCCGGGCCTGGGCCCCGACGGGGAATCGAACCCGCTCCCCAGGGGCCGGGCTTCCTCTCCCCTCGACCCCGAGGTCTCCCTGAGGACGGGCCGAGCTCGGGGGACACCTACCTCCCCGGCCAGCTGGGCGAACAGCCTCCGGAACCCATCGTCAATGTCGTCCTCGCTGACGTCGATCTGGACGGCGAGACGCCGCGGAAATGAGGGACCGAGGGTGCCGCCCACGAGGTGGGACCCACGGGAAGCACCTGCCCCTCTCCCCACCACCGCCCTTCCCCTGTGAGTCTCCGGGGGTTGAGATAAAGGACGGTGTAAAAACTCCATTTTTTCCCCCCAGGGAAAGCCCACGATCGGGAGCAGAAACTCAGTAGGAAGGAGGGAGACTGATTCTCGCACGGGCGGCTGCTCGGACACTCGACTCCAGTGCGATTGGGACGGGGGGCCTGCTCGGGGGATCGGACCCCGGCCCGCGATCAGAGCCCCCGGGCCCTTCGGAACGGGCTGCCTCCGAGGCGTTTTTCCCCCCTCGGCTCTGGCCTTGTCTGTGGGTCCGTCCCAGCCCCCCAGGACCCGCCGCCACGGAGCCACTTTCCTCGGATGGAGAAAGCCAGGCCGGGAGGGAGGGAGGGAGAGAGGCGAGAATCGCACGCCCATCAGCCCAGCACCGCCCCGTCCTGCAAGCCCCGACGTGGGCTCCTCGCCCCAGCGGCTGGGGGGGGCCTCGGTTTCCAGCTGTGACCCCCCAAACACACCCGGCACCCTGGGGTGCCTTCCTGCCCCTCGGCTCCCGGGGTGGCCCCCGTACCTCTTCGAAGTCACCCTCGATCTCATCGTCGACCACCCTGGAAGGAAGGGAAGGGAGCTGCGTGTGACCGGGAGGGGCGTGGAGGGGGGGGGACATGCACGCTGCAGAAGGCACAGCTGGCGGGGGGCGGGGGGAGGTTGGTCTCGCTGCCCTGGTCCCCGCCACTGTCCCCTGGGGGGGAGATGCCCCGAGGGAAGCGCGGTGGCCGAGCCGCTGGGAGGGGGAGACCAGCTCCCCTGTTTCCTGGGCTGTGGTCATCGGAGAGCACCGTGCTCCCTCCCCTCCTCCCGCCCCCCCATTTTCCCTACCCCTACCCCTCCCACGGAGCCGGTGCTCGGGCAGCTGGCTCCCCGACCTCGGGACCCGCCTTTGGATTCCGTTCAAACACCCTCGGCCCGTGGATCTCCACGCGGAGACCCCCCCCCCCGGCCGACGCCGCTGCCCGTGGCTCCCCGGCTGCAGCGGGCAGGCCGCGTGGAGCCGTGGGTGACCCTCCGTGGTCAGTGTATCCCGGGCACCGTCCTGCTCCAGGTGAGGGCGTCCTTCCTCGGGCCCCTCGATCTTAAACTAGGCCCCCCAGAGTCCTCCTAGCCCAGGGGTCGGCAAACGCATCCGTCCGCAGAGCCGAATATCCACAGGACAACGGTGGACCTGTCTCCGGAGAGCCAAAAACCGACTTCTGCGCGTGGGCCACGAAGTTCCAATCGCACTGTACGTGCGCGTCCACACGTGGCGTTTTGTGGAAGAGCCACCCTCCCGGGGCCACAGAGCCGCCTGTGGCTCTCGAGCCGCCGTTTGCCGACCCCTGGGCTGAGGGACCTCCTGGTGCTGGCGGTTGGGATCGGAGTGAACGTCCCGGGGCCAGGAAGTCAGACACCTTTTGGGGGGGGGTCAGGGGTGTCCCACGGTGTGTGCAGGGGTGTGGGGGGCGTTCACCAGGGACAGCAGGAGAGTTGAGGGTCCGAGGCACCCCATAATGATGGGATGCTGTGGGCAGCTTGCCTGACACCGGCCACCACCCTGACCGTCCCGTGCGGACGCTGCCGTCTGCTCCGTGTCCCCCGTCCCCCGGGTCTGACGGGACGTCCTCGAGGGGGCGTCCCCCCGGCTCCCCCCAGGGCGGCAGGGACGGTCCCCCGCCCCCCGGCCGGCCGGCACCTACTGGTAGTCGGCCTTCTTCTCGGAGAAGACGCGCAGGCAGAAGTCGCCGTCCTTGTTGGGCTCGAAGGTGGACGGCACCACCACGTACTCGCCCGGCGGCAGCCGGAAGCGGTTGAGCACCTCCCGCAGGTTGATGTAGGTGTCCGAGCGCTCCCGCGCCCGCGTCGTCAGGAAGAACTTCTTGCTCAGGTGGACGCTGGTCTGGCCGTGCAGCTGGGGGGCGGACGGAGACAGAGGGGGGTGGAGGGGAGGGCGGGGCGGGCCGCCCCCCGTGTCTGTCTGTCTGTCTGTCTGTCCATGCAGCTGGGGGACGGACGGAGACAGAGGGGGGTGGAGGGGGGGGCGGGGCGGGCCGCCCTCCGTGTCTGTCTGTCTGTCCGTCCCTGCAGCTGAGGACGGGCTGCCCTCCATGTCTGTCTGTCTGTCTGTCTGTCCGTGCAGCTGGGGGGCGGACGGACAGAGGAGAGTGGAGGGGAGGGCGGGGAGGGCCGCCCCCCGTGTCTGTCTGTCTGTCCGTCTGTCTGTCCAACTGAGGGACGGGCCGCCCCCCTGTGTCTGTCTGTCTGTCTGTCTGTCCGTACAGCTGAGGGATGGGCTGCCCTCCATGTCTGTCTGTCTGTCTGTCCGTCCGTGCAGCTGGGGGAGGGACGGAGACAAAGGGGAGGGGAGGGTGAGATGGGCCGCCCCCATGTCTGTCTGTCTGTCCGTCCGTGCAGCTGAGGGACGGACGGACGGAGACAAAGGGGAGGGGAGGGCGGGCCGGGCCGCCCTCCGTGTCTGTCTGTCTGTCTCTCTCACAACGTTTAAGGGAAACAGCGACGTCCTGCCGACGCCACCGACCAAGGCCCCCCGAGGCCTCCGAGGCACCGGCTCCGGGCCCCCCCCCCCGGGCCCCTAAAGTGACTCTCGGGGGCGTCAGCGTCCACGTGGATGGGAGCGGGGCTCCCGCTCCGGGTCTGCATCATCCTCCCTTCAGGCTCATTTTAAAAAAATATGTGTTTAGCCGAAGCCGGTGTGGCTCCGTGGATAGAGCGTCGGTCGGCCTGCGGACTGAAAGGGCCCAGGTTCGATTCCGGTCAAGGGCATGTGCCTCGGTGGCGGGCACGTCCCCGGTGGGGGGGTGCGCAGGAGGAGGCTGGTCGATGTTTCTCTCTCATCGATGTTTCTAGCTCTCTGTCCCTCTCCCTTCCTCTCTGTAAAAGAATCAATAAAATATATTTAAAAAATAAAAATATAAAAAATATGTTTGTTGATTTCAGAGAGGAAGGGATAGACACACCCATGATGACAGAGAATCGTCCATCAGCTGCCTCCTGCACGCCCCCCACTGGGGATGGAGCCCGCGACCCGGGCCTGTGCCCCGACCGGGAATCGAACCCTGACCTCCCGGTTCCTACGTCGGCACCCAACCACTGAACCACACTGGCCGAGACTTCAGACTTGTTGTGAGGATGCACAGGGCTCGGGAGTAGCCTCCGGTGGCGGCCCCAGGACCAGAGATCGCCCGCCCAGAGCTCAGCCGCGCCCGGGGCAGGCGGCCTGGGTTTGCCCACGCTGCGCCCACACCGGCAGGCCCGGGGGGGCCTGACCCACGCCGCCAGGCACCTCGAGGGGCCGGGGACCAGGTCCTGCCACGTGCCGCGGGACCCCGAGCCGACGGTCTCAGCCGACACGAGTGGGCGACCCCGAGCCCCAGGGCCGGGGGTTGACGCCGGTCGGCCAGACGTACCTCCTCCGGGACCTGCAGGGAGAGAAGCCACGCTTACTTCCGACGCCCCGACGCGCACGGGGGAACCACGGGGGCACGGCCGCCCGGCGCTCCCTCCTCTGTAGCCCCTCTTCCTGGTCCCCGCCCCACCCGGGGTCCCCTCTTCCTGGGTCCCCGCCCGCACCTCGTAGATGCCGAAGCCGATGGTGTGCATGTCCTCCCCCATCTTGCGCCGCTGCCGCCGGTGCTTCTGGATGAGCCCCACCAGGAAGGTGCAGCCGCGCTCACCGTCCTCCTGGTCCTCGTCCTCCTCCTCCAGCTTGATGAGGTACTGGGGGTTCATCCAGAAGGTGTCTAAGGGACACACACCGGTCAGGGCGGGGCAGGCCCAGAGGGGGGCCTGGGGGGCGGCCGGCAGGGTGGGCCGGGCGATGGGGGGCGCCGTCTGAGTCCCTCAGGACCTGAGCTAGAACCTGCCCTGCGGTCGGTCCCCTCTCAGGGGTCAGCAGGCAGCGATGGGGGTGCGGGGGGCGGGGGTGAGGGGGGTGAGGGGGGTTGGGGTGTAGGGAGGGGCTCACTGGGGTAGTTCCGGCAGCCCCCCGCCGTGGAGCCGCGCCGCCAGCTGCCGTCCATCTTGGTGAGCTTCCACTTCTTGTAGCTGTCGGCCGTGAGCGTGTCGGGGGTCAGGTTGCAGATCTCCAGGCGGGAGTACTGCCTCAGGAAGTCGCCGAAGGACATCCTGGGGGGGGGGGGGCACCGGGTTACAGCCGGGCACCCCGCATCCGGACCGGGGCCCGCAGAGCCGCCGGGGGGCCGGACCCGAGGATGAGACGAGACGGCACACGGGCACACACACACACACACCAACACACACATCCCAACACACACACATGTACACACACACACACACACCAACATACACACACCCCAACACACACACACCCCCCAACACACACGCACCAACACACACACCAACACACACCAATACACACCAACACACACACACACACACACACACACACACACACACATAGGTCTATTGAGCCACGGGACCAGTTTCTTTTCTTTCTTTTTCTCTTTTTTGTTAATCCTCACCCTAAAATACTTTTCCCCATTAATAGTTACCGAGAGTGGAAGGAAGGGAGAGAGACACAGAGAGAAACATGGATGTGAGAGAGACACATCAAATGGTTGCCTCCTGCACACGCCCCGACTGGGGCCGGGGATGGAGCCTGCAACCCTGGTACATGCCCTTGACGGGAATCGAACCCTCGACCCTTCAGTCCGCAGCTGACACTCTAACGACTGAACAAAACCAGCCAAGGTCCAGGGACCAATTTCTTTTCTTTTTTCTTTTTAAATATATTTTTATTGATTTCAGAGAGTAAGGGAGAGAGATAGAAACATCAGGGATGAGAGCGAATCATCGATCGGCTGCCTCCTGCACGCCCCTTACTGGGGAGGATCGAGCCCACCACCTGGGCATGTGCCCTTGGCCGGAATCGAACCCGGGACCCTCCAGTCCACAGATGGGTGCCCTATCCACTGAGCCACACCGGCGAGGGCCAGGGGCCAGTTCCTTAAGGCGGGTTAAGAGGTGCCCGCTCCGCCGCCCCCGGGAGCTGCTCAGCTCGGAGGGGGACACCCTGCAGGGCTCTGAGAGTTCGTCCTGAACCCCCCGGGAAGGGCGGGCGTCGCTCCGTGCAGGGTCTCGTCGGGATTTAAAACCACAGACGGGGACCCCGGACCCCGGGGCCCTCGCCACGACCACCTCCCCGGCTGTCTGCCCTCCCGAGGCCCCGGCCCCCCTCTCACCAGAACTCGCCGTCCTCGTGGCGCCGGGTCAGCCTGTCCCGCACCTCGGGGTCCACCGTGTTCCAGTTGGGGCAGCTGGGAAACAGGCCCCGGGAGGCGCGTCAGACACGGACGACACGGGGCGACCGGCGACCTCTCCCCAGGGCCCCCCCAAACTGAACGCCCAGACCCCAGGAAGGGAGGGAGCTGACACACACACACACACACACACACACACACACACGCACGTGGCCACGGAGGTGTGCGGGGAGCGTGTGATTCATGGGAGGGAGAAGGGGGGGGAGAGAGAGAGAAACATCCAGGATGAGGCAGAGTCCCTGATCCGCTGCCTCCTGCACGCCCCCCAACTGGGGGATCCAGCCCCCAATCCGGGGCACGTGCGCCGACGGGCATCGAACCCGTGACCTCCTGGTTCACAGGTCGACGCTCGGCCGCTGAGCCACACCAGCCGGGCCCTGGCAGCATGCACCCCCCCAGCCCTACCTGCACCCCTCTTCCCCCAGAGCCCCTGGCAGCACCCCCCAGCCCCAGCTGCGCCCCCTCTTCCCCCAGAGCCCCCTGGCAGCACCCCCCAGCCCCACCTGCACCCCTCTTCCCCCAGAGCCCCCTGGCAGCACCCCCCAGCCCCACCTGCACCCCCTCTTCCCCCAGAGCCTACCGGCAGCACCCCCCAGCCCCACCTGCACCCCCTCTTCCCCCAGAGCCTCCCGGCAGCACCCCCCAGCCCCACCTGCACCCCCTCTTCCCCCAGAGCCCCCTGGAGCACCCCCCCAGCCCCAGCTGGACCCCCTCTTCCCCCAGAGCCCCCTGGAGCACCCCCCCAGCCCCACCTGCACCCCCTCTTCCCCCAGAGCCTCCCGGCAGCACCCCCCAGCCCCACCTGCACCCCTCTTCCCCCAGAGCCCCCTGGCAGCACCCCCCAACCCCAGCTGTACCCCCTCTTCCCCCAGAGCCCCCTGGCAGCACCCCCAGCCCCAGCTGTACCCCCTCTTCCCCCAGAGCCCCCCGGCAGCACCCCCCAACCCCAGCTGTACCCCCTCTTCCCCCAGAGCCTCCCAGCAGCACCCCCCAACCCCAGCTGTATCCCCTCTTCCCCCAGAGCCCCCTGGCAGCACCCCCCAACCCCAGCTGTACCCCCTCTTCCCCCAGAGCCTCCCAGCAGCACCCCCCAACCCCAGCTGTACCCCCTCTTCCCCCAGAGCCCCCTGGCAGCACCCCCCAGCCCCACCTGCACCCCCCCTTCCCCCAGAGCCCCCTGGCAGCACCCCCCAGCCCCCCCTGCACCCCCTCACTTGTCATTCCACTTCCCCATCCACTCCACCTCGCCCCACGGGTTCCGGATGCGGATGAGTTTCTCCAGGCTGCCTCGGCTCTCCACCTGCAGAGGGGAGGGAGGGAGGGAGGGAGGGAGGGAGGGAGGGAGAGAGGGAGGGGTGACGTTCGAGCCAGGCCTGGGGGTTCTCGGGCCCTAAGCCGCCTCCTTGAGCCAAGGGCGTTGAGCCCATGTAATAAGGGGGCGGAGAGAGTGGGGGTGTCCACAGAAAGGCGGGGGGCCCCTCTGCCGCCCGCTGTGCCGGCTCTCAGGACTCTGCGTGGACCCCAGACCTCTGAGCCCCCGTCTGACCGGCTGTCACAGGAGCTCGGAGGCTGGTGACACGCGGCGGGCGCGTGGAGGTTGGTTGAGTCCTGGCTGGGGGGTGGGGGGCACTCTACAAGGGGTTTTGGGGAGACCTACAGGGGTCTGAAGGGTCCCAGGTTCGATTCCGGTCAAGGGCATGGACCTTGGTTGCGGGCACATCCCCGGTGGGGGGTGTGCAGGAGGCAGCTGGTTGATGTTTCTCTCTCATCGATGTTTCTAACTCTCTCCCTCTCCTTTCCTCTCTGTAAAAAAATCAATAAAATATATATATTTAAAAATAAAAAGATACGCATGGGGGGCAGTGGGGAGGGTAAAACAAACACTCAAGGTGAAGAGAAAAGCTCTGGGCATACGAGAGAGGCCTGGGTTTGACAGTAGGATGTTTAATAATTAATAATTAATAATAACAGCAGCAGCAGCAGCTAGGACAGCTGCGCACGGAGAGACGACGTCCCAGGCGCGGTCTGAGCGCCAGACGCACAGCAACGTGGCCGACTCGCCACGACAGCCTGACAATGGCCACCCTCCTCTCTAACCTCACGATGGGGAAAGGAAGGGGCAGGGGTTCAGCGACTCAGCCCGAGCCCGGACCACACCGCTGGCCAGGGGCGGCGCCAGGGTTGCACACCGAGTGAAAGCAAGCCCTCGAGAGGGTGCAACACGCTAGACAGAGGGGAGTGCCCTCTCTTGTTCGCGGGACCCCAAGAGTAAGGGGGTTCTAAAAACACGCAAAGTCCCGGCGCTGGGCAAGCTCCGAGCCTGCGGCCGGCAGGGGACAGCAGAGGGCAGCAGAGAGCAGCAGAGGACAGCAGGGGGCAGCAAAGGGCAGCAGAGGACAGCAGAGGACAACAGGGGGCAGCACTGGGCAACAAAGGGCAGCAGAGGACAACAGGGGGCAGCAGAGGACAGCAGGGGGGCAGCAAAGGGCAGCAGAGGACAGCAGGGGGCAGCACTGGGCAGCAAAGGGCAGCAGAGAGTAGCAGAGGACAACAGGGGGCAGCAGGGAGCAGTAGAGGACAACAGGGGGCAGCAAAGGGCAGCAAAGGGCAGCAGAGGACAACAGGGGGCAGCAAAGGGCAGCAGAGAGCAGCAGAGGACAACAGGGGGCAGCAAAGGGCAGCAGAGAGCAGCAGAGGACAGCAGGGGGCAGCAGAGGGCAGCAGAGAGCAGCAGAGGACAACAGGGGGCAGCAAAGGGCAGCAAAGAACAGGAGGGGGCAATAGAGGGCAGGAGGGCAGCAGGGGGCAGCACCGGGGCACCGACGTTCCAGAAAGGACCAGCCAGGACACCCCGCGAGTCCTGCCTGGACCTCGGGAACTCGGCCCACCCTCCCAGCCCTCCCCACCCCGGGCAGTCACGGCCAAAGGGAGCCTGGGCCTTTGGGCTCGAGAGCCGCCCCCCGCAGAGCCCCCCCTAGCAGGGCCTTACCTCCTCGGCGCCCGTGACGGAGTACGCGTGCCCCTTCACCAGCTTCTGGTAGGTGACGGCCTCCGAGTCCGCCATGCTGGTGATCTGGAAACAGAGCGAGGGGTAGGGGGGGTGTCAGCCGGTTGTAGGGCCCCCAGCCTGCCCCCATCCCTCTCCCGTCGCTCACTGGGCCTCGGGTGCGGCACCTGCAGCCTCTCTCCCCTGCAGCAGCCCCCCTAGGGGGTGGACACCCACGGGGACGCGTGCACGGTGCGTGCACAGGTTTCTGCGGATTTGGGGGGCCGGGGAGGACACCCCAGGGGGAGGGGAGCCGCCGGGCTGGTATGAGGACAGGGCTCCTCAGCCAGGAGCCCCGGGGCAGGGAGGGGGGGACGCCAGCTGGGCTCCGGGCCCTGCAGATGGGGGGCGGGTGGGGGGCTTGGGGGGTGATCCAGCCGAGGGCAGGGGCTCAGAGGGGACCTGTGGTCTCGGGGTGGCGGTTCACAGGCGGCTGAGAGTGCCAAGCGGGCCGGAGAGGGACGGGCCCGGAGGCAAGGCATCACCCACCCCGTCCCTTGTCCCCGAGGCAGCCTGGCTGTTGCCTAGCAACCCCTGGGTCCCCGGGGATGGACCAGGCCGGGCTGGGGCGGCACATGGTGGGGCAGTGGGTCCTGCTGGGGGCGCACTGCAGCCCGAGCAGACGGGGCCGGGCCAGAGCGGCAGGGTGGTGGGGTGTGGGGGAGCAGGGGGAGCGGGGAAGGGGGGGCCCTCACGTCGATGGAGCAGCCGAGGAGGGAGCCCTTCTGCAGAGCCTTCTGGATGATGCGGAACAGGTCGGCGGGGGCCTTCCTCAGCTCGTACCACTCGGCGATGCCCCCCGTGAAGTCCTCGAAGCCCTCGGTGGTGGCGCCCCCCGACAGCGCCTCGTAGCACCCGTTGATCCTGCGGGAGGGGGAAGGGGGTGCTGATGCCTCCGGGTGCTCCACGCCTCCCGGTGCTCCCCTCTTCCCCGCTGTTGCCTAGCAACCCCTGGGGGCCTTCATGGGCGCGGGACCCTCTCTGCTCGGGTGCCCCTGGCCTCGCCCCCACCCGAGGGTGCCCCGGAGGGCGAGGCGCCGTCTCCACGGCTACCGGTCCCCCCCCCCCCCCCCCCCCGAGCTTGGGAAGGTGCTTTGTTGTTGTTGTTTACTTTTTAAAAAAAAAATATATATATATATATATTTTATTGATGTTTCACAGAGAGGAAGGGAGAGAGAGAGAGAGAGAGAGCACCAGCCTGCGGACTGAAAGGTCCCGGGTTCGATTCCGGTCAAGGGCACAGGCCCGGGTTGTGGGCTCGTTCGCCAGTGGGGGACTTGCAAGAGGCGGCTGACCCATGATTCTCTCTCTTCATGGATGTTTTTCTCTCTCTCTCTCCCTCTTCCTTCCTCTCTGAAACCAATATATATAAATGCACTGTGGCCCGGACCGGTGTGGCTCAGTGGATAGAGCATCCGCCTGCGGACTGAAGGGTCCCGGGTTCGATCCCGGGTCAAGGGCATGGACCTTGGTTGCGGGCACATCCCCAGTGGGGGGCGTGCAGGAGGCAGCTGATTGGTGATTCTCTCTCATCATGGATGTTTCTATCTCTCCCTTTTCCTTCCTCTCTGAAACCAATTTTTTAAAAAATTATATATATATATATAGCCTGTGGATTGAAGGGTCCAGGGTTCGATCCCGGTCAAGGGCATGGACCTGGGTTGTGGGCACATTCCTGGTGGGGTGTGTGCAAGAGGCAGCTGGTCGATGTTTCTCTCTCATCGATGTTTCTATCTCTCTATCCCTCTCCCTTCCTCTCTGTAAAACACCAATAATATATATATATATATATATATATATATATATATATATATATATATATATATTTTAAAAAATGCTCTGTGGCCAGCCAGGGCATCGCAGGCCCTCTGGAGGCCGGCACACACGGCGCCCGCGGTGGCCGCGGCCTCGGGGTCTCGGCAGTGGCGTCAGGCGGCCTGGGAATGGTTCCTGCCATTCTCCGAATCCAGGGCAGCTCGGGGGGGCCGGGGGGGGGGCTGGCACTGCCACGGGGCCCGCCACGGGGCACTCACTTGGCGTAGGCCTTCTCCAGCAGCGCGCTCCAGAACTCGCCGCCCTCGGCCGAGTGCACGAACAGCAGCTCCCCGTCCTTGGTGGGCAGCAGGTCGTCCACCACCACGTCCACCCACTCGCCGTACTGCCAGAACTGGGCACGGGGAGGGGGGGGCGCTGGAGCAGCCGGGACAGCCTCCCACTCCCCCACCCCCCACCCCTCTCCTTTCCCCTACAAAACCTGGCACAGCCTCCCTTCCCAGCCCCCTCCTGCGGGCAGGTCCCCCCACCCACACCCCCCCACCACATCCCGCCCTCGCTTTCACAGACGCTCCCGGGGGCCAGCGGGAAGGGGCAGGGGGCGGCTCCCCCACGGGGAGGGGGGGGCCCCTCAGGCTGCAGATGATGCCTTTCCAACCCCCAGATGGCTCCCTGAGCTCCCGATCCACCTCCCTCCTCGCCCGACCCGGCCCCGCGGCCGCCCTCACAGGCAGGAGCTGGCACGAGCTCTCTGCTGGTTCTCTGTCCTTAGCAAACAGCACTGCTTGCCGAGACCGGTGTGGCTCAGTGGATAGAGCATCGGCCTGCAGACCGAAAGGTCCCGGGTTCGATTCCGGTCAAGGGCACGTGTCTTGGATGCGGGCACATCCCCAGTAGGGCGTGTGCAACAGGCAGCTGGTTGATGTTTCTCTCTCACCGATGTTTCTAACTGTCTATCTCGCTCCCTTCCTCTCTGTAAAAACTCAATAAAAATATTTAAAAAAACAAAACAAAAAAAACACACAAAAAAACAGCACTGCTTACGGGTGTATGCCAGCCCTGGGCACCAGGCTCTCGGACACACCAGGGGACCTGCCCCCAACCCCAAGGCCTGCCCTCAGCCCCCAGGCCAGCCGTGGGCAAACTACGGCCCCCCGCGGGCCGGATCCAGCCCATTCAGCCCGTGCGGCTGTTCTGTCCGGCCCGCGGAGCCGAAAGAGCAGAGGAGGGCTCTCTTGCTCTCCCCTCCGCTCCTTCCCCAGCAGCCCAAGAGGAGAGTGCCAGCATGGTCAGGCTGCTTTTGTTCCGGCCCTCCGGTCCAGTGTAAGAGCCCACGGTGGCCCTCGAGTCAAAAAGTTTGCCCACCCCTGCTCTAGGCCCTGCTCCCACCCGGGACCTGCCCCCAGCCCCCAGACCCTGCCCCACCCCAGGCCCTGTGGGAAGAGGCTTGGACCAGCCGCTAAGCTAGTCCCCTAGGTTAATTCCCTAAGCTAGTTCCCTAAGCTAGTTCCCTAAACTAGTTCCCTCGGTGAGTTACCTGGAAGTGGAAGATCCCCGCGTAGTCCTCCTGGAAGCTCTGGTCTAACGGGACGACCCGGGCCAGCACTTCCTGGTTCAAGGTGAGGGAGGCGATGGCGGCCAACAGCCAGCAGTCACCTGTGGGCACAGCGCGCGGCGCTCTCACCGGAGGGTCTGCGTGGGTGGGTGCGTGGGTGCGGGGACCGAGGGCGGCTGGTCCCGCCGCTGCCCCTGCACGCCCCGGCCCGGCCGGCCGAGGGGGGCTGTCAGGAGGGGGGCTGGGGTGGGGGGCCCCGGAGGCAAGGAGGGGGACAGTGTTCTGCGGGGACAGTAGCTGGTGGTGGCGGGAGAGTTCCGTTCTGAGACCCAGAAGCGTGTGGCTGCAGGCCGTGTCCTCACCCTGATGGGCCCGGGGTGAGGAGCCATGGGGTGAGGAGTCCACGGGGCGGCGGTGGGCATCCGAGAACGCCGGGGCCAAAGGTAAGATTGGGCGAGAGGAAGAGGCGTGAGGGGTGGGAGGTGGTCGAAAGCTGTACCTCTTTTGCCGATCATTTACCCTCTTTTTTAAAAAAATATATATTTTATTGATTTTTTTTTTTTTTTTTTTTACAGAGAGGAAGAGAGAGCGACAGAGAGTTAGAAACATCGATGAGAGAGAATCATCCATCAGCTGCCTCCTGCACACCCCCCACTGGGAATGTGCCCGCAACCAAGGTCCATGCCCTTGACCGGAATCGAACCTGGGACCTTTCAGTCCGCAGACCGACGCTCTAGCCACTGAGCCAAACCTGTCAGGGCTGGGCCACTTTTTAAGAGGGTAAATGAGCTGAAACCGGTGTGGCTCGGTGGATAGAGCGTCGGCCTGCGGACTGAAAGGTCCCAGGTTCGATTCCGGTCAAGGGCATGTACCTTGGTTGCAGGCACATCCCCAGTAGGGGGTGTGCAGGAGGCAGCTGGTCGCTGTTTCTAACTCTCTGTCCCTCTCCCTTCCTCTCTGTAAAAATAAATCAATAAAATATATCTTTTTTTAAAAAACGTGGCCCATGCCCTCGGCTAGAGTCAACATCGTAAAAATGCCACTTCCTCTTAAGGCAGTCTCTAAATGTAATGTTTGTGTGTGTGTGTTTTTAAAATTTGGAACTCGGCCGATGCTAACGTTTATAAATAGGAGAAAACGAAACACGAAGGAAGCATCGCCAGAAAAATCCTCAAAGGCAACGGCGTCTGCCTCTCAGATATTCCGAACACGCAAAGCCGGGGGGGTTGAGACCGTGCCCGACTTGTGGGTAAGGTAAGGTGACCAGGCGCCCCGCTTTTGACGGGACAGTACCCATTTTTTTTTAAAATATTTTTAATTGATATTTTACAGAGAGGAAGGGAGAAAGATAGAGAGCTAGAAACGTCGATGAGAGAGAAACATCGACCAGCCGCCTCTTGCACACCCCCTACCGGGGATGTGCCCGCAGCCAAGGCACATGCCCTTGACCGGAATCGAACCCGGGACCCTTCAGTCCGCAGACCGATGCTCTACCACTGAGCCAAACCGGTTTCGGCGACAGTACCCATTTTTAACAATCTGTCCCGCGTCCCGCGGCGTTTTAAAAAAAGTCCCGATTTTTAAAGAAAAATCGGGACTTTTTTTAAAACGCCGCGGGACAAATTGTTAAAAATCGGGACGTCTGTCTGGTCTCCTTAGCGTCAGGACACAGGTGAACAGCACAGACCGGAGGCCCCAAACCAGCTCCCCACGCAGGAATGAGGGAAGATAGAGGATTCACACACAGAACCGGACACAGCTGAGGAGGCACTTTCGGAAAAAAAAAAAAAAAATCAAGTTATAGCTCATTGTGTCCCGGGCCAAGTTCGAACTGGGGTAATATTTAGCTACAAGCATTTAACATCATCTACCTTAAATGTAGATTTTATTTTATTTATTTGTTTTTTAAAATATGTTTTATTGATTTTTTTTTACAGAGAGGGAGAGAGAGGGACAGAGAGTTAGAAACATCGATGAGAGAGAATCATCGATCAGCTGCCTCTTGCACACCCCCCACTGGGGATATGCCCGAAACCAAGGCACGTGCCCTTGACTGGAATCGAACCCGGGACCCCTCAGTCCGCAGACTGACGCTCTGTCCACTGAGCCAAACTGGTTTTGGCGGCAAATATATATTTTATGATAGTCACAGAAGCACGATAGATTCTAGACTCTTGTATCATTTGCATATGCGTTACATGCTTATGTATTGATGTCACATGTTTTAAGGTATTAGGATCTTGTGTTTACATTAGGAATGGCATTATCGATGTAATCATTTGCATGAGTCCACGAACATTCCAGAAGAGACTGGTGGAGAGTTCTCTTATAACAGGCCGTGGGCAAACTACGGCCCGCGGGCCGGATCCGGCCCGTGCGGCTGTTCTCTCCGGCCTGTGGAGCCGAAAGAGCGGAGGAGGGTTCTCTTGCTCTCCCCTCCGCTCCTTCCCCAGCAGCCCAAGAGGAGAGTGCCAGCGTGGTCAGGTTGCTTTTGTTCCGGCCCTCCGGTCCCGTGTAAGAACCCACGGTGGCCCTCGAGTCACAAAGTTTGCCCACCCTTGCAAACGAACCCTGCTGGCCGTGGCTGAGCCCAGAGGTGGGCGTGGTCCCCGGAGACACCCGGATGGCCACCTGCCCCCGCGGTCCGTCTCCATCATCGGCCCCCCGGACACCCCCGGGGGCTGCTTCCTGTTCGGTCCCCGCAAAGACCGGCCCTCGCCGGCTCCACATCCCTCACCTGCCCACACCGCCCCCCCAACCCCAGCCTCCAGCCCCACCCTCGTGGGTTCCCCCTGCCAGCCTGGGCTCCTGGCTGCCCCCCCAGGCCCTGTGCAGAGAGTGTTCCTCCAGCCGGCCCCGAGGGGTCACCCCGCCTGCACACCCTGCTCCCCTTTCTCTCCTCTCATCTCACTGGGGAGGAAACCGAGACCCGGGAGGTGCCACACGGCCACTTTAGGCCGCTTGGGCCCGGGGAGCGACAGATCGTGGTGCCTGGGGCAGGGTGGGGCGGGGTGGGGCGGAGTGGGGGCTGTTACTAAGGTGGGAATGGGGGGGTGTGGGGAGCCACAGAAGGGCTGTGGCCTGCTGAGGCCACAGTCTCACTGCTGAGAAGGGAAGGGGCGGTGGTGTCGGCGATGAGTCAGTGCCGAGGACCGAGGCCGATGAGTCGTCCACACAAAGGAACGGATCACAACTCGGGGTGCAGCCCTTCCCCCGGCCCCAGGCCTGAGGGAGCCTCATTCTGGACGGCGGACACCTGTCCCCTTCACTTCCCTCCCCCGAGGGCCGGGCCAGGGAGCCCGAGAGCCGCCCCCCTCCCCACCCTGGGGTGAACTGGCTTTGAGGTCTCCCCCCCCCCGGGCTGTGGGCCTCGGGAATTCCCCTCTGGTCTCCTGCCAACCCCCCAAACCCCCATCTCCCTTCCCTCTCATCCCCCCGGAGCTGAGCCAGCCCTGGGCCACCTGCGGAGACCCCCCCCTGGCCACTCTGCTCACGTGCCAGGGCCCCCTGGACGCTGGCAGGGGGGGCGGCGAGCGCCCCAGAGGAAGTCCCCGCCCTCCCGCCCGGAGCCCAGGCTGGGTGACCGCGGCTGATGAGTCACCGGGGCTGTCCCGCCCTCGGCTGCTGGTATTGCACGCCTGGCAGCGGCCCGGGAGCGGGGACCCGAGCCGGAACCCCACCCTACCCCTCCACCCCCATCACGACGCATTTACACCAGCGGCCGAGGAGCGAGAGGGGTGCCCCCCTCACACCCCATCCCGGCGGGAAGGTGGCTGCTCACAGAGGCTAGCCACGGGCACCCTCTACATGCAGCCGACCCGACCGAACCGACCGACCGACCGACCGACCGACTGACCGAGCGACCAACCGACTGACTGACCGACCGACCAACTGACCGACCGATCGACCGACCGACCGACCGACTGACCGACCGGGTTGACAGAGTCACTTCCCGAGGTCACAGCTTTCACCTGCCAGGAACTGAACTGTGACCTCCT
>OZ004721.1:4768972-4815880 GCA_963924515.1 Vespertilio murinus
AAGAGGCAGCTGGTCGATGTTTCTCTCTCATCGACGTTTCTAGCTCTCTATCTCTCTCCCTTCCTCTCTGATAAAATATCAATAAAATATATTTTAAAAAATAAAAAATAAAAAAGTCGACTCTCCAAAGGAATCTGTCGTTGTGCTGTTGGTATCTGGCTCTGTGGACTCATGAGTTTGCCGACCCACTGGGTTAGGAGACTGTCTCTAGATGCGGCAGGAAGGCGAGCCGGCAGCAGCTACAGGGGAGGAAATCTGAGAGAGAGCTCTCACTGCCCGAGAGAGGCCAGAGGAAGTGGTGACTCATGCAGGCGGCATCTGCTCCAGCGGGGAGGCCCCTCTGGAGTGGGGTGGGGGGTGAGGGGGATGGATGGGCGGGGAGGAAGCTGCTTTTAAGAGAAGAGAATGCCTTTACTGTCTCCATCACACCAGCCAACACTTTCCTAGTCCTTTTTTTTTTTTTTTTTTAAATGTATTCTTATTGATTTCAGAGAGGAAGGGAGAGGAAGAGAGACAGAAACGTCGATGGTGAGAGAGAATCACGGATCGGCCGCCTCCTGCACGCCCCACCCTGGGGAGCGAGCCCGCACCCCGGGCCTGTGGCCAGTCCGGGAATCGAACCGTGACCTCCTGGTTCACCGGTTGACGCTCAACCCCTGAGCCACGCCGGCCAGCCTAGTCCCTTTTTAAAAAAAAAAATTTTTTTTTATTGATTTTACACAGAGAGGAAGGGAGAGGGATAGAGAGTTAGACACGTCGATGAGAGAGAAACATTGACCAGCTGCCTCTGGCAACATAGGTACGTGCCCTTGACCGGAATCGAACCTGGGACCTTTCAGTCCGCAGGTCGACACTCTATCCACTGAGCCAAACCGGTTTCGGCTAGTCCTTTTTTAAAAAAAAAACAAACAAAACAAAAACGAAAACAAAACTACATGCACTATATATATATATATATATATATATATATATATATATAGGACGTCCGAGGCGTCTTGGCACGTGCACCTCCCTCCCATCATGCACCGCAGCTAACGACCGTGCGGCCCCGTCGGTCCGTTAGCGTAAGAGACGCACGCACAGCGCTGGTGCGGGACGGTGAGAGGGGGACGGTGGGGGGCGGCCGGAGTCCCCCCGCCTCCCGATGAGGGGCTCCCCTTTTCCTGGGCCTTAAAAACCGTTTTCGCACCTCAGGTGAGCGTGCCCTCCCGCTGATATCACGGTCGGGGGGTGGGGGGGTGGGAGGTGGTGGGTCCGTGGCCAGGGCGCGTGCAAGGACCAGCCCAGGAGTGCATAGAGGTTTTAACAAGACGCCTAGCAGAAAAGGGTTTTTAAAAAATGATCATTTAAAGCCGCCAAGACTGGTGTGGCTCAGTGGTAGAGCGCTGGATTGCGGACTGAAAGGTCCCGGGTTCGATTCCGGTCAAGGGCATGGACCTTCGTTGCGGGCACATCCCCAGTGAGGGGTGTGCAGGAGGCAGCTGGTCGATGATCCTCTCTCAGACTGGGAGGCTAACGCTGCCGGCACTGACCTGCCCAGGGGCTGTCCCCAGGCTAACTCACCCACCGGGGCTAACTTACCCACGGGGGCTAACTCACCTGGTTAACTCACCCACTGGGGCTAACTCACCTGGTTAACTCACCCAGCAGGGCTAACTCACCTGGTTAACTCACCCACCAGGGCTAACTCACCTACCGGGGCTAACTCACTCTCTGGGGCTAACTCACCTGGTTAACTCACCCACCGGGTTAACTCACCTGGACTAACTCACCCACCGGGGCTAACTCACCCACCAGGGCTAACTCACCCACCGGGGCTGACTCACCTGGTTAACTCACCCACCGGGGCTACCTCACCCACCAGGGCTAACTCACCCACTGGGGCTAACTCACCTGGCTAACTCACCCACCGGGGCTAACTCACCTGGTTAACTAACCCACTGAGGGTAACTCACCTACCAGGGCTAACTCACTGGGGCTAACTCACTCACCGGGGCTAACTCACTCACCAGGGCTAACTCACCTGGTTAACTCACCCACCGGGGCTAACTCACCTGGTTAACTCACCCACCGGGGCTAGCTAACTCACCTGCACTAAGGCCCACGCCTGGACTAAATGAACACCGACCTCGAAGCTCTCCGGCCTCTGAGCAGGAACAGACAGAGGCCTGAAGATCCGGCCCAGGCAAGCCCGCGGCGTCCGCAGCACGTGGAGGGGCCGCGATTGCCCCGGTGGGTGAGTTAGCCCTGGTGGGTGAGTTAGCCCGGTGGGTGAGTTAACCAGGTGAGTCAGCCCCGGTGGGTGAGTTAGCCCTGGTGGGTGAGTTAGCCTAGGTGAGTTAGCCCTGGTGGGTGAGTTAACCAGGTGAGTTAGCCCGGTGGGTGAGTTAACCAGGTGAGTCAGCCCCTGGCAGGTCAGCGCTGGCCGGCAGCGTTGGCCTCGCAGTCCAGGCTGAGTGGACTCCGGAGCCCCCACTGAGGTGCCCAGGACCGGGGCTTCCATCTCCGGTGGGTGGGGGAGGCGGAGGGAGGTGTGTGTGTTCTCAGCCAGGAACGCGCCCGGCATCTGAGGAATCTGAGGGGCTGAGCTCCCACCGACAGCTGGGCTCCGCCCGCCCCGCCCTCCGCCCTGGTCACGGGTCTCCTTGAACGCATTCCTCCCTCTCCACCCCTCCCATCCCTGCCGCCCCAGGGTGCCCACCCGTGACTCACAGCCGCCCTCCCTCCCCCAGGCCCCGCTGTGGAATCTCACCCCGGGGTAACCACACAGCCTGGCATCAGCCGTCCGCTCTGCTTCCCCCGCGCCCCCCTCGCCGTGCCAGGACCTCCCCGGGCCTCGGCGCCCTCACCTGTGAAACGGGCACCCAGCTGACCCTCCAGTAACCCGGGGGGTCGGGACACTGGCCCGGCACCGCTGGAAAATCTGACTCTCCCCCCCCCCCCCCCAAACGCAGCTGCTGCTAGGTTACCGATACCATACATAGTCTCATGACTCGTATTTTGTCTGTGATGCGCGCCTTATATACTGGATTCTTACAATCACGTAAGCCGGAGAAAGTAAGATGTTACTAAAAAGAAAAAAATCAGAAGGAAGAGAAGATAGGTCGGTAGCACTGGGCCTGTTCATTAGAAACAGTATCTGTGTGGACACGTTTCAATCTGTGTCGTGTTGGAGGGTCAGCTGTAAGCGGGCCACCTTCGCGCTCTGTCCCCACCGCATGGTGTCTGGCCCAGGCGTGGGCAAACTTTTTGACGTGAGGGCCACGGGACCGGAGGGCACACGGGCCCGGAGGGCCGGCACAAAAGCAGCCTGACCACGCTGGCACTCTCCTCTTGGGCTGCTGGGGAAGGAGCGGAGGGGAGAGCAAGAGAACCCTCTGCTCTTTCGGCTCCGCGGGCCGGAGAGAACAGCCCCAGAGGGCCGTAGTTTGCCCACGGCTGGTCTGGCGAGTAGGATGCCCTCAATCAATACCAGCTCTTATCCCTTGGAGTATCAGAGCCTCTCTCTCGGTGGGGGCCGAGAGGAGGTGCCCTTCAAGATGACGACTAGTAGCAGCGCAGGGTGGGGAACCTCCGGCCCCAGGGCCATCCAAGGCCCACGCAACCCTCCGGCGGGCCCCGCCACGGCGTGCGTTCGGGGGGAGTTGATGGGAGGTCTGGCCAAACGCAGCGGCTCCTGTGGAAGCCGATGGCTCTGCGTGGCCCCACAGCGATGCCGTGAACGTCCAGACGGCCCTCGGCGGAGAAAATGTCCCCCATCCCGGCCTCCTGGGATCAGCGGGCGGGAAGGGACGGCAGAAGCAAGGTTTCGGCCTCTCGGAGTAAACAGGATGGGTGCTCTGGCGACCAGGGGCCGGGTTTATGAGTGAGGACGAGCCGGACAATGGAGGGCGGAGTCTATGATAGGGTGACCCCGCGTCCCAGTTTTCAGTGATTTGTTGTCCCGGCGGGACGAGGGACAAATTGTTAAAAATCTGGACTGTCCCGCCAAAAGTGGGACTTCAGGTCACTTTAATATATATATATATATATATATATATATATATATATATATATATATTATTGACTTTTTACAGAGAGGAAGGGAGAGGGATAGAGAGTTAGAAACATTGATGAGAGAGAGTCATCGATCAGCTGCCTCCTGCACACCCCCTTCTGGGGATGTGCCTGCAACCAAGGTACATAAACTTGACCGGAATCGAACCCGGGACCCCCTCAGTCCGCAGGCCGACGCTCTATCCACTGAGCCACACCGGTTTCGGCTGGAATATATATATATATTTTTAAATTTTATTTATTTTTTTACAGAGAGGAAGGGAGAGGGGATAGAGAGCTAGAAATGTTGACGAGAGAGAATCATCGACCAGCTGCCTCCTACACGCCCCCCACTGGGGATGTGCCCACAGCCAAGGTACATGCCCTTGCCTGGAATCGAACCCGGGACCCCTCAGTCCGCAGGCCGACGCTCTATCCACTGAGCCACACCGGCTTCGGCCCGTCTATGAGAATCTTAAAGACTGGTCCCCAGGTTTCTCCTGGGCCACAGAAGCTCAGAGCTCCCTACAGAGGTGCAGACCCCCGGCTGCTCCCACCCCGCGGGCTCTGCACCTAGCGAGACGTCAGAGCTCCGCCTCGGGGTGCGTCTCCCCGAGAGAGAGAGGAGCGTCCGGCTGCGGTGGGCGCTGCCTCGCTCTGTTGTGATGCCAGGACGACTCCTCTGGCAAACACCGAGCAGCCGGCTGCGCTCACTTCCTCCCCGAGCCAGGGTTTTTTCCTCTTCCCTCACCCTGAGTCACCGTCCCTGCCCCTGCACCCCGAGACATCCTACCCCTGCACCCTGAAACTCCGAGGGCTGGGTGCTGGCGCTGGCCTGGGGAGGCCTCCCCCCCACCCCCCCACCCCGGGCCCGGGCTCAGAGCCCCGCTGGTTCATGGGCCACGGGTACGACTGGACCCGGGGGTGGGGGTGCAGAGACCTCGGGGGGCGGGCAGACCAGAAGCCTCTCCGTCGTCCCGTGTGACCCCAACACCCAGCCCGGGGCAGGGGACACGGAGGCCCGAGCACGGGGCCCTCCCGGGACGAGAAATCCGGGAAGCTTCTGGAAACGGAAGTGTGGGCCAGCTGCTCGGGGAGGCAGAGGAACCCAAGACCTTCCCTCTCCCCTCTCCCCCACCCCGCCCCCCCAGACCTGCAGGCGAGACCCCAAGGCCGCTCAGGGGTCCGCCACTTACCCAGGGCTCCTTGGCAGATGTCGGTGCGCGTGGCTCCTCCCACAATGAACTGGGGGTCATCGCAGATCTCCTGGGGGCGAGAGCCGCAACGTGCCGTCAGCCCACGGGGCCCAGCGCACCCCACATTCCCCCTTCACCCCCCCACCCCCGCACCCCGCGGCTGCGGCTGGACTGCCACGGCCTTTTCTCGGGGCACCGATGGGGAGCGGCCCCCGTCCCGGGGAGGACACAGGTGAGGAGGCAGGCAGTGTGTCTAAGGGGACCTTGTCTAGACTCCGAGGTGACACTGCTCACCAGCCACGGGCAGCTGGAGGTGACCTTGCTGGAGGCAAAAGGCACACTCCCGGCTCCCCTGCTGCCCCTAATGGATTAGCATTTTTTTAAAAAAAACAAGTCCCGCCGAAACCGGTGTGGCTCAGTGGATAGAGCGTCGGCCTGCGGACTGAAGGGTCCCGGGTTCGATTCCGGTCAAGGGCATGTGCCTTGGTTGCGGGCACATCCCCGGTGGGGGGTGTGCAGGAGGCAGCTGGTCGATGTATCTCTCTCATTGACGTTTTTAACTCTTATCTCTCTCAATTCATCTCTGTGTAAAATCAATAAAATATTTAAAAATAAAAAATAAAAAAACAAGTCCCAGTGTTTTTAAAAATATATTTAATTGACTTTTTACAGAGAGGAAGGGAGAGGGACAGAGAGCTAGAAACATGAATGAGAGAGAAACATCGATGAGCCGCCTCCTGCACACCCCCCACCGGGGATGTGCCTGCCACCAAGGCACATGCCCTTGACCGGAATCGAACCCGGGACCCCTCCAGTCCGCAGGCCAACGCTCTATCCACTGAGCCGCACCGGTGTCGGCCCAGCGTTCTTTTAAATATATCTTATTTATTTTTTTTACAGAGAGGAAGGGAGAGGGATAGAGAGCTAGAAACACGGATCAGCTGCCTCCTGCACACCCCCTACCTGGGATGTGCCCGCAGCCAAGGCCCACGCCCTTGACCGGCATCGAACCCGGGACCCTTCGGTCCGCAGGCCGAGGCTCTATCCACTGAGCCGCACCGGTCAGGGCTGGGTCAGCGTTTGTAGCGACAGACCCCCAAGGCTGTTAAAAGCCTCAGGGTCGCCCCTCGGGTCGCCTGGGAGAAGCCGCCGCGGGCCACCGCGCTTCCTGACCCAGCCGAGCCCCACCCAAAGCCACAGAGGAAGTGGGGGCGTCATCAATCTCGGCTTCTGGGCCCAGCCCGGGGCCACCTGCCCGGGGCTCCACCCCGCACCCCCGGGGAGCCCCTCTCTGTTTCCTGGACGAGGCCCAGAGCGGGAGCCGCAGCCCGCAGCCCGGCCCGGTCCCCTCGGGCGTCCGCCCCGTCCCTCCCCTGCTCGGGGCGTCCGCCTGGCCGATGGCGGGGACGGTGGGGAAGCGAGGTCAGCTCTGCCCCGGGCCTGCCAGCCGGGCACTTAGGCCTTGGACGGAGGGACCGGGGGCCCCCCAGCATCCGATTGATAATCCTGAGGGCGCCAGGCTCGGCGCCAGGAGGAGGATTTTTCCACGGCGCCTCTGCGGCGTGCCTGCATCGCCGGCGGCCTGGCCAAGGGAGGCAGAGGGCAGAGAGTTTCATCACACGGAGCCGTGGGCACGGCACGAGGGTGTGGGAGGAAACGTGGACGTGGCCGTCTGAGGGAGGGGGCCGGGGGCTTGGGCTTGGGCAGCAGGCGCCCTGGGTTTGAGTCTTGGCAACTTCTTTAAAAAATATATATATATTTGCCGAAACCTGTTTGGCTCAGCGGTAGAGCGTCGGTCTGCGGACTGAAGGGTCCCGGGTTCGATTCCGGTCAAGGGCATGGACCTGGGTTGCGGGCACATCCCCGGTGGGGGGTGTGCAAGAGGCAGCTGGTCGATGTGTCTCTCTCGTCGACGTTTCTAGCTCTCTATCTCTCTCCCTTCCTCTCTGTAAAATATCAATAAAATATATATATTTAAAAAAATATGTATATATATATTTTATCGATTTCTTACAGAGAGGAAGAGAGAGGGACAGAGAGCTAGAAACATCGATGAGAGAGAATCGTCATCGATCAGCTGCCTCCCGCACACCTCCCACCGGGGATGTGCCCGCCACCAAGGCACGTGCCCCCGACCGGAATCGAACCCGGGACCTTTCAGTCCCCAGGCCGACGCACGCTATCCGTGGAGCCACACCGGCTTCGGCTTGGCCACCTTTTCTACGGGTTCTATGACCCTGCGAGGCCCTCCTCCTCGTTAAGCCTCAGTTTCCTCGTCTGCAAAATGGGCGTGGCGGTGACGGGCGTGCCTACCGCGGAGGGTCGTTAGGAGGGTGAAATGAGGCAACTCAGGAGACGTTAGTATTATTCCTAGAGGCCCAGTGCACAACATTGGGGTGTGTGTGTGTGTGGGGGGGGTCCCCTCAGCCCGGCCTGTACCCTCTCACGGTCCGGGACCCCTTGGGGGATGTCCAGCTGCTGGCGTGGGGAGCCAGCCACCAGTGGACAGCTCCTGCGTTCAGCATCTGCCCCCGGTGGTCAGCACGTGTCATGGCAACCGGTCTTCCCGCTGTTCTGTCGATTTGCATATTAGCCTTTTCTTGTGTAGGGTTATTAGCATTATATTAGCATATAATTATTATTATTATTATTATATGCTAATATTATTATTACTGAACAAGTTGATGGCAATCACTGGACTCGGAGGGCGGCGATGCAGGTGTGAGGCTGAGCCCCAGTGACTCAACACACAACCCCGTCCAGTCCGCTCACCTGAAACAACAGCCCCTCGAACCCCAGCCCCCTGGCCTGCCTGGCTGGAAGTCCGACCCGCCGCAGTGCTGGTACGTGGCCAATGGCTTGCTGAGGCCCCAGTCCGGTGGCCACGGGTCTGTTTCCCTGGCCAATGCCAGCTGAGGGGACCCGCCGGCTCCTGCCATTCATGCCGCCGGCAAACAAGGACAGGACAGGCCGCCAGGAGCCGGAACCCTCCGGCCCAGAACCCTCCCCCAAACCTCGGGGTCCCCCCCGAGCCCCTCAGCGTGCTCACCAGGGTCCCCCGTCCCCTGCTCCAGCCGGCCTAGGGGACAAGCTCGCTCCCCGATCCAGCTCCCGTCGCTTCCTGCCGGAATTCCTCCCTTCCCATCCTCCCCTCCCCTTTTCCCTGCCAGCTGTGGGCAAACTACGGCCCGCGGGCCGGATCCGGCCCGTGCGGCTGTTCTACCCGGCCCGCGGAGCCGAAAGAGCAGAGGAGGGTTCTCTTGCTCTCCCCTCCGCTCCTTCCCCAGCAGCCCAAGAGGAGAGTGCCAGCATGGTCAGGCTGCTTTTGTTCCAGTGTAAGAACCCACGGTGGCCCTCGAGTCAAAAAGTTTGCCCACCCCTGTGACCTATGGCCTGGCTGCCCAGGGTGGGGGGGTCTGGGGTTACAGAGAAGGTGTGGGGTGAGGGTGGGGCTCAGAGGAGGGGGTGCTTAGTCTCCTAAGGGGAAGGCGGAGTTGGATTTGCAGGAAGCTGTGTAGGGTTGGTCCTCTAGGGGCGGGAGCCGGCAGGGAGTCCGGTGGGGGAAGCGATGGTCAGGAAGCGAGCTTGTCCCCTGGGCCGGCCAGAGCAGAGGACGGGGACCCTGGGGGACATGCTGAGGGGCTCGGGGGGCCCCCCAGGTTTGGGGAGGACTCTGGGCCGGAGGATCCCGGCTCCTGGCGGCCTGCCCCGACCTTGTTTACCGGCGGCATGAACGGCGGGGCGGTTACCATAAACAAGAGGCTCTGGCTAAACCCAACCGGGACCGCATGAGGCAGCCCTTAGTCACTGCCTACGGATGTGGGGGACCCGGGGGGGGGGGATCCCCCTCCCTGGCCACAGCCTGACTCTCCCGGGCAGAAGTTGTCTCCCACCTGCTCTCCTCCTCCGGACCCTCCACCCCCTTCCCCACCCCCCACCCTCCACCATCTGCCCCTTGGGGTCCCCCAAAAGTTGTCTCCAGGTCCCCCTGCCACCCCAGTTTTGGGCGGCGTCCGTGGGGGCTCCTCGCGGGGCTCTGAGCGCGGGGTCCCGCCAGGCGAGGGAGGCGGCGGGGTGTCCGGCGCCCGGGGTGCCCGGCGCCCGCTCGGCATAACGGTCCACGCCGGGCCCGCAGCCCCCGGGATGCGCGCGGTCCGGGGGCTCAGATCGCGGCTCCGGGGCTCGCCCTCGGGCCCCTCCAACCCCCCAAACCCCCATCCCACCACCCCCGGGCACTCGGATCCCTCCAACCCCCACTCCCATCCCCCCATCCCACCTCCCCGGGGTCCTCGGACCCCCTCCAACCCCCCTATCCCCCCCGATCCCCCCATCCCCCCATCCCCGGACCCCCTCCAACCTCTCCAACCCCTCCGTCCCCCCATCCCACCACCCCCGGGGGCCCTCGGACCCCTCCAACCCCCCATCCACCACCCCGGGGCCTTCGGACCCCCTCCAACCCCCTCTATTCCCCCCCATCCCCCCATCCCACTCCCCGGAGTGCCCGGCGCCCGAACCAAGTAACGGTCCGCGCCGGTCCGCAGCCCCGGGGATGCGCGCGGTCCGGGGGCTCAGATCTCGGCTCCGGGGCTCGCCCTCCGACCCCTCCAACACCCCTATCCCCCCATCTCACCTTCCCGGGGCTCTAGGACCCCTCCAACCCCCCCAACCCCCCATCCCCCCATCCCCGGGGGCCCTCGGACCCCTCCAACCCCCCTATCCCCCCATCCCACTTTCCCGGGTGCCCGGGCCCCCCTCCAACCCCTCCTATCCCCCCATCCCACTCCCCGGGGGCCCTCGGACCCCTGCAACTCCCCCATCCCCCCATCTCACCCCCCGGAGACCCCAGCACCCGCCCCCAGCCCCCCCCAGCCCCCCATCCCACTCCCCGGAGCGCCCGGCGAGTAACGGGCCGCGCCGGGCCCGCAGCCCCGGGGATGCGCGCGGTCCGGGGGCTCAGATCGCGGCTCCGGGGCTCGCCCTCAGGCCCCTCCAACCCCCCAATTCCCCCATCCCACCTTCCCGGGGGCCCTCGGACCCCTCCAACCCCTCCAACCCCCCCCATCCCCCCATCCCACTCCCCGGGGTGCCCGGCGAGTAACGGGCCGCGCGGGGCCCGCAGCCCCGGGGATGCGCGCGGTCCGGGGGCTCAGATCGCGGCTCCGGAACCCCCCTGTCCCCCCATCCCACCCCCGGAGACCCCGGCCCCCGCCCCCAGGCCCCCCAGGCCCCCCAGGCCCCCCATCCCCGCCCCGCGCCTACCGGGGGCCGCCTCCACTCGATGCCGCGCGTCTTGGCGGCGCCGGGGCCCAGCTCGCGGAAGCCGAGCGCGGCGGGCCCGGCGGGGAAGGCCGGGTCCCGGAAGAGCGCGCCGGCCTCGCGGCAGGCGGCCCGCAGCGCCGCGAAGTCCTGGCCGTGGAAGCGCACGGCGCGCTCGTGCGAGCCCAGCCCCTCGGCCGCCGCGCGGGCCCGGGCCAGCCTGGCCGCCACGCCGGCCATGGTCTCCGCGGCGATCCGGGGATCCGGCGATCCGGGGATCGGGGCGCGGTCCGCCCGCTCCGCCCGGTCCGCCCGCGGGGTGGGGCCTGGCCGCCGCCGCCGGGGGTGCCGCTCGGGGGGCCCGGTGCTGCCCCCAGCGGACGCCCCGGGGAGCGCAGGCGCCGGGCCCCGGGGTGGGTGGGGTTTGTGGGGTGGGGTTTGGGTTGGGGGGGATCCGGGTAGCGGGAAGGGCCGGGATGGGGAGGCACCAGGCTCCGGGGTGGGGTTTGGGGGGTGGGGGGTGGGGTTTGGGGGTGGGGTTTGGGGGTGGGGTTTGGGGTGGGGGGATCCGGGTAGCGGGAAGGGTCGGGATGGGGAGGCACCAGGCTCCGGGGCGCACACCGCACCCAGGCCCGCCCCGCCCGGCCCTTTCCTCCCCGACCAGCCCGAGGCCTGGAAGGGGTGACGCTGCAGGAAGCGCCCCGTGAGTCAGTGAGTCAGCGCATGGGGAGGCCTCGGCCCCGGCTGCCAAGTGTTGGGCCCTAACTTTAAAAAAACAACAGCTATATATCTATATATCTATCTATATCTATATCTATATCTATATCTATATCTATATCTATATCTATATCTATATCTATATCTACATCTACATCTACATCTACATCTACATCTATATATCTACATCTACATCTACATCTACATCTATATATCTATATCTATATCTATATCTATATCTATATCTATATCATCTGTATCTGTATCTATATCTATATCTGTACCTATATCTATATCTATATCATCTGTATCTGTATCTATATCTATATCTACATCTATATGTCTATATCTATATCTATATATTTTTTATTGATATTTTGCAGAGAGGAAGGGAGAGGGATAGAGAGTTAGAAACATCGACCAGCTGCCTCCTGCACACCCCCCACCGGGGATGTGCCCGCAGCCAAGGCGCATGCCCTCGACCGGAATCGAACCCGGGACCCTTCAGTCCGCAGGCCGACGCTCTGTCCACTGAGCCGCACCGGTTTCGGCGGGCCCTAACTTTTTAATATATTCTTTTTTTTGTTGCTATATATTTTATTGATATTTCACAGAGAGGAAGGGAGAGGGATAGAGAGCTAGAAACGTCGATGAGAGAGACACATCGACCAGCTGCCTCTTGCACACCCCCCACCGGGGATGTTGCCCGCAACCAAGGCACATGCCCTTGACCGGAATCGAATCTGGGACCTTTCAGTCCGCAGGCTGATGCTCTATCCACTGAGCCACACCGGTCTCGGCTAATATATTCTTTTAAAAAATATTTTATTGACTTTTTTTTTTTTTTTTTTTTTTTTTACAGAGAGGAAGGGAGAGGGACAGAGAGCTAGAAACATCTCTTCTCGGTGTGCACGGAGGGGACGCCTGTGTGGACGTGCGTGTGCTCTTCAGAACGTTGCTTTGGGCTTCCAGGCGCGGCCCGCCATGGCGAGTGGTACCCAGGCCGCCGTGCGGGTGCATTTCTGATGTAAGTCTCCTCGGGATTGTGTTGCTGTCGTTGTTGCTAGTCCTCACCCGAGGATGCTTTCCCATGGGTGTTAATATTTTATTTTTAATATATTTTTATTGATTTCAGAGAGAGAGGGAGAGATAGAAACATCAATGATGAGAGAGAACCACTGACTGGCTGCCTCCTGCACGCCCCCTACTGGGGATCGAGCCCACAACCCAGGCATGTGCCCTTGACCGGCATCGAACCCGGGACCCTTCCGTCTGCGGGCCAACGCTCTACCCACTGAGCCAAACTGGCTAGGGCTCCATTGGTTTTTAGAGAGGGGAAGGGAGGGGGAGGCAGAGAGAGAGAAAAGCATCAACGTGAGAGAGAGAGAAACATCTACTGGCTGCTTCCCACACATGCCCCTGGCCAGGGCCCGGGATGGAGCCCGCAACCGCGGTGCCTGCCCTGGGCCCGAATCGAACCCGGGACCCTTCCGTCCGCCGGCCGCCGCTCTATCCGCTGAGCCACACGGCCGGGGCACGCATGGGATTTGAAGTCTGGAAAGATGTTCCTTTGCATCAGCCTCTCCAGGGAGAAGCCGGCCAGCTCCCCGCCCCCCATCCTGCCCCCAGCTGTCACCTGTCAGTCCGTTACCACGTTACCGCGGCTCCCCCCTTCCAGAGAGAGGCCTGCCCGCCCGGCGGCTGAGATCCCGGGGGCCTGCAGGGCCCACAGAAGGGAGGGGGACCCGGAGTCTGGGCCTGAGTCACCGCCCAGGGGTGTGGCCGCATAGCCGGGGCCTGACTCAGAGCCTGGGGCCCCTTCTGCTCTCACAGCAGCGAGAAGGGGGGTCACAGCGGCCCCGCTCAGGTGGGCCAGGGGGGCGGGGCACCTCCTCCTCTCTCACTGCAGACGTGCCCCCGGCTCACAGCGTGGGGGCCACCCCCTCACCCCGGCCCCGCCTGCTCCCCAGGCCGTGCCTGGGGCTGACCGCGCTGTGGGCCCCTCACTGCTCTCCCGGGTGGGGTGACGTGGGGGAGGCCGGGGCTCCCTGACTCACACTCAGAAGGGAGTGTCTCGGGGGGAGATTCCACCCCGGCAGGGCAGGCCCTGATCAGACATGCAAGTCACTCCCTGGCCGGTGTGGATCAGTGGATAGAGCGTCAGCCGGAGGACTGAAGGGTCCCGGGTTCGATTCCGATCAAGGGCATGTACCTTGGTGGCGGGCACATCCACACTAGGGGGCGTGCAAGAGGCAGCTGATCGATGTTTTTAATTCTCTCTCTCCCTTCCTCTCTGTAAAAAATCAATAAAATATATATTTTTTTTAAAAGAAAAGAAATGCAAGTCACTCCCTGGCCAGTTTGGCTCAGTGGATAGAGCATCAGCCCGAGGATTGAAAGGTCCCGGGTTCGATTCCCGCCCCGAGGGCACAGGCCTTTGTTGCAGGCTCGGACCCCCCCCCCCTTCCAGGATGTGTCTCTCTCACCTCGATGTTTCTCTCTCTGTGTCTCTCCCCCTCCCTTCCACGCTGTCTAAAAATCAACCGGAAACTATCCTCGGGTGAGGATTAACTGAAAAAAAATTTTTAAAAAAGGCAAGTCACATCAAGAAGTACAGTCTGTGAGGTGCGCTCGGAGACAAATAGAAAAGCCCAACAACGAATCGTCAGAGCGAGCGCCTTTCGCGCAGGGGTCGGCAAACTGCGGCTCGCGAGCCACCGGCGGCTCTTTGGCCCCTGGAGCGTGGCTCTTCCACAAAACACCACGGCCCCGGGCGAGTCTGTGTTGAAGACGTGGCGTTCGAAGAAGTTTAAGTCTAAACAATGTGGCTCTCCAAAGAAATCTCCGTCGTTGTGCTGTTGACATTTGGCTCTGTGGACCAATGAGTTTGCCGACCCCTGGCCTGGCGTCCTGCGGGAGCCACGGTGGGTGATGTCACACTCAGGCAGCAGCGCCGGAGGCCTCCTCGGCGTGGCGTTGGCGCCACCGCATGGCAGAGGGCAGTATTGCTGCCGCCGCCCCGGGGGGGAAAAGGGAAATAAATCTATTTCCAAGGGCCTGGGCTCATCCCAGCGGACAAGGGAGTTGGGAAAGCGAGACCCAGGGAAGCACCAACTCCGCACACCAGTGCTCTATCCACTGAGCCAAACCGGTTTTGGCATCTTATACATTTTTAAAAATATATATATTTTATTGATATTTTACAGAGAGGAAGGGAGAGAGATAGAGAGCCGGAAATGTCGATGAGAGAGAAACATCGACCAGCTGCCTCTTGCACACACCCCCTACCGGGGATGTGCCCGCAACCAAGGTCCATGCCCCTGACCGGAATCGAACCCGGGACCTTTCAGTCCGCAGACCGATGCTCTACCACTGAGCCAAACCGGTTTCAGCAGCATCCTATACATTTTAAACCAGGGGTGGGCAAACTGTTTGACGCGAGGGCCACCATGGGTTCTTACCCTGGACCGGAGGGCTGGAGGAACAAAAGCAGCCTGACCATGCTGGCACTCTCCTCTTGGGCTGCTGGGGAAGGAGCGGAGGGGAGAGCAAGAGAACCCTCCTCCGCTCTTTCGGCTCCTCGGGCCGGAGAGAACAGCCGGACGGGCCGGATCCGGCCCGCGGGCCGCAGTTTGCCCACGCTGCTTTAAGCAGTCCATCAGGCCTGCTGGGACCACGCAGGGCTCTGGGGGGCAGCAGAGACCACCGATGGTCTGCTGGAGCCGGATCATCCCGGCTTTGATATCATTGCAGACTCCTTACCACCCGCCCTTACCTCCCCGGTCAGCTCGCTGGAATCTCAGCTGCCCCGGGAGGCCATATCGGGGCATGGCCGCAGGGAGGGGGCAGGGCTCCGTCCGGCCGGGTCCTGGCTCCCGGCAGCCCCCGGCTCCTCTCCCACCCCGCCCATCCCTCTTTGAGATAGAAAGGACCCCTCTTCTGATCTCAGTGTTCACTTTCCTTTTTTGGGGTGTGTTTCTACGGAGTTGCCTCTTCCGGATACTCCCTACACACGGGGACCAGCCGCTGTGGGGACCAGACGCGGTGAGGCCTCTGCAATGACCTCCTTCACTTCGGGTTTTACCCCGGGGGGGTAGCCCGTGGCAGGACGTCACCCTTTTTCAGGGCTGCATACTATTCCACCCGGTGGCCATGCCACATCTGTCTGTCCGTCTGTCCACCCATGGCCGTCTGGGCTGTGTCCACGTTCTGGCTGTTAGGTGGCTTCGAGGACAGGTCTTTAAAAAAATTTTAAATATATCTCACTGATTTTTTGCAGAGAGGAAGGGAGAGGGACAGAGAGAGTTAGAGACATCGATGAGAGAGAGAGTCATCGACCAGCTGCCTCCTGCACACCCCCCACTGGGGATGTGCCCGCAACCAAGGTCCATGCCCTTGACCGGAATTGAACCCGAGACCCCCTCCGTCCGCAGGCCGACGCTCTATCCACTGAGCCACACCGGTTTCGGCAGGTCTTTCTATTATTTTTTAAAAATATATTTCACTCATTTTTTTGTAGAGAGAAAGCCGGGGGAGGGGGGGGGGCTGATGCCAAATCCAGGGAAAGTGGTGCTGAGCCGGGGTGGGGGTGGGGGGTCCCCAGAGAGTCTGGGCCACAGCCAAGTCCCTCAGACGCGCCCTCGAGCCTCTGAAGGTCACGTTGACCTTGACTTTCCTCGGCCTGTGGCCACCCACATGCCTCCGGTCTCGGCCTCTGTGGTCTCGGTTTCCGCCTTTTGATCTGTCTTTACGTCTCCCCGTGTCTCTGTCTTATGATGCATTTAGGGGGTCCCTCCCCCCGTCCCCCCATTTCAAGGCCCTTAGCTTCAGTTTTCCAAACAAAGCATCGCTTACAGCTCCCAGAGCTGAGGACTCATTGGTCTGGGGACCATTTTCTTCCCTCCTCCTCCTCCTCCTCCTCCTCCTCCTCCTCCTCCTCCTCCTTCTTCTTCTTCTTCTTCTTCTTCTTCTTCTTCTTTGTTTAAAAAATAAATTTATAATATATTTTTATTGATTTCAGAGAGGAAGAGAGAGAGGGAGAGAGAGAGATAGACACAGCCACGATGAGAGAGAATCACTGACTGGCTGCCTCCTGCACGCCGCCCCCCTCCCCCCCTGCAGGGATGGAGCCCGCACCTGGGGCCTGTGCCCTTGAGCTGAGTTGAACCCGGGACCCTTCAGGCCGCAGACGGATGCTCCATCCACTGAGCCACACCGGCCAGGGCTGGGGGGAGGTGGGAGGGACCGTTTTCCAGCTTGCCACACGCCGCGGTCCAGAGACCGCCGATGTGGCCGGCGTCCTGAGGGCTGACCAGGCGGAGGAGACGGGAGCCCCGGGCAAAGGGGCTGACTGGAGGCTCCCAGGCCTCGTCTGTCCGTCTGTCCGGCCCAGGTGCCCGGGGACAGGGCCGCTGACGTGTCCCAGGCGCTCCCCACCCACTCACCCGAGCCCAGGACACACCCCGTCCCCTCCCGCCGCCTCCTCACAGCCTGGGGTGCCGGCCCTGCTGTGACCTGCCCTTTAGCCGGTGAGAAAACCAGGGGGGCGGGGGGCTGAGTCACCGGCCGAGGGGGAGGGAGCCGGTGGTGGCCGGTGGAGCTGGGCTGGCCACCCGGCCCCGGGGGCAACACCTCTGTCCCCTGGGCTTCCTCTGATCTGCCCCTTTCTCTACCCGCCTAGTGAACACGGAGCCACGCTTTCCGGAAAGAGAGGGGGACCCCCCCCTGAACCCCCCCCTCGTCCCCCTCCTTCTCAGAACCACGGCCCCAAAGTCTTTTTTTTAAAAAAACACACACTGCCGAAACCGGTGTGGCTCAGTGGATAGAGCATCGGCCTGCAGACTGAAAGGTCCCAGGTTCGATTCCGGTCAAGGGCATGTACCTTGGTTGTTGCGGGCACATCCCCGGTGGGAGGTGTGCAGGAGGCAGCTGGTCGATGTTTCTCTCTCATCGACGTTTCTGGCTCTCTATCTCTCTCCCTTCCTCTCTGTAAAATATCAATAAAATATTAAAAAAACACACACACACATTTTTATTGAGAGGAAGAGAGAGAGAGAGAGAGAGAGAGAGAGAGAGAGAGAGAGAGAGACACGGCAAGGAGAATCATGGATCGGCTGCCTCCTGCAGATCCCCCACTGGGGATGGAGCCCGCAACCCGGGCCTGTGCCCTTGACCGGGAATCGAACCCGGGACCCTTCAGTCCGCAGGCCGACGCTCTATCCACTGAGCAACACCGGCCAGGGCTTTATTTTCTTTTAAAAAAATATTTAAATTGGTTTCAGAGAGGAAGGGAGAATGAGAGAGAGAAACAGCCACAATGAGAGAGAATCATGGATCGGCTGCCTCCTGCACACCCCCCACTGGGGATGTGCCCGCAACCAAGGTCCATGCCCTTGACCGGGAATCGAACCCGGGACCCTTCAGTCCGCAGGCCGACGCTCTGTCCACTGAGCCACACCACCTAAGGCTCCAAAGTCTTGGGGAGTCCAGACCTCCAGCTATCAGTTTCTCCACTTAACCCCGGGGAATGGGGATGGGGGGGGCACGCAGGGCCTGCAAAGAGGGGGCGGGGGGCAGCTGGGATCCTGTCTCCCAGGCGAGTGGCCCGGGCGGGTCCCCGATGGCCCCCCAGCCTCCAGGCCCCGGGGGAAAGGCCCGCAGGGAGGGCGGGCATGGCCCGGGCACCGCGGGCACCCGAGTGCTCTGGGCCGTGACTCACTTTCCTCCGGCGAGACGTGGCCCAGCTCCTCCCCCCTCCGCGCGGCCTTATAGCTCCCGCCCGGCGGGAGAGCTCAGAGCAGCCCTGTCCCCCCGTCCCCCCACGCTGACCCCCCCCCCCGTCCCCCCGACGGCCAGGCCATGGCGGCCCCCGCGGCCCCGGCGTCACGGCTGGGCTCCAGCCGCCACGCCGCCGCCGCCGCCGCCGCCGTGAACCACTTGGGCCAGGACTTCGAGGCGCTCAGGCGGCGGTGCTTGGAGGCGGGGGTGCTGTTTGAGGACCCCGAGTTCCCAGCGTGCCCGTCGGCCTTGGGCTACAAGGAGCTGGGGCCAGGCTCCCCCCAAACCGAAGGCGTCGTCTGGAAGCGGCCCCCGGTAAGGAGCCGGCGGGAGGGAGGGCCGAGGGCTCCGCTGGTGCCCGGGTCGGCTCTGGGCCCTGGGCAGGCGGTGGGCGGTGGGCAGACCCTGGTGCTGGGGGTGGAGGAGGCAGGGCAGACCCTGGCGCTGGGGATGGAGGAGGCAGGTCAGATCCTGGGGCTGGGGATGGAGGAGGCAGACCCTGGGGCTGGGGATGGAGGAGGCAGACCCTGGCGCTGGGGGTGGAGGAGGCAGGTCAGACCCTGGGGCTGGGGGTGGAGGAGGCAGACCCTGGGGCTGGGGATGGAGGAGGCAGGGCAGACCCTGGGGCTGGGGATGGAGGAGGCGGGTCAGACCTGGCGCTGGAGGTGGAGGAGGCAGGGCAGACCCTGGGGCTGGGGGTGGAGGAGGCAGGTCAGACCCTGGGGCTGGGGGTGGAGGAGGCAGGTCAGACCCTGGGGCTGGGGATGGAGGAGGCAGACCCCGGGGCTGGGGGTGGAGGAGGCAGGTCAGACCCTGGTGCTGGGGGTGGAGGAGGCAGGTCAGACCCTGGGGCTGGGGGTGGAGGAGGCAGGTCAGACCCTGGCGCTGGGGGTGGAGGAGGCAGGGCAGACCCTGGCGCTGGGGGTGGAGGAGGCAGGTCAGACCCTGGCGCTGGGGGTGGAGGAGGCAGGGCAGACCCTGGCGCTGGGGGTGGAGGAGGCAGGGCAGACCCTGGCGCTGGGGATGGAGGAGGCAGGGCAGACCCTGGCGCTGGGGATGGAGGAGGCAGGGCAGACCCTGGGGCTGGGGGTGGAGGAGGCGGAGGGTCCCGGCGGAGGCCAGCGCCGGGCTGACGCGCTGGGAGCGTGCTTGCGAGCCGCCTCGGTCACGAGAAGATGCGATGGCAGTGCCTTCCTGCCTCGGACCCCTGACCGGCGCCCCGGTTTCCCTCGGACCCCTTCCCCAGAGGCCGGAGCGAGTGAGGGAGGGGGGCTGAGTCGTGGGTGTGTGTGGAGCGTGCCCAGGTCCTCACCTGAGTGACGGTCACGGTGACTAACGAGGGGACGTGGGCGCTGTTCAGGAAGGAAAACAAAACAGTGACCCAAGTGCGTGTGTGTGTGTGTGTGTGTGTGTGTGTGTGTGTCTCTGTGTGTATATGAATGTCTCTCTGTGTATGTGTGTATGTCTCTCTCTGTGTGTATGTGTATGTGTTTGTGTATGTCTCTCTGTGTGTATCTGTATGTGCGTGTGTATATGTCTCTCTATGTGTGTATGTGTATGTCTGTGAGTATGCCTCTCTCTCTGTGTATGTATGTCTCTCTGTGTATGTGTGTGTGTATGTCTCTGTGTGCATGTGTGTATATGTGTGTATGTCTCTCTGTGTGCATGTGCATGTGTATGTGTGTGTATGTCTCTCTCTGTGTGTATGTATGTCTCCGTGTGTGGCTCTCTGTGTGTATGTGTGTATATGTGTGTATGTGTATGTCTGTGTGTGTGTGTATGTCTGTGTGTATGTTTCTGTGTGTATGTTTCTCTCTGTGTGTATGTCTCTCTGTGTGTATGTGTGTATATGTGTGTGTATGTGTGTGTGTGTGTGTGTGTGTGTGTGTGCAGGGGATAGGGGTGTGTGTGTGTGTGTGTGTGAGCCTCCCGGCCTCATTTCAGCCTCTTTGGCTGTCGGACTGCTCTGTGTCTCCGACCCGAGTTCCAGTAGGAAGCTAGCCCGGAGGAAGACTTCTGGAATGTTCCTCCGGCCTAGGCCGAGATGCCATCTCCTGACAAAACCGGGGGCACCCTGTGGCCCCTCAATGATTCATAGCACGGTAGTCAGAATGCCCCTGGGTTGTTTTCTTCCTGGGTCGGGGCGGTGGCGGTGGTGGTGGCGGTGGTGGTGGCGGTGGTGGTGGCGGTGGTGGCGGTGCAGGTGGCACACTGGGAAGCCTGCTGAGAATGACAGGCAGGAAAACGAGCTTTCCATTGGCGTGCACCCCGCGGGGCACCACGCTGCCGATCGCACCACGCAACTGGGGTCTTTCTGGCCTTTGCAGACCGCTCTGTCTTCCGAACCGACAGCAGCATGCTCGCAGGGTTTGGCCGGCTTCTCGGCCACATGTTGAATGAGCTCATTTTGCACGGATAGTGGGACAGTGGGACACAGTGAGACAGTGGGACAGTGGGATGTGGGTAAAGGACCGGCCGGCTCAGGTCCCTGCAGAGGGTGGAGGCCTGGCCAGGGGTCCCCAGGTTCCTGGGGGCGAGTGGAGCTGAGGAACCCTTGCAGGAGACTGGGGACACCTTAGGCAGGCCAGGAGAGGGCGAGAGACAATAGCCTAGCCCCGGCTCAAGAGCCACACGTGGCTCTTTGGCCCCTTGAGGGTGGCTCTTCCACAAAAGACCGCGGCCTGGGCGAGCCTGTGTGGAAGGCGTGGCGCTGGGAGACGTTCACGTTTAAAAACAAGTGGGCTCTCCGGAGACACGTCCATCGTCGCGCTGCGGAGAGTCGGCTCGGTGGACGGATGAGTTTGCCGACCTCGGGCCTAGGTCGGCGCCGCCGAGTCTGGCTTCGGGGTGTGGCCACCACCCCCCGGGGCACCGTATGACGGGCGCTCTGTCTCCGATGCCCCCAGGAGCTGTGCCCCCGCCCCCGGTTCGTCGCCGGTGGAGCCACCCGCTCGGACATCTGCCAGGGGGACCTGGGTGAGTCGCCGGTCCGGTCCGGCTTGTTTCGCGAGCACGCGTGGCGGCGGTGGACGAAGCCCCTACACGTGGCCGCCCACGGTTGCCTGTAAGTGGCCCTACGTGGCCCTGTAAAATGGCCGCGTCTCTACAATTAGGGGCGGTCATGATGGATGCTTCTGTCATTAGTAAGGAAGCAAGGATGCCCTCGTGCCATCCCAGGATCGAGAGGATGTCTCCGTTCTGGCCTCGGGTGCCAGGCCCCCGAGGGGGTTGCCCGTGGAGGCGGACCTGACCCTCTCAGCACCCCTCGTGGTCGAGGGGGGACAGGACTGGCCTCTTCGGGGACAGCGTGGCTCTGACTTAGATTGGCCGGGATCCTACACCGGCCACCCGGGGCCAGCCCCACCACCGGGACAGGGGAGGAAAGGAACGAGGAGACGAAAAGCAGTGAAACAACCCACATCTCCGCATCCACTGGGACCCGACAACCTTCATCTTTTTTTGGGGGGGATGGGGGGTCCACTCCCCCTTTTTCCTCCTGGTTCTCTCCGGGAAAGCGTCCCCAATCCGCTGGAAGCCTTTGTGGTTTGGAAAGGCCGTGGGGCACCTCATGTTAAACGCCTCCGATGTTCTCAGCAGATATCCCCGAGCCAGGGCTCAGAGCGGGCAGCGGACAGCAGGCACCGGGCAGTGAGCAGTGGGCAGCAAGAACACGTCTGGTGCCACCTGATTCCTCCCGTGGCCCAGGGAAGCGTGGCTTCCCACCGAGGCTTTCAGCAGCTCCTCGTCAGTGACGGCTAACTTCGTACCGGGCATTTATGTATTTTTATTTTATTTTAAAATATATTTTATTGATTTTTTTTACAGAGAGGAAGAGAGAGGGACAGAGAGCTAGAAACATCGATGAGAGAGAAACATCGACCAGCTGCCTCCTGCACACCCCCCACTGGGGACGTGCCCGCAACCAAGGCACATGCCCTTGACCGGAATCGAACCCAGGACCTTTCAGTCCGCAGACCGACGCTCTACCACTGAGCCAAACTGGTTAAGGTGGAACATTCCACTTTAACGTGCTCAGAAGTGGTCTGCTTTTATTTTTTTTACTTATTTTTATTTATTTTAAAATATATTTTATTGATTTTTTTACAGAGAGGAAAAGAGAGGGATAGAGAGTTAGAAACATCCATGAGAGAGAATCATCGACCAGCTGCCTCCTGCACACCCCCTACCGGGGATGTGCCCGAAACCAAGGCGCATGCCCTTGACCGGAATCGAACCTGGGACCCTTGAGTCCGCAGGCCGACGCTCTATCCACTGGGCCACACCGGCCAGGGCTTGGGGTCTGCTTTTAGCACGGTGGTAGCCCGCTCTGTGCCTGCGGCGACGACCCCCCGTGGGGGAGATATTCCGGGAAAGTGTGTTTGATCCTTCATTTGCAGATACCCCGGCAGTGGGGGGTCAGGGCGAGGGGTGGGGGGGGTGGGGGGGGAGAAGGGGGTCACATGGCGGGATGCTCACAGGATCGAGGACCTCCTGGCTCGCCAGGCATGCTGCTCTGAGATGGTCTCTTGCTTCCGCAGCCCCCCACGACGGAGCCCCCCCAGACGGGCCCCCCCCCAAATGGAGCCGGGGTACGATGGAGGACCCCTGTCCTCTGGGCCGAGGGAGAGGGGCCCCGTGTGCCCGGAGCTGACCCCCGGGTCTTGGCGGGGGCCCCTGGCTCTGTAACTGTTGGGGCCAGGGGCCCTCCTGGCCGGCTCGGGCTGCCCCGCGCAGGGACAGACCCGGACGGGAGGGAGGGCAGGACCCCGAGGGCCCGGCCCGGCCTGACCGGGGTGTCCCCCCCGCCGCCCCCCGCAGGTGACTGCTGGCTGCTGGCGGCCGTGGCCTCGCTCACCCTGAAGGAAGAGCTGCTGAGCCGGGTGGTGCCCGGGGACCAGAGCTTCCAGGAGGGCTACGCCGGCATCTTCCGCTTCCAGGTGCTCCGCGCTCCGGCCCCGGACGCTCCTCCCCTCCCTCCTCCCTCCTCCCGCCCGGTCCCCGGGTCAGAAGCCCTGGGGGGGGGTGGGGGAGGGAGCCCACGTTTAAAAAAATATATATTTTCTTGTGTTGTGTGTTTTTTTTTACAGAGAGGAAGAGAGAGGGATAGAGAGTTAGAAACATCGATGAGAGAGGAGCATCGATCAGCTGCCTCCTTCACAGCCCCCACTGGGGATGTGCCCGCAACCAAGGTCCACGCCCTTCAGTCCTCAGGCCAATGCTCTATCCACTGAGCCACACCGGTCAGGGCAGGAGTCTAAGGGGTTTTTTAAAAAAAATATTTTATTGATTTTTTACAGAGAGGAAGGGAGAGGGATAGAGAGCTAGAAACATCGATGGAGAGGACCATCCATCAGCTGCCTCCTGCACACCTCCTACTGGGGATGTGCCCGCAACCAAGCCATGCCCTTGGCCGGAATCGAACCTGGGACCCTTCAAGTCCGAAGGCCGACGCTCTGTCCGCTGAGCCACACCGGTCAGGGCAGGAATCTAAGGGTTTTTAAAAAATATATATTTTATTGATTTTTTACAGAGAGGAAGGCAGAGGGATAGAGAGCTAGAAACATCGATGAGAGGAACATCCATCAGCTGCCTCCTGCACACCCCCTACTGGGGATGTGCCCGCAACCAAGGTCCATGCCCTTGATGGGAATCGAACCTGGGACCCTTCAAGTCCCCAGGCCGGCGCTCTGGTCACTGAGCCACACCGGTTAGGGCTTAATGCCTTCCTTTTATGGGTTTCAGAGAGGAAGGGAGATGGAGAGAGAGAGACAGAAACCTCCACGATGAGAGAGAAACCATGGATCGGCCGCCTCCTGCACGCCCCCTACTGGGGATCGAGCCGGCAACCCGGGCCTGGGCCCTTGGCCGGAATCGAACCCGGGACCCTTCCGTCTGACCGCAGGCCGGCGCTCCGTCCGCGGGGCCACACCGGTCAGTCAGGGCAGGAGCCCGCGTTTTAACGGCCCCTCCACACCCTTGAGCTTGCGACCCATCCGATGGTCGCCTACACCGGCGGCCGGCAAACTGCGGCTCTCGAGCCGCATGCGGCTCTTTGGCCCCTTGAGTGTTTGTTTAGCAGCAGCCAGCTTAGGAGTCCCTCATTAAGTTCATCACCGTGTACCTACTTAGTTTAAGTTTTAAAAATGTGGCTCTCCAAAGGAATTTCAGCCGTCGACCCGTTGCTGGTTGGCTCTGTGGGTTAATGAGTTTGCAGACCACTGACCTACACATCCCCTGATCGGCGCCGTGTCCGTCCCCTCCTCCTGCAGTTCTGGCAGCGCGGCGAGTGGGTGCAGGTGGTGGTGGACGACCGGCTGCCCACGCGGGACGGGCGGCTGCTCTTCCTGCGTTCGGCCGACGGCGGCGAGTTCTGGAGTGCGCTGCTGGAGAAGGCCTACGCCAAGTGAGTGGGGGGGTGGGAGGCGCCCGGGGACCCCCCCCAAGTCTTCCCGGAGGATCGCACCGGCCCCCTCGCCCCCAACCTCAGGGGGTCACGCCCAAGCCTTTCCCGGAAGCTGGTCCCCCACGCACGGCCTGGGCCCTCGGTGACTGAGAGAGAGAGAGAGAGAGAGAGAGAGAGAGAGAGAAAGAGAGAGAGAGAGAGAGAGAGAGACCGGGGCTGGGAGTCGTTGGCACGCTCGGCGCTGTCCCAGGCACATGTGAATGTGGGGGGCACGAGCCACGGCTGCCCCAGCTTTCTCGGCTCGGACACCCCACGTTCCGTGGGTGGGCCCACGCGGATTGGGAAAAGGATGATAAAGAAGGAGGAGATGATGAGCAAGAACAGGCCCCGGAGACAAGGAGCCACCGGCCCGACTGTTGGGCCTCAGAGGGAGGGTGGGGACAAAAGGGGAGACATCAACCCAAGGACTTGTGTGCCCACGTAGGAGCCTGACCCAGCCGTGGGCAAACTGCGGCCCGCCGTGGGCCGGATCCGGCCCGTGCGGCTGTCCTATCCGGCCCTCGGAGCCGGAAGAGCGGAGGAGGGCTCTCTTGCTCTCCCCTCCGCTCCTGCACCAGCAGCCCAAGAGGAGAGTGCCAGCACGGTCAGGCTGCTTTTGTGCCGGCCCTCCGGTCCAGTGTAAGAACCCATGGTGGCCCTGGAGTCAAAAAGTTTGCCCACCCCTGGCCTAACCAGTGGTCAAGGACAACAGGGAGGGGTGGGGGCCATGAGTGGGGAGGGGGTGGGGGAGGGGGATGGGAGGGGGTTGAGGACAAATATGGGATGCCTTAATCAATACAGAAAGAAATAAAAAAAATAAGAGAAAAAAAAAGAGAGAAGAAGAAAGTGAGGCACTCAGATACCAAACTCGCCAGAGTCTACTGGCGGCGGGTTCCACCGCCCCCCTCCTCCCTGCTGGCATATGACACTCAGTGCCTTCTCCTGGGCGCCTTCAATTAGCTTCCCTCCCCGGCACCCTCTTCGGTGACCCCGGCTCCTCTCGGGCCGGGTGCCGGCAGCAGGTCCCTCGGGGTGCCTCTCGGCCTTGGGGGAGGGCCCCCCTAGTCCCTGTTCCTGCCCCCCCCCTCCCCCAAACCCTCAGAAACCCAAAAGAGCGAGGGCCAGCTTTGGACAGGCGATGCTTGGCACGGGGCGACCTGGGGGGGGGGTGGTTGGAGATGCGCTCCCGGCAAGGTGCCGAGTTGGCCACGTGGAGCTGGGGACCAGCACCTTCCCGGGGCCACGGCGAGTCCGAGCCACGTCCCCGTGGCCGCTCCCCGTGGCCGCTCCCCGTGGCCGTGGACGGTGTGCGCCTTCTGTCCTCTCTCTCTCTTTAAAAAAAAAAAATATTTTATTGATATATTACAGAGAGGAAGGGAGAGGGATAGAGAGCTAGAAACGTCGATGAGAGAGAAACATCGACCAGCTGCCTCCTGCACACCCCCTACCGGGGATGTGCCCGCAACCAAGGTACATGCCCTTGACCGGAATCGAACCCGGGACCCTTCAGTCCGCAGACCGACGCTCTGTCCACTGAGCCACACCGCTTTAGGCTGCCCTTCTCGACAGGCTCAGCGGCTCCTACGAGGCCCTGGCCGGCGGGTCCACGGTGGAGGGGTTCGAGGACTTCACGGGCGGCATCGCCGAGTGCTTCGACCTGAGGCGGCCGCCGCCCCGTCTGTTCCAGACCATCCGGAAGGCGCTCCGGGCGGGGTCCCTGCTGGCCTGCTCCATCGACGTGAGCTCCCCTCCCCGCGGGCGGGCGGCCGGGCGGGCGGGCGGGGTCCCCGGGGCCCTGTAGGACCAGCCCCCCCTCAAGGTCAGGGGCGGCCGCCCTGAGTGGACGTGGCTCCGGACGCAGGTGTCCCTCGCGGCCGACGCGGAAGGCCTCACCCCCCAGCGGCTGGTGAAGAGTCACGCGTACTCGGTCACGGGGGTCGAGGAGGTAACACGGGGGGCCGGGGCGGGGCGGGGGGTGGGGGGGTGATGAGTCGTGACCTTGGCCATCAGTCTGGCGTCCCTGAGAGAGGGGGGTGCGGCTCAGACGTGCAGACACGGGGGCGGGGCCGTCGGGGGGGGTGGGATTGGGGTCACCGTTGCCGTGGCTTTTGCAGGTGGATTTCCGGGGGCGTCGGGAGCGGCTGATCAGACTCAGGAACCCGTGGGGCGAGGTGGAGTGGACGGGGGCCTGGAGTGACAGGTGGGTGGGTGGGTGGGTGGGTGCTGTCCCCCACCTCCGCCCCCTTTCTCTCCGAAGCAGGAGTCTCTGATGCCAGGTCTCTGCCTGGCACGTGCGGGTCCGGCAGCTCCGTGCTGTCCGCACGCCCGCCACACCCCGCAAACCCCTGGCCACTCGGACCGAGGCCAGAGCCCTGGGCGCCTGCCGGAGAGGACCCTCAGAGAGGGGACCCCGTCCCGGACCAGCTGGCCGCGGCGGGCAGTGATGGGTGCAGTGGCCCGAGGGCCGGGTGTCGATCTTTTTTTTTTTATTATTATTAAATATATTTTATTGATATTTTACAGAGAGGAAGGGAGAGGGATAGAGAGCTAGGAACGTCGATGAGAGAGAAACATCGACCAGCTGCCTCTTGTACACCCCGTACCGGGGATGTGCCCGCAGCCAAGGTCCATGCCCTTGACCAGGAATCGAACCTGGGACCTTTCAGTCGCAGGCCGACGCTCTATCCACTGAGCCACACCGGTTTCGGCCTGGGTGTCGATCTTGCCCGCAAAGCCATGCGGACCACAGAGCCCCCCCCCCCCCCAGGCCAGGCCTCTCCGCTGGGGCGGGAAGCCAGGGTGAGATGGTGGCCGGACTGCGAGGCCCCCCGTGGTGTCCCCTGACTGCTGTGTCCTGGGGTCGAGGTCCCCGAGGGTGTGGAGCTCGTGGCAGGGTCCCCTCCTGGTCACCACTGCTGACCCCGGGGTGGGGTGGGGGGATGGCTGTCACTGGGAAAGAAAACTGCCCGTGACATTGATGAGAAGCCAGCAGAGACGGGAATGGCCATAGTAAGAACCCCCTTTCAATGCACTCTTTTTCCTTTTTTTTTTTGAAAAAAAAAAATATTTTATTGATTTTTTTACAGAGAGAAGAGAGAGGGATAGAGAGTTAGCAACATTGATGAGAGAGAATCATCGACCAGCTGCCTCTTGCACACCCCCCACTGGGGATGTGCCCGCAACCAAGGCACATGCCCCTGACCGGAATCGAACCTGGGACCTTTCAGTCCGCAGGCCGACGCTCTACCACTGAGCCACACCGGTTTTGGCTCCTTTTCTTTTTAAAAACATATTTTTATTGATGTCAGAGAGGAAGGGAGAGGGAGAGAGAGAGACACATCCACGAGGAGGGAGAATCATGGACTGGCTGCCTCCTGCGCGCCCCCCACTGGGGATCGAGCCCGCCTTCTCTCCAGGCCTTTTTTATTTTTTATTTTTTATTTTTTGCTTGTTGTTCTTTTTTGTTTTGTATTCTATTTCTGGTCTTTCAGGGAAGCTTAGCTGCAGTCAAGTTCGCACAACGACAGCCCCTTCACGAATGACCTCTGCTTCCTTTAAACATTTAAAAAAAAAAATTCTCCCTAAGCTGGTTCGGCTCAGCAGTTAGGGTCGGCCTGCAGACTGAAGGGCCTCGGGTTCGATTCCAGTTGGGGCACGTACCCCAGCTGCAGGCTGGACGCCCGGCCCTGGGACCATGTGACACATTGACAGTTCTCTCTCTCTCTCTGTCTCTCCCTCTCTCTTCCACTCCCCCTTAAAAAAAAAAAAAAAAAAAAAAACCAGTGGGAAAACTATCCCTGGGTGAGGATTAACCAAAACAAAAGTTAAAGAAAAATCATTTAGAGCTTCACAAATAAATTGAAGCTAAAGGAGTTCATCACCGCCAAGCCAGAATTATCTAAAAGGGGTTCTTTAGGAAGAGGAAGAAAACAAAAGGTCAAAATGCTGAACAACAAATACGTTAACTATCAACAAGTGAGTCTAAAAACCAAGGGAAGTAAAAATCACGATGAACAATATTAACTGGTGGATACAATAGAATCAGAGGTATGGAAGGGGAGTGGACTGGTGATTCCTGGGGAAATGGTGAGTGGGGGGTGCGGGAAGAGACTGAACATAAACTGCACCTATGGATGAGGACAATGGGGGATGGGGAAAGGGGGATGGGGTGGGGTGGGAACCTGGTGGAGGGGAGCCATGGAGGGGGAAAAACGAGGAACATTTGTAATAATATGAACAGTAAAGATTTATCAAATTAAAAAAAAATAAAATAAATAAGTAGTTTGTAAACACATTAAAAAAAATCCTTTCATCCCTCCCCCGCCGCCGCCAGCGCCCCGGAGTGGAAGCACGTGGAGCCCAGGAAGAGGGAGGAGCTGGCCCGGCAGGCGGAGGATGGAGAGTTCTGGTGAGCCGCGGCCGGCCGGAGCGCTGCCCGCGGTGGGGAGCGCCGTTCCGGGTGCGGGGGGAGGAGGGGGCGACTCCTTTGGGTGGGTGTGGAAGAAACTCGCCGGGGCTTCCCGGCCAGGGCAGGGGGCCTTCCCTCCTCCTCCCCCCGCTCCACCGTCGGCCTGCGGACTGAAGGGTCCAGGGTTCGATTCCGGTCAAGGGCATGTACCTTGGTTGCGGGCACATCCCCGGTAGGGGGGTGTGCAGGAGGCAGCTGGTCGATGTTTCTCTCTCATTGGCGTTTCTAGCTCTCTATCTCTCTCCCTTCCTCTCTGTAAAATATCAATAAAATATATTTTAAAAAATTATATATAAAGAAAAGAGAGCCAAAACCGGTTTGGCTCAGTGGATAGAGCGTTGGCCTGTGGACGTGAAGGGTCCCGGGTTCGATTCCGGTCCAGGGCATGGACCTTGGTTGCGGGCACATCCCCAGCAGGGTGTGTGCAGGATGTGCCTCTCATCGACGTTTCTGGCTCTCTATCCCTCCCTCTTCCTCTCTGTAAAAAAATCAATAAAATATATATTTTTAAAAAGAAAGTAAGAAAAGAGAGCCGAGCACTAGCCCTGTTGCCCGTCCCCGGTGCCCAAGAGGCACCCTGCCCTCACCTCTCCCCCCCAACCCTCCGCCCCCCGCCATCCCAGCTCTCCTGACGGAGCCCCCTCTGTCCCTGCCCCCAGGATGTCCTTCGCGGAGTTCCTGACGCAGTTCTCCCGGCTGGAGATCTGCAGCTCGGCCCCCGACGCCCTGAGCCGCGAGGAGGCACCCAAGTGGGACCGGGTGCTGTCCGACGGCCCCTGGGCCCGGGGCTCCTCCGCCCGCGGTAGCCAGAGCCCCCCGGGTGAGCGCGGGGCCCAGGCCCTCCCGGCCGTGGCCTCCGGGTGGGGGGGCTGCACAGGCTCAGCTGCGGGCGGTACCTCTGCACTCCGATCTCTGGCCCCGTGGCCCCGTGGCTCCGTGGCTCCGTGGCCCCGTGGCCCCCGGGGCGTGGCAGCCACGACGTGGGCTGGTCCCACGCGAGGCCCGACCTCAGCAAGCATCAATCTCCAGCTTCTGGTCCAGACTGTCCCTGCTCCCCCCCCCACCTCCCCAACCCCTGCCCCCTGCCCCCCGGGAATGTGCTGCCCCCCACTAAGCACCTGGGCGCCTGCGCTGAGGCCTGCGTCCATGTCCCCCGACTGGCTGGCCGCTGAGCTGGGGGTGCAGCGGTGATGGCGTGTGGGGAGGAGGGGGAGGGAGGATGTTTGTTGTTCCGATGGCTCGCACCCGTCCCAGGGTCCATGTCTCTGAGCCCGAGGCGGAGGGCCCTGACCTTGGGGGTCAGGGGTGGCCACACGCCTGGGGTCGGCCCCTCTCGCTCCCACGGGAGGCCCTGCGCCCCCTCCCAGGTGGGCACGGTCTCTGCCCGAACCCCGGCTTGTTGGGAGGGCAGGCAGCGGCCCCGGCCCCGGGCGAGCGCTAACACACATACACACACGTGTCCAGGCTCCTCCTAGGTCCGGCCGCGGGGCAGCTCTGGAGGAAGACACCCCCAAAGGAGGTTCCCACGTCGCTCAGGAGGAGGAGGCGGATCCGCGTCCTCGGCTTCCCGCCTCCCCAGGCCCCACGCCCCCTGCCGGCCTCGGGGCGGTGAGGAGCGTGCGGGCGGGCAGGGCGGGCCCGGGGCTGTGGGAGCAGCGTTTCAATAAAATCCCCCTGAGTGCAGGCCTGGGTCTTTAAAAAAAAAAAAAAAAATATATATATATATATATATATAGCCGAAACCGGTTTGGCTCAGTGGATAGAGCGTCGCTATGGACTGAAAGGTCCCGGGTTCGATTCCGGTCAAGGGCATGTACCTTGGTTGCGGGCACATCCCCGGTGGGGGGTGTGCAAGAGGCAGCTGGTCGATGTTTCTCTCTCATTGACGTTTCTCTCTCTCTCTCTCTCTCTCTCTCTCCCTTCCTCTCTGTAAAATATCAACTATATATATATATATATATATATATATATATATATATATGAATTCTAACAATTAGTTTAAATTATATATATATATATATATATATATATATATATATATATATATATATTTAGTGATTTCAGAGAGGAAGGGAGAGGGAGAGAGAAACATCAGTGATGGAGAGAGAAACATTGACCGGCTGCCTCCTGCACGCCCCCCACTGGGGATCGAGCCCGCAACCCAGGCATGTGTCCTTGATGGGAATGGAACCTGGGACCCTTCAGTCTGCAGGCTGACACTCTAGCCGATGAGCCAAACTGGCGAGGGCAGGCTTGGGGCTTTTAAAAAAAATTAAAAAAATTTTTTTTAAGTTGATGTCAAAGAGGAAGGGAGAGGGAGATAGAGAGAGAGAGAGAAACATCAATGATGAGAGCGAGTCATGGATCGGCTGCCTCCTGCACGCCCCCTACTAGGGATATGCCCCCAACCAAGGTTCATGCCCTTGGCCGGAATCGAACCCGGGACCCTTCAGCCCGCAGGCCGACGCTCTATCCACCGAGCCACACCGGTTTTGGCTGGCCACCTGCGTTGTTTTTATGGCTCGTCCTCACCCTCTGGTTCTGGTGAGGGGTACACAGAGACGGCATCTGAGATGGCACTCACGTCGCACGTGGAAGGGATTAAAATATGCGCATCATTTGCAGGCTCGTGGGAGATTGGCAGGGGTCTTTGGGAAGCCCAGAACCTCGGGGAGGAGGTGGGGGACACACCCTCAGGTACCTGTAGGTGCCAGCTCCCCCTCCCTCCCACTCGGTCTGTGCCGCCGGCCGGCTGTCGGGGGGAGATGGATGGTCCCTCCCCTCGGTGACGCTGTGGGTACAGGCGGTTACAGAACTGCCTCTCTCTCCTCTGGCACCGGAACGCATTTGGCTAAAACCCCGCACCCTGGTGCCCGGAAATTAAGGAGCCGGGAAGTGGAGATTCCGGGAAGGCGGAACTGACTGGGCCAGCGGCCGGCACACTCCTGGGTCCTCAGAGCCAAACCACAGCAGCACAACGATGGGCATTTCATGTTTTTTAAAATATATATATTTTATTGATTTTTTTACAGAGAGGGAGAGGGATAGAGAGTTAGAAACACTGATGAGAGAGAATCATCCATCAGCTGCCTCCTGCACCCCCCCCACTGGGGATGTGCCTGCAACCAAGGTACATGCCCTTGACCGGAATCGAACCCGGGACCCTTCAGTCCACAGGCCGACGCTCCGTCCACTGAGCCACGCCGGTTTCGGCGGAGCGCCCCACGTTTTAAACGTGAACGTCTTCTGACGCCACGTCTCCGACACAGACGCGCCGGGGGCGTGGCGTTTGGTGGAAGGGCCACCCTCCAGGGGCCACAGAGCCGCCTGTGGCTCTTGAGCCACGGCTTGCAGGCCACGTCAGATCCACGGGCCGGGCCGAGAAGCCCGGCAGAAAGCCGGACCAGCTGCTGGGGGAATGTGGGTTCCCCTCAACCGCGGTGTTGGGGCGGCCGGGGGGCGGGCCTGGTCATTCATTCATTCATCGCACAGCCGTCGGGCCCGGGTCACCATCGTGGGTGAGAAGCTATTCCCGGGGGGGGGGGGGGGGGACCTTATCAGGGCACCGTCCACGGAGGAAATGATTGAATTTATGAACATCTAAGTTAAAAAGAAAGTCCCAGCAATGGAGCTGTGATTAATCAGCTTGCACAGAGCTCCCTCCCAGGACACGGTAGCAGACCTGCTGGCGGCAGCCGGCGATGCAGGCAGGATAGACCTTAGGACAATAATAGTATTTTCCCCGGCAGCGCCTATCCCAGGACTTCAAAGCCACCCCGTGGATGTTAATTATGGAAAGGAAGCGGATAATTACCGCTTTCCCCAGGCCTTCCCGAGGAGGAGATGGCACCGGGGAGGGGGGCAGTGCCTCGGCCCAGGGTCACGGCCCGAGGTCCCCATGAGGATCGGGAACCGCAGTCCTGTGACCTCACTCCTCCCGTGGCCTCGGACCTCTCGGTTCCCAGGTCCAGCCCTGCGTGTGAGGTCGCCGGTCTCTCCCGGCCGCTCCGTTAGCCACCGGCACGCTCCACGTGTGGGCCCCGCGTGTGATGGGACCGGCCAGTCCGTGGACCCCAGCTTCCAAAGCGAATGGCCGAGAAGCAGCCTGTTCCCAGCCCTTTCGAGTCTCCCAGTGGGGCCAGCCGGGGTCCCTCCAGAGCAGGGGTGGGCAAACTTTTTGACTTGAGGGCCACCGTGGGTTCTTACACCGGACCGGAGGGCCGGAGGAACAAAAGCAGCCTGACCATGCTGGCACTCTCCTCTCGGGCTGCTGGGGAAGGAGCGGAGGGGAGAGCAAGAGAACCCTCCGCTCTTCCGGCTCCGCGGGCCGGACAGAACAGCCGAACGGGCCGGATTCGGCCCTCGGAGCCGTAGTTTGCCGACGGCTGCTCCAGAGGCTCCAGGCCTGAGAACTGGACCGCGTTTGCCAGCAGAAAGGACTGGGCGGGCAGGAGGTCACGGTCAGGGGCTTAACCATTCCCATCCTCTTCCCGAGGGACCTGCCTTCCCCCACCTCCACCTCTTTTTAAAAAATATATATTTTATTGATTTTTTTTACAGAGAGGAAGAGAGAGGGATAGAGAGTTAGAAACATCAATGAGAGAGAATCATCGACCAGCTGCCTCCTGCACACCCCCTACCGGGGATGTGCCCGCAACCAAGGTACATGCCCTTGGCCGGAATCGAACCCGGGACCTTTCAGTCTCCAAGCCGATGCTCTAGTCCAACCGTGGGCAAACTACGGCCCACAGGCTGGATCTGGCACGTTCGGCTGTTCTCTCCGGCCCGCGGAGCCGAAAGAGCGGAGGGCTCTCTTGCTCTCCCCTCCGCTCCTTCCCCAGCAGCCCAAGAGGAGAGTGCCAGCACGGTCAGGCTGCTTTTGTTCCGGCCCTCCGGTCCGGTGTAAGAACCCACGGTGGCCCTCGAGTCAAAAAGTTTGCCCACCCCTGCTCTAGTCTATCCACTGAGCCAAACTGGTTTTGGCGACCTCCACCAATATATATATATATATTGATTTCAGTGAGGAAGGAGAGAGATAGAAACATCCATGATGAGAGAGAATCATTGATCGGCTGCCTCCTGCACGCCCCCTCCTGGGGATCGAGCCTGCAACCCCAGCAAGTGGCCTTGACCAGAATCGAATCTGGGATTTTTTCAGTGTGCTGGCCAACGCTCACACACCCAGCTGGGGCGAGGCACTGATTTCTAAGCTGAGACGTACGTTGAATCCGGCCACTGGACAGCCCAACGTGTCTTGTGAGGCCGGCCATTGCCATACGGCGTGGACACCTGCCTGCCCTGGCTGCGTGGAGGCGCCATGCAGTGGCTGCCAGGCCTCCCGAGGCCCCTTGGTGCCTGTGTTTCAGTTCTTCCAGCTCTTTCCGTGGCGGCACCTGGAGCGCCGAGCCCGGCCGAGCCCCGGGGCACCTGCGTGCGCACGTGGACGCGGTACACGCACCAAAGCATCCGCCACGGCCAGCCGGGCTCAGCCAATCCTCAGCGGAGTCTCGCTGAGCTCCCAGAAGTCTCTGAAACACATGCACACACACGTGCGCGCGCACACACACACACACACAGATGCACCTGCCACCGACCTGGCCTGGGGAACGCACCCCGGGAGTCCCAGGGGCGGTTCAGATGCCTCCGTCTCTCATTGCGGTGATTAAGGACCTGCAGGCTCTCTTGGACAACAGCCCCAAAGGTATGCAAAAAAAAAAAAAAAAAAAGACGAGTCGAAACCCGCCAATACCCCCTCCGGTGACTTTTCAGGTGGGGACGGTGGAATTAAAAGCCACGAATGCTGCGGAAACCGGTGTGGCTCAGTGGATTGAGCGCCGGCCTGCGGACCGAAAGGTCCCAGGTTCGATTCCGGTCAAGGGCCCATGACCAAGAGGAGGGGTTAGATTCATCCACTGTCTGCCTGCAGCATCTTAGGCCAGCCGTGGGCAAACTACGGCCCGCGGGCTGGATCCGGCCCGTGCGGCTGTTCTCTCCGGCCCTCGGAGCCCAGAGAGCGGAGGAGGGTTCTCTTGCTCTCCCCTCCGCTCCTTCCCCAGCAGCCCAAGAGGAGAGTGCCAGCATGGTCAGGTTGCAATTGTTCCGGTCCGCCGGTCCGGTGTAAGAACCCATGGTGGCCCTCGAGTCAAAACGTTTGCCCACCCCTGTCTTCGGCTCTTAGGGGGACGCCCAGGGCATTTGGCCAGAGCCGAGGGTTAACGTGGGCGAAGAGAAGAGAGTAAGACTGGAAACGGAGGCGGGATGTGTGAGCCCTTCCATTTTCCAGCAGAGTAGTGAGGCCTCTTTGGGGACAGCAGTTGGAGGGGAGCTAGAATAAGGGATTAAGAAAACTAATTAGGGGAGAAGACCCTGTTCCCAATATATGAGAGTGTGGCTCCCATACTGACCTTGGAACAATATCCCTCACCGGTTACCTTTTCTGTGATTTCAAAAATACCAGTATAGCCCTAGCTGGTTTGGCCCGGTGGATAGAGCATCCGCCTGCAGGATGAAGGGTCCCAGGTTCGATTCCGGTCAAGAGCACATGCCTGGGTTGCCGGCACCATCGCCAGGAGGGGGTGTGCGGGAGGCAGCGGATGGACGATTCTCTCTCATCATTGATGTTTCTCTCTCTCTCTCTCTCTCTCTCTCTCTCTCTCTCTCTCTCTCCCTCCCTTCCTCTCTGAACTCAGTAAAAATATATTTAAAAAAAATACTAATATGACAGAAATCTTCCATTGGGGCTTATTCTATTTCTCTCTTCTTTTAAAGATAAAGGTTACAAGAGGGGCTCTATCTAAAAGAACGTTTTAGAATGTTTTGATGGGGGCTCTGAGACGTGAGGGGTTATGTTCTCCTTGGCCTCCTGACGCCTTTCTTAAAACGCCACAGTCCCAAACCCTTGCATGCGTCGTCCATTCATTCAGAGCTCGGTTAACCGGACGCCACGTGGGAGGTTAGAATGACATCCTCCGCCTCCAGAGGAGGAAGAGGGGGAAAGAGAAGGGCTCCGATGGATTTTTGTTCCACAAAGACCAAAATTGGGGGGATGGGGGATGTCAGAAAATTGCAGGGAGCTCTGGGATCACGGGGCTGGGGACCCAGCCGCCGGGCGGGAGTGCTCACGGAATTGCAAACCTTTCTCGCCCATCCAGGGAGGGAAGGCAGACCGAAGCAACTCCTAATCTGGTAGGTGTTGTAGATGGCTGTTTCCAAAAACAGTCCACAGAACGCCAGTCCCATGGGATGAACTGAGAAGAAAAAAAAAAAAAAAAGAAAAAAGAAAGAAAAAGAAAAAGAAAGAAAAAAGAAATAAAGAAAAAGGTTCCAGGAATTGTAAAAAATAAAAAATCACACTAAGTGTAAATTAGTCTCTTTACCGCAGGCCTTTTGAGAGCCTTTGACAGGGTCACGCGCATTATAAACCCCTAAGGGGATGCAGGATGCAGGGTCCCGGATCCGCCACCCACACTAATTTCCTACTTGGGGGGGGGGGTTCCTTATGTCTGCTATTTCCCACACGTGTCCCCCCACCCCGTGCCCAACCTGACGCCGCCTACCGATTTTTCCTCCCGTACACAGATTTTTTCCTCCGGTCCCTCCAACACATGCCCCATGTGCATAGGCTTCTAAGATGCCCCGAGAACTCCGGGCACACATTCTGCTCGGACAGACACTCACAAAGGCCAAGGCAATGCCCTCAACACCCGCCCCCCAATCCCCCCAATCCCCCCAGCCCCCCAACCTCTATCCCCAAATTCCCCCGGCGTCTCCAAAAACGAAAATCAATCCACTAAGCGCATGAGAGGAAACTGCAGATATTTTATACATCTTTTTCTTTTTCTCTTTCTCTTTTCTTACAATCCATGCTCACACGTACAGTCGGGGTATAAAAGGAGCCCCGTGGCCAGGTCTCCCCCCCCCCCCCTGCGGCCTGCTGGGTCCTCAGTAGCCGCCACCGTTGTTGTCCTCGTAGAAGGAGACGCCATCGCCGCCACGGCCTCCTCCTCCCGCTGATGCTTTCGCGCCGTCCCGCCTGCAGGCCTCCCCGTCCCGGCCCAGCTGGCCCAGCCTCTGCTCCTTCTTGCGGATGGCTTCCTTGATGCCCTCGATGTGGCACTTCTCTTCCTTCTCCGCCTTCAGCCTCAGGACGTGGTGGCTCCTGTCCCGCAGCAGGCCCAGCTCGCGGGCGAGCTGCGCCCTCTCGCCCAGGCCTCGCTGCTGCTGCTGCTGCTGCTGCAGCTGCAGCTGCATCTTCTGCTCCGCCAGCCGCACCAGCAGCCGCTTGCGGGCCCGCCGCTGCTCCTCCTCCAGCTCCTCCGCCCGCAGCCGCTGCTCCTCCTCGCGCTGCTGCTGCCGGCGGTGCCGCTCCCTCGCCAGGCCCTTGTGCGAGAGCTCCTGGGCCCGCTGCACGCTCTGCTCCAGCGACAGGCGCCGCAGCAGCTCCTCGGCCTTTGCCTGGCAGTCCTGGAGCACCTTGCGGGCCTGGAAGTTGACCAGCGAGCTCAGGTTGGCCTCGCGCACCTTCTTCGGGCCGCCCGTCAGGGGCGCCTGCTTCTTGGGACACGTCGTGGTGGTGGTCGTGGAGGAGGCCGTGGTCGTGGCCGTGGTGGCCGTGGTCGTGGTGGCCGTGGCCGTGGCAGCGGTGATGGTGGCAGTGGCAGTCGTGGGCTCCAGCCTCCCCGGCTGCTGCTGCTGCTGCTGCAGCTGCTGCTGCAGGCCAGGGGGCTGCTTCCGCTGCTCCTTGAGCGTCTTCTCCAGCGCCCGCTCCAGCTCCAGCTCCTGCTGCAGCTCCAGCTCCCGGAGGCGCTGCTGCACCGGGTCGCCGGGCCTCCTGGGCTTGGTCGTGGCTGCGTCCAGGCGGGCCCGCTGCTGCTGCAGCTGCTGCAGCTGCTTCTTCTTCTGCTGCTCCTCCTCCTCCTCGTCCAGCCGGTCCTGGTCCTCGCTCCACAGGCGGTGGCCGTGGTCGTGGTGCTTGGCCCGTGGCTCCCGCTGCTGCTCGCCGCCGCCGCCGCCCCGCCGCTGCCGCCGCCACTGCGCGCGGCCCTGCTGCAGGAGCAGCCGGCGCTCCCGCTCCAGCGTCGCCTGCACCTTGCGGTCCGAGCGCTGGAGCTCCTCCCAGGCGGCCGCCGCCTGCTGCTGCAGCTCGCGCATCCGCCGCGCCTTCTGCAGCCGGCTCAGCACCAGCGCCACGATCTTGCGGTCCCGGGGCGACACCACGGCCTCGGCCAGCTTGCTCTTGAGCGTCTGCGTGCGCGGGCTCTCCTCCGTCTCCACCTCCAGCGCCCCCGGGTGCAGCATCCCCGACGGCTGCAGCATCCCCATCGGGGCCCGCCGGTCCCCGCCGTCCCTTTGGGGGGTGCACAGCGCCCGGAGCTCCCGGGAACCCCCGGAGGGGAGGGGGAGCGCCGAGGACCGGTCGGAGGGGAGCGAGGACAGGGACCAGCGCCCCGGGGGTGGAGGCGCCCAGGGGTCCCCGCGCTGTCTTGGCGGCGGGGTCGTCCGCTGGAGCTGCTGGAGCTGGAGCTGGAGCGGCCAGGCCGGGCCGCCGCCGCCGCCGCCGCCGCCGTGCAGGCTGCAGCCCCGAGCTCGGGGCTCCCCCCGGGGCTCCCCCCCGCGGGGCTCCCCCGCCCGGGGCTCCCCCGCCCAGGCCTCCCGGGGCCGCCAGGCGGCGCGCGGCCGGGCCCGCGGGGAGCAGCCGCCGCCGCCGTCGCTCAGGCTGCGGCTCTCCCGCGGCGGCGGCGGCGGGGGCGGCGGCGGGGAGGAGTCGTCCGGGGACGGGCGGCGGCGGCGGGGGGACCAGGGGGGCGCCCCGGCCTCGCTCCCCGAGCCGCCGCCGGGGGTCCCCGAGTGGCCGTGGGCGCGGGGCCTGCGCAGCCGCCGAGGCGCGCGCTCGCCGCGGTCCGGGTGCGAGAAGAAGCGGCCTCCGAAGTCGTCCATCGTCCTCCTCCCGGGCGGGGAGCGGGGGGCGCACCGGCGCGGCGGAGCCTCCAGGGGGCGCTGCGGGGCTGCCCTGCGATGCCCTGGGGGATGGGGGGGGGTGGGGGGCGCTTGTGACGCTGGGGACACCTCACAATGCGCCCCCCCCTGGTCCCCCAGCCTTAGGCCATGGCCACCCCCCACCTCCAGGCCCCCCTAGAACCCTCCACCTGGGCGGGGGGGGTGAGGTGGGGGGGAAGGGACTCAGGGGACAGGGGGGGCTATGGGAAGTCAGGGTGACCCTTAAAAGCTGAGGGTTCCTAGTGAGCTGACACCGTTATGTTGTAGGCAGGAGATTTTTATTTTTATTTAGGAAATGTTTTCATTTTTATTAATTTTTTAAAAAAAATTTAAAAAATAGCCGAAACCGGTGTGGCTCAGTGGTAGAGAGAGCCTCGGTCTGCGGACTGAAAGACTGAAAGGTCCCGGGTTCGATTCCGGTCAAGGGCATGGACCTTGGTTGTGGGCACATCCCCGGTAGGGGGTGTGCAGGAGGCGGCTGGTGGATGTTTCTCTCTCATCTGCGTTTCTAGCTCTCTATCTCTCTCCCTTCCTCTCTGTAAAATATCAATAAAATATATTTTTTAAAAAATACAAAAATTTTTTTTAAAATATATATATATTTTGTTGATATTTTACAGAGAGGAAGGGAGAGAGATAGAGAGCTAGAAACCGACCAGCTGCCTCCTGCATCATGGCCCGGCTGCCTCCTGCAGGCCCCACACTGGGGAGGGAGCCCGCCACGTGGGCCTGTGCCCTGATGGGGAATCCAGCCGTGACCTCCTGGTTCCTAGGTCCGGTGCTCAACCACTGAGCCACACGGGCCAGGCTCAGGCACGGATTTGGCCTCCCACCTGCACACCTTACAATAATAGCAGGCCTCCCGAGAGAGAGAACCCGGTGAAGGCATCGCCTCCAGGATGGGAGTGGGGGGCCAGGGTGGGGCGAGGAGTCCCGAGTGATCCTCGAGGGGGCCTTGGGGCGCCATCCTCACCTCTGGGCACCTCCACGGCGAGGCGAAGGGCCACCGGAGCACCTTAAGGTGACGCACCACACTTTCGCTGCTTTTAAGCCCCAAGCACATTCAGTTTACATGGCAGGGCAGGACCAAGACGAGCCCGCGTGCCAGGGGCAGAAGCAGGACGTGGGGACCAGCTGTAATGGTGTGAACTGTCCACGGTGCTCTGCCCCTGAGGGTCCTGGGAAACCGTTGGCACACCTGTGGCTGGACGGGAGGGTAAATGATCAATGCTCAGAAGTCAGATTTGCCGCCGCACAATTTCTCAGGAATTCAGTCCTTTCACGCCTCCGCTTTCTCCTGGACGAACCCGGGGGCACGGATGCCTCAAGGGACGGTATTTGAGGAGACACAACTGGCACCTCTTGACAAGTGCCTGTGAGTCAGGGACTCATCCACAACAGCAGACCCTCAAAACAGTAAAAAAAACAAACAAATAAACAAAAAAACATGTATTCCGTAAACACCCAGGACAGTCAGTGAAAACCTTATGTGAATCCAGTACTAAGGATGGAAATTGTAGATTATACGATTCTTTTTTTTTTCCAGAAAAGCAGAGAATAGTGGGATAAGAGCCTGGGAACTCAGAAAGTTACGTTTCCATGGAAACAATCAGCTACCCACAATGCCCAGTGTTCCATGTGCAGGAGGACTTGCTGAGTTAAAAGGATGCCTGACACCTACGTGGAAACCCCAACACCACACGGAGAAGGAGGGGCCGTCCTTTCCCGAGTGTCAGAGGGAGAATCTCAAGATCAGGCAGGCAGCCCAGATCCAGGATCAAATCCCGCCTCCCCCCCTAACCTCCCGGTTGGGTGGTGGTCTGAGCTAGCATTGCATAATTATAGCCAATCCAAATCATGTGTGGCTGAGAGAGTGTGTGTGTGTGATTTTCTAGTTTGTTCCATCTTTAAAAAAAATATATATTTTATTGATTTTTCCACAGAGATGAAGGGAGAGGGAGAGAGAGCTAGAAACGTCGATGAGAGAGAAACATCGACCAGCTGCCTCCTGCACACCCTCTACTGGGGATGTGCCTGCAACCAAGGTACATGCCCTTGACCAGAATCGAACCTGGGACCTTCCAGTCCGCAGACTGATGCTCTATCCACAGAGCCACACCGGTTTCGGCTAGTTTGTTCCATCTTAAGATGCTGGCGTTTCTCACGTATGTCACCTTAATGCCATTAACAGCTGGAAGATGGTAATGAAGTAATAATTTCACAAATATATATTTTTACTAGCGGCCCAGTGCATGAAATTCGTGCACTGGTAAGGTCCCTAGTGGCTGCCGGCTGCCTGCCGAGGCCGCCTCCCTTTCCCCCAGCAGGCCCCGCCCCCTGGTCTAACTCCCGAATGAACTCTTGGGTGAGGGGACAATTTGCATACTGTGCTTTTATTATATAGGATTGATTTTTAGAGAGAGCGAAAAGGGGAGAGGGAGAGAGAGAGGAACGTTGTTATGAGAGTGAAACATGGATCAGCTGCTTCCTGCGTGCCTCTACCAGGGATCTGGCCTGCCGCCCAGGCGTGTGCCCTAACCGGGATTCGAACCGGCAACCTTTGGGTGCATTGAAAGATGCCCAGCCAGCCCAGTCACGTGAGATAACAGAACGGGATTACAGGCTCACTCGGCCGTGGCTCAGAGGCAGCGCGGGCTGCACGGCGAAATGATCGATTTTTTGAAATTTAATCACAAGTCGTTGGTGAGGTTGCGCACGAGAAGCGGTTTTCCCCGACGGGCACTTGGGGGAAACAGGTGCACGGGGTAATCGATCTCGTTTGGGGTTACTTCTTCCTCCTCCTCGGTGGGGCGGAGAGATAATTAGATTTTATTTTATTTTAAAAAAGAATGAGCTTTCCTGAAACTTAAAAAAAAAAAAAGGTGGGTTTTTAAAAAAGTTCTGTGTTTTTGTTTTATTTTTTTTGTCTGATTTGCTAAAACTGGGTCTGGAGTTTTTCACTGCCAAGGAGAAGCATTTTTTTTTTCCAGAAAGGTCTCAGGGTCGGGGTGCGGGGGGAGGAAAGGGGAGACAGCTCCAGGACAGGGGGGTGATGGATGGCCCCACCTCAGGCCTCCCGAGTCTGGGTGGATATGGCTGCAGTTTGGGGACCACTGACTGCCCCCCCTTCCCTCCCTCCTTTCCTTCCTTTTCCTACAGTGCAGTTCCCCCAGCTCCGTCCAGACAAGCACTTCTGTCCTGTGGCTTTAAGCCAGGGGTGGGCAAACTTTTTGACGCGAGGGCCACCATGGGTTCTTACACTGGACCGGAGGGCCGGAACAGAAGCAGCCTGACCGTGCTGGCACTCTCCTCTTGGGCTGCTGGGGAAGGAGCGGAGGGGAGAGCCAGAGAACCCTCCTCCGCTCTCTCGGCTCTGCGGGCCGGATAGAACAGCCGCAGGGGCCGGATCCGGCCCGCGGGCCGTAGTTTGCCCACGGCTGCTTTAAGGAATGGCTTGGGGCAGCTTGTGGGCCCGACCCTCTAGCCTGGACCCCTCTGCAAAGCTCTGATTTCCACCGCCTGCGGGATTCCCCTCCAGCTACTCAGACTCAACCCTGCCCTCCTAAAACCTCCGTGGCATTTGTGTTCCCCTGCTTTCACTGGCAGCGGCAGCTCGGTCCCTCGGTACCTTACATCTTGGCACTGTCTCTGCATCGCCTTTCCTGTTCACCCTCAGCCATTGGGTCCCTGAGATCTGACCCCCCCACCTCCCCATGGCCTGTGGTTTCCTTTTTAAAAAAAATATATTTTATTGATATTTTACAGAGAGGAAGGGAGAGAGATAGAGAGCTAGAAACGTCGACGAGAGAGAAACATCGACCAGCTGCCTCCTGCACACCCCCTACCGGGGATGTGCCCGCAACCAAGGTACATGCCCTTGACCGGAATCGAACCCGGGACCTTTCAGTCCGCAGACCGATGCAATACCACTGAGCCACACCGGTCTCGGCATTTTTTTTCTTTTTCTTTTTTATTTTTTTTTGTTTATTTATTTATTTTATTTTTTTATTTTTCTAAAATATATCTTATTGATATTTCACAGAGAGGAAGGGAGAGGGCTAGAGAGCTAGAAACGTCGACGAGAGAGAAACATCGATCAGCTGCCTCCTGCACACCCCCTACCGGGGATGTGCCCGCCACCCAGGTCCATGCCCTTGACCGGAATCGAACCCGGGACCTTTCAGTCCACAGACCCACTGAGCCACACCGGTTTTTAGCGCCTGTGGTTTCCTCATGCCCCCTGCCCCTCACTCACCCCCTGTCTCCGGCTCCAGCCTTCCCTCTTCCTACAAGACCAGCAGTGTCTGGTACACCCGTGGGCAAACTGCGGCCCGCGGGGTTCTGGCCGGGAGCGCCAGGCCGGCTGAGAAAGGCTCGTCTTGGGAGGGGGGACAGCAGCAGGTGGCCGGAGCCAGAGGGGACGGGACAGTCGCGGGCACCCCAAGGGCTGGGAGAGCAAAACACCCTGGATCCCCAGAGGCCTGGTCCTTGGTACCCAACTTTCTGCCTGGGCGGCGGCTCCGGCCACTCCCCCCGCTGACCACCAGGGGGCGCGCCCGGGCGCAGCGGCGCCGAGGGACCCGCGCGTCCGTCCCCGGGAGCCGGGGCGCCGGGCGCGTCTCCAGGGGGACCCAGGGGGGCGAAGGGGGGCGGGGAGGGGGACACACATCGGGACCCCGACGCTGCAAAACGAGAGGCATCAGCCATCAGCCCCCCCCCTTGAACCCCGTGGGTGGTGAGAATCAGGGCGAGGGGGACCCCCCCGGCCGCGCACCCCCGTCCCCCGGAGTCTGGCACCGCCTCCGGGGGCCCCAGACACGCGCGGGGGCCTCTTGGGGCACCCGGCTCGGCTCAGGGGGCGGGGAGGGACTTGGGGGGCCGCCGTCCAGCTCAGGGGAGGGGCGCCCCGGCCCCCCAAGTCCCTCCCCTCCCGGCGCGCGCGCGCGGGTGCGAGCGCGTCTCCAGGCCCCGGGCGCCCGGACAGGTGCCGGCGCGCGCGCCTCCCAGTGGCCGGGGAGGCGGGGGGGGGGGGCCCTTCCCGCTGTCCTCGGGGGCCTAGCTCCGCCCAGGACACCCCCACATTCCCTCCCTTTCTCCTCCTCCCTCTCTCCTCCCTCCTCCCTCCCTCCTTCCTTCCCTCCCTCCTTCCTTCCCTCCGCGCAGCCGCCGGGCGCGCGGGCGCTCCTCGGGGGCGCGCGGCCCGGCGGTGCTCCCTCCCCCCCCGCACCCACGGCTCCGGGGCCCGGGGACCCCGAGCCCGAGCCCCAGCCCCAGCCCGAGCCGCCCAGGCCTCCGTCCCCCCTGTCCCCCCGTCCCCCCGGCCCCCCGTCCCCCCGGATCGCGCGGCGGCCGGCGGCGGAGGTCGCGCACAGATGCGGGCGCGGCGGCCGGCGGCGCGGGGAGGCGGCGGGCCGGGAGGGGAGGGAGCTGCCCGCATGAGACCCACCGGTAAGACCCGGGGGTGGGGGGTGTGGGGTGTGGGGAGGGGTGGGGGGGGTGTGGGGAGGGGTGGGGGGGTCCCCGACCCCGAGGAGGGGGGGCTCCGCGTCCCGGGAGGGCGCGCGCAGGCCTGGGGAGGGGAGAGGAGGGAGGGAGGGTGATGGGGAGGGTGATGGGGGGACTTGGTGCCCGGGTTCTGCGCGCGCCCCCGGAGCGCAGGGGAGGGAGGGAGGGACGTGTCTGGGAGGCGCAGAGACATCGCGTGGGGGGCAGGGGGACCCAGCCCCATCCCCAGCCCCAGCCCCAGCCCCAGCCCCTGCCCCTGCCCCAGACCCTGCCCCAACCCCAGACCCTGCCCCAGACCCTGCCCCAGCCCCATCCCCATCCCCATCCCCATCCCCATCCCCATCCCCATCCCCAGACCCTGCCCCAGCCCCATCCCCATCCCCATCCCCATCCCCATCCCCAGCCCCAGCCCCTGCCCCTGCCCCAGACCCTGCCCCAGCCCCATCCCATCCCCATCCCCATCCCCATCCCCATCCCATCCCATCCCCATCCCCATCCCATCCCATCCCCATCCCATCCCCATCCCCATCCCCATCCCATCCCCATCCCCATCCCCATCCCATCCCCATCCCCACCCATCCCATCCCATCCCCACTGCCCATCCCAGCCCCATCCCCAGCCCATCCCCATCCCCACCCATGCCCCATCCCCATCCCCAGCCCACCCAGCCCCAGCCCATGCCCCATCCCAGCCCATCCCCATCCCCATCCCCTTTCCCCATCCCATCCCCATCCCCATCCCATCCCCATCCCCATCCCATCCCATTCCCCATCCCATCCCCAGCCCATCCCCAGACCCTGCCCCAGCCCCATCCTCATCCCATCCCCATCCCATCCCCATCCCCATCCCCCCATCCCATCCCCATCCCCATCCCCATCCCATCCCCATCCCCATCCCATCCCCATCCCCATCCCATGCCCATCCCACCCATCCCCATCCCATCCCCATCCCATCCCCATCCCATCCCCATCCCCATCCCATCCCATCCCATCCCATCCCATCCCCATCCCCATCCCATCCCCATCCCCATCCCCATCCCCCATCCCCATCCCCATCCCATCCCCATCCCATCCCCATCCATCCCAATCCCCCATCCCCCCCATCCCCATCCCATCCCATCCCTCCCCATCCCCATCCCATCCCCATCCATCCCCATCCCATCCCATCCCCATCCCATCCCCATCCCATCCCCATCCCCATCCCATCCCCATCCCCATCCCATCCCCATCCCATCCCATCCCATCCCCATCCCATCCCATCCCATCCCATCCCATCCCCATCCCATCCCCATCCCATCCCATCCCATCCCCATCCATCCCATCCCATCCCCATCCCATCCCATCCATCCCCATCCCATCCCCATCCCATCCCCATCCCCATCCCATCCCCATCCCATCCCCATCCCATCCCATCCCCATCCCCATCCCATCCCATCCCATCCCATCCCATCCCATCCCATCCCATCCCCATCCCATCCCCATCCCATCCATCCCCATCCCCATCCCATCCCATCCCCATCCCATCCCCATCCCATCCCATCCCCATCCCATCCCCATCCCATCCCCATCCCCATCCCATCCCCATCCCATCCCATCCCATCCCATCCCATCCCATCCCATCCCCATCCCATCCCCATCCCATCCCATCCATCCCATCCCATCCCATCCCCATCCCCATCCCATCCCCATCCCATCCCCATCCCATCCCCATCCCATCCCATCCCATCCCATCCCATTCCCATCCCCATCCCATCCCCATCCCATCCCCATCCATCCCCATCCCCATCCCCATCCCATCCCATCCCATCCCATCCCCATCCCCATCCCATCCCATCCCATCCCCATCCCATCCCATCCCCATCCCCATCCCATCCATCCCCATCCCATCCCCATCCCATCCCCATCCCCATCCCCATCCCCATCCCCATCCCCATCCCATCCCATCCCATCCCCATCCCCATCCCATCCCATCCCATCCCATCCCATCCCCATCCCCATCCCATCCCATCCCATCCCCATCCCATCCCATCCCCATCCCCATCCCATCCCATCCCCATCCCATCCCCATCCCATCCCCATCCCCATCCATCCCATCCCATCCCCATCCCATCCCATCCCCATCCCATCCCATCCCATCCCATCCCATCCCCATCCCCATCCCATCCCATCCCATCCCATCCCCATCCCATCCCATCCCCATCCCATCCCATCCCCATCCCATCCCCATCCCATCCCCATCCCCATCCCATCCCCATCCCATCCCATCCCCATCCCCATCCCATCCCATCCCATCCCATCCCATCCCATCCCATCCCATCCCATCCCATCCCATCCCCATCCCATCCCCATCCATCCCATCCCCATCCCATCCCCATCCCCATCCCATCCCCATCCCCATCCATCCCCATCCCATCCCATCCCATCCCCATCCCATCCCCCATCCCCATCCCCATCCCATCCCCATCCCATCCCCATCCCATCCCATCCCATCCCATCCCCATCCCATCCCCCCATCCC
>OZ004721.1:4816080-4848580 GCA_963924515.1 Vespertilio murinus
TCCCCATCCCCATCCCCAAGCCCCATCCCCCAGTCCCATCCGCCAATCCCCATCCCCATCCCCATCCCCATCCCATCCCATCCCCATCCCCATCCCCATCCCCATCCCCCATCCCCATCCCATCCCCATCCCCATCCCAGTCCCCATCCCCATCCCCTCCCCATCCCATCCCATCCCCATCCCCATCCCCATCCCATCCCCATCCCCCATCCCCATCCCCCATCCCATCCCATCCCCATCCCCATCCCCATCCCCATCCCCATCCCCATCCCCATCCCCATCCCCATCCCCATCCCCATCCCCATCCCCATCCCATCCCCATCCCCATCCCATCCCATCCCCATCCCCATCCCCATCCCATCCCCATCCCATCCCATCCCCATCCCATCCCATCCCCATCCCCATCCCATCCCATCCCCCCATCCCCATCCCCATCCCATCCCATCCCCATCCCCATCCCATCCCCATCCCCATCCCATCCCCATCCCATCCCATCCCCATCCCCATCCCCATCCCATCCCATCCCCATCCCCATCCCCATCCCATCCCATCCCCCCACCCCATCCCCATCCCATCCCATCCCCATCCCATCCCCATCCCCCATCCCATCCCCATCCCATCCACCCACCCCCATCCCATCCCCATCCCATCCCACCCATCCCATCCCATCCCCATCCCCATCCCAGCCCCATCCCATCCCCATCCCCATCCCATCCATCCCCATCCCCACCCCATCCCCACCCATCCACACCCCATCCCCACCCATCCACCCCATCCCCATCCCCACCCCATCCCCATCCCATCCCCCACCTTCCCTCCCCATCCCCATCCCCATCCCATCCCCATCCCCACCCATCCCCATCCCATCCCCATCCCCTTCACCCACCCCACCCCCATCCCATCCCCATCCCCATCCCAGCCCCTCCCATCCCCATCCCCTTCCCCATCCCATCCCATCCCATCCCCATCCCATCCCCATCCCCCATCCCCATCCCCATCCCCATCCCATCCCCATCCCCATCCCATCCCCATCCCATCCCCATCCCCATCCCCCATCCCCATCCCATCCCCATCCCCATCCCCATCCCATCCCCATCCCCATCCCTCCCCATCCCATCCCCCATCCCCATCCCCATCCCCATCCCATCCCATCCATCCCCATCCCCATCCCATCCCCATCCCCATCCCCATCCCCATCCCCATCCCATCCCCATCCCCCCATCCCCCATCCCCATCCCCCATCCCCATCCCATCCCCATCCCATCCCCATCCCCATCCCATCCCCATCCCATCCCCATCCCATCCCATCCCATCCCCATCCCCATCCCCATCCATCCCATCCCATCCCCATCCCATCCCATCCCATCCCCATCCCATCCCCATCCCATCCCCATCCCATCCAAGCCCATCCCCATCCCATCCCCATCCCCATCCCCATCCCATCCCATCCCCCCCATCCCCATCCCCATCCCATCCCCATCCCATCCCATCCCCATCCCCATCCCCATCCCCATCCCATCCCCATCCCCATCCCCATCCCATCCCATCCCATCCCATCCCATCCCATCCCCATCCCCATCCCATCCCATCCCCATCCTCCCCATCCCCATCCCATCCCCATCCCATCCCATCCCCATCCCATCCCCATCCCCATCCCCATCCCCATCCCATCCCCATCCCATCCCATCCCATCCCCATCCCATCCCCATCCCCATCCCATCCCCATCCCATCCCCATCCCATCCCCATCCCCATCCCGGGGAAAACCTGACAAGTATCCTGGGGGTGTAGGGGGGACCCCCGGTGCCACCCGGCGAGGGTTCCGAGAGGGGCCTGCCCCGGCCCCGGGGGAAAGCCGGCTCTCCGAGCCCCGACTGCGCGCGGGGAGGCTGGGCGGACTTCGAGGTCACGGCCGCAGCCGCGGGGTCCCTGGGCCGGCGCCGGGCCAACGTGCGCTCCCCCCCTCCTCCCTCCCTTCTCTCCCTCCCTCCCTCCCTTCCTCCCTCCTTTCCTCCTCCCTCTCTTCTTCCCTCTCTCCCTCCTCCCTCCCTCCCTCCCTGGACTCCGTGTCCCCGAGCTGGGGGGAGCGGGGACGGGATTTGGGGGTGGGGGGGTGGTTGGTGATTGCGCGCTGGGAAAGGGAAAGGGGGCAGGGGAGGCCCGGGGATGGAGCCGGGGAAGCCGACCCCCCCCACCATCCTGGTCCCACCTCGGATAGCGGAAGGGTGACCCCCACCAGCCCAGCCCTGTGCATGCGCCCCTGGTTGCAGCCGCCTGCGGGCCGGACGCCCTGTGCGGGTGAAAGATGTGTCATGGAATGCCCCCGAGCCCTGGAGACGGATGTCTAGAGCAGCAGCGGCGGCGGCGGTGGAGGCAGCAGCCGAAGGCCCAGTCCGCCCGGAGACTCGTGGCCGTGGTCCTGTGGCTCCAGCTGGCCCTGTGCTTCGGGCCCGCGCAGCTCACGGGCGGTGAGTGAGTGACCAGTGAGTGACCGGCGCCCTCCGGCTGTGGCCAGCGGGCCCGGGACGCCCCCCCGCCTCTCCCCCTACCCCCTGCCCCCCTACATCCAGACTTCTGGGGTACCCCAGAGCCTGAGGAGCCCCTGTGTCCCAGCCGGAAGAACAGGCTTTTTCAAAACCCCTGGAGTTTCCCACCCCAATCCCCCTACACCCTCCCCAAATTCTTTTTAAAAAAAAAAATATTTTATTGATTTTTTACAGAGAGGAAGAGCGAGGGATAGAGGGTTAGAAACATCGATGAGAGAGAATCATCGATGAGAGAGAATCATCGACCAGCTGCCTCCTGCACACTCCCCCACCGGGGATGTGCCCGCAACCAAGGTCCATGCCCTTGACCAGAATCGAACCCGGGACCTTTCAGTCCCCAGACCGACGCTCTATCCACTGAGCCACACCGGTCTCGGCTACCCTCCCCAAATTCTTCCCGAGACACTAGGGGCTCCACACCCCCACATTCTGTCTGGAGCTTTCCACCAGCTGCCCAGCAGCCTGAGTTCTGGTTTCTCTAAAGGAAAGACAATAAGGCTGACCTATTTATTATTCTCATTTTGAGGGGCGGGGGGGGGGGGAGAGAATTTCTGGATAACGGGTGCTCAAGGACCTCTGACCTTTGCCTGTGCCCTCTGCCGAACCCCCTTTGTGCATGAATGCCAAGGGTGCGAGATCCGGGGCCAGACTGGCTGCAGCCAGGTCTCCCCTCTGGGACTTACCGTTCCCCTTCCTCGGGGGGTGGCGTGTCCGGCCTGTCGGTGGTGCGTGTCGGGGTGGCGAGGGGGACGGGTGCAGAGGTGTCCCCCAGGCGTGCTTCTGGAGGGCGGCTCGGCCCCTCCAGGCCTGGTGAACAGGAAGTGGACGTCAGCTGAGGAGAAGGGGGTGGCCGGGACTCCGGGGGCGGACCCCATAGCCAGTTCTGGGGCGGGGGCTGTCTTTGGGGGTTGCGGTGGAGGCAGCGGGATGGAGGCCCCGTCCGGGTTTCGGGGCCCACGACTCTCTCTGCCCACCCCCCCGGGGGCGGGCTCCCCGCTGTCCATCAGTGCTGTCCACTCCCGGCTTTCCACGAGAGCGCGTGGGACAGAGAACCCTGTGGCAGAGCCGAGATGCTGCTGTTCATAAGCCAAGTATAATCGGTGGGAAAACCAGGAACCGATCGACACACTCCGGAAACTATCTTAGCGCGTTACGCTGCTGTGTTGGATAATTCCAAGGAGAAGATGGGGGGAAAAAAGGAGAAAAAAGAAATGAAGGAAAAGTTAGCAGAGGTGGGGGGTGGGGGACGAGCCGGACTTGAAGGCAGAAGCCTTTGCTAGCTAACGCAGGCGGCGTCTCCCGCTCGGAGCTTGGAGATCTGAGATGCTCGGCTGTAAGGGGGACGGGCTTCCCGTGGCGCCCCTGCCAGTCAGGGAGAAGACACAGCTGGCTTGGGATGGAGGCCCTGTTTTGGTGTTTGGTGTCCTTGTTTCGGGCAGAGGCAGCTTTCTCTGGAGCTCTTATTTTTGTAGAAGTCCTAGAGGCCCGGTGCAGGAATTCGTGCACAGGTGGGGTCTCTTGGCCTGGCCAGTGACTGGGGCTGATGAGGGAGGAAGGGAGGGAGGGAGGGGGAGGTTGGCTGTGGGAGAGTGCATTAACCACCAGGGGGGCAGCTCCTGCGTTGAGTGTCTGCCCCCTGGTGGTCATTGCACATCATAGCGACCGGTCGTTCGGTTGTTCGGTCACGTAGGCTTTTATATATATATATTTAGGTCTCTGAGACGGGTTTCCTCTTCACAGAGGGCGGAGTTAAACCCGGTGCCAAGGTGGCACCTGTGTGGCCTGCTTGGGCTCTGGTCAGAGCCTCTGTCTGGCCCCGGGCATTCTCGGCCGTATCTCTCAGGAGAGCGGGACTAGGTGGGCAGGATATCATGGGGGTGGTGGTGGTTCATCCCTTTTCCCTTCTCTCCTCCGGCCTTCCGTCTCACTCTCATTCCCCTCCGACCGGGTCCCCAGGATTTCCCATCCGCTCCGTCCTTCCCTCCGGGTGGGTGACAGATGCATCAGGGGTCATCCGGGTAGGGTTTTTTTTTTTTAAAAGTCTATTTTAGCCGAAACCGGTGTGGCTCCGTGGATAGAGCGTCGGGTCTGCGGACTGAAGGGTCCCGGGTTCGATTCCGGTCAGGGGCACGTCCCCGGCAGGGGGTGTGCAGGAGGCAGCTGGTCGATGTTTCTCTCTCATCGGTGTTTCTGGCTCTCTATCTCTCTCCCTTCCTCTCTGTAAAATATCAATAAAATGTATTTTTAAAAAATATAAAAGTATATTTTGTTCATTTTTACGGAGAGGAAGGGAGAGGAATAGAGAGCTAGCGCCCGCAACCAAGGTTGTCTCACCCGCCGGACCCCACGCCCACCGCATCCGGAACCTGGGCTCCACTCCTGATTCCGGAGAGCTGATGGTCTGAGCCCAAGATGCCAAGTTTTAGGGAAGAACTTGGCTCGATATCCCCCTCTTCTCTAAGCAAAAGAACCCCGGTGCTCTCGCCAGTGTGGCTCAGTGGGTGGAGCACCCGCCTGTGGATAGAAAGGCCCCGGGTTCGATCCCGGTCAAGAGCACGTACCTAGGTTGCAGGCCCGGGCCCTGGTCCCCGGTCTGGGCTCGTGCAGGAGGCAACCAATCCACGGGTGTCTCTCCCATGGGTGTTTTTCTCTTTCCCTCTCCCTCTCCCTTCCACTCTCTCTCTCTCTCTCTCAAAAAAAAAAAAAATCAATGGAAAAATATCCTTGGGTGCGGATTAACGAAAACAAACAAACAAGTAAATAGAAGGAGAGAACCCCGTGCCACTCCAAGACAGCAATTACCCACTCAAGAAGAAGAAGAAGGAGAAGAAAAAAAACCCACACAGAAATAATTGAGTTGCTAGAATTAAAAGTGCCTTTTGGAATAGCTTTTTAATTGAGAGGATTGTAATTGCTTTATTAGTCTTAAGCAAGGTAAACCGGGGACATCAGAGGCATATAACGGGGTCCTTCTCGACGTCGTTTGGGGCTGGCCGTGAACTGGGGAGCAGGTGGCGGGTGAGGCCATTTCATCCCCCCCCTCCCCCAGGGGGGCGGGGGCGGGGGGGACCCCCACACACAGGTGCGAACACGGTTCTTCTTAGAAGCGAGAGGAGTCTCGGGGCTCGGTGAACGGGATCAGTGCTCGTCTCATCGTTGTCCCATTGCGTTGAGCTCTTCTAGAGAGGATGAGTAGGTTAGGTTTGGTTTTTGATTTTTGTTTGTTTTTTTGGGGGGAGGGCGGCAGTGGGAAACGAAGGTTTGACCTGGCCGGCTCACGTTGCTGTTTGAAAATGGTGACGTTAGCCGAAACTGGTGTGGCTCAGTGGATAGAGCGTTGGCCTGCGGACTGAGGGGTCCCGGGTTCGATTCCGGTCAAGGGCATGTACCTTGGTTGTGGGCACATCCCCAGTAGGGGGTGTGCAGGAGGCAGCTGGTTGATGTTTCTCTCTCATGGATGTTTCTAGCTCTCTATCCCTCTCCCTTCCTCTTTGTAAAAAAATCAATAAAATATATTTAAATAATAAAAAAAGAAAAGAAAAAACGGTGGTCAGGAAAGGAGGGAAAGATGAAAAGGGGAAAGACAGGAAAGAATAAGTATATTTTCAGTCTCCTCCCTAAGTTAATTCCCTTTCTTCCTCACCTCAATCCTTGAGAGCTGTTTAGAGCAGAAGATTTGAACTGAACTGGGTTGAAATTATTGATATATATCTGTCAAAAAAAAATATATATATATATGAAAGAAAAAAGAAAATGATGACTTTATTCTCCTGAGTGACCAGCGTGGTCGCCGAGCCACACACGGCGAGGGCCACGCGTGTGCTGTAACCCCTCCTCTCGGTGCAGCAAAACCCACAAGAGACCTCATTTCCCCGGCCTGATGGCGTGTATCAGAGACAGAGGCGACGGAAGCGGGTGAGCCAGCCAGAGAGAGGTTCTTTTAAGAAAGAAATGAGACCCGTTCTTGGGGTGGGTCCTGGAACTAAATCTGTGCGTGGACAGCGCTGCGACCACCCATCGGCCGGTTTCCCAGTGCAGGCTCTCGGGCCGCGGTGGAAGCCTTAAAATTTCCCTGAACGCTTGGCCTCGGAGGATCCTGGTTCTCCCCGGGCCAGAAGCCACGGGCCTGCTTGCTCCGTGGAAGTTGGAGGGGGTTAGAGCCTCATGCGGCTCTCTGGCCCCTTGAGGGTGGCTCTTCCACAAAACGCCACGGCCCGGGCGAGTCTGTGTTGAAGACGTGGCGCCAGAAGAAGTTGAAGTTGAAAAAGATTTGGCTCTCACCCTAGCTGGTTTGGCTCAGTGGATAGAGCGTCGGCCTGTGGACTGAAGGGTCCCGGGTTCGGTTCCGGTCAAGGGCACATGCCAATGTTTGGGGCACAGTCCCCACGTCGGGGCGTGCCGGAGACAGCCAGTCTAGGATTCTCTCTCATTATCGCTGTTTCTGTTTCTCTCCCTGGGCCCGTGGCTCTCTGGCCCCTTGCCTATGGCTCTTCCACAAAATGCCACGGCCCGGGCGAGTCTGTGTGGAAGACGCGGCATTAGAAGAAATGTACGTTTAAAAAAAAAAAAATGTGGCTCTCCGAAGACATGTCCGCCGTTTTACTGTTGCTGTTTGGCTCTGTGGACTCATGAGTTTGCCGACTGTGGGCCTAGAGCATCACGAGGGCCTTTGTCCACGTGGAATGCCTCTCTCCCCCCTCCCAACCCCCCCAGCTGCCGGCTGCCTCCTTGAGGGTCTCCTCGTGGCTCTGCAGGTGGGATGCCGCGTTGGGGTGCCTGCGGGCTGGAGGTCTGGGGGTTCCTAGTCTTTCCCGGGGATGCGTGGGGTCCTCTGTCCGTGTGGCAGCCTCGGACAGGAGAGCTGGCTGTCGGCCGGCCCGGGGCACCGCCCGGCAGCCTCTTTGGGGTCCTGAATGCCTTCAGCTCTTTGCCACGTGTGGGCTCCGGGGATGCCAGGGTCTGCGTTAAAAGCAGACCTGCTCACGGGCTTTGAATGGATAGGAGAGGGCCTTGCGTGGATTTAGGAGTTATTTGGGGGACCCTCCCCACCCCAGAGTGGCTCTGGCTGCAGACTTCATTTCCCTGGTAATGAACACATCCGACATTGAGAGAGAATCATGGACCGGCTGCTTCCTGCACGCCCCCTCCTGGGGATGGAGCCCGCTCTACCTCGACCCAGAGGAAGGAGGGTCCGTTCTCTGGGGGGCTCCCCAGACACCCCCGAGGAGCTGAACCTGGGGGTGACCCCGCCCCATCTTTGCAGCTGTCATCGTCGCCTCTGTGCCTCGGGCGGGTGGATCACGGCCACGTCCACGGGAAGATTCCCGTGGGCCTGTGGCTGCCACGCGCCGCCTTTCAAACCGTTCTTAGCCGATTCTAAAGGAAAGTAAATGTTCGTTCTGATGAAAAGACATGACGAGGACCCGGAGCTCTTCGCCCGGCCAGGGGAAATCGGGGAGGGCTGCCAGGAGGAGGTGAGAGCAGAGCAGAGCTCTGAAGGCAGAGAGGCAGGCACTCAGGGGGGGAGAGAAGGGGGAACAGGAAGCAATCTGAGCAGAGAGCTGTGGGTACATGGGCTGGCCTGCGTGGGAGGGCAGAGAGCAGCCTGGGGGTCTTAGAAGGCGCTCACGTACCAGCCCTCGCCTTTCGTTAACCACACGGGCCTTTGCTCCACGCAGACTGGCATGCGGGCCCGGCTGGCGGGGTCCCGAGACCTCCCGGAAGCTCACATCCGCCGAGTTTCCCCAGCCCGGGGCCGCTCGTGTTTGCTCTGACCTAATCAGCTGCTGCCAGCCGCTCCCGTGGTCCGATTGCAGCTGCCGGCCACTAAAATAAAAATCAATCGCACGCGGCTCCCGGGGCCGCCCGTGGCTCAGGTCGGGTAAATATTGGGTTATTACTCGCAGTTTGTCAAATATCTAGGGGAAAGGAGGTTCTATCCGCTTGTATTTTTAAGTCGTTCTGACATCCTCTTTTTTTAAAAAAAAAATATTTTATTGATTAAAAAAATTATTTTTTTTTTTTACAGAGAGGAAGGGAGAGGGACAGAGAGTTAGAAACATCGATGAGAGAGAACCAACCATCCATCAGTTGCCTCCTGCACAGCCCCCCACCGGGGACGTGCCCGCAGCCAAGGTACATGCCCTTGACCGGAATCGAACCCGGGACCTTTCAGTCCGCAGACCGACGCTCTATCCACTGAGCCACACTGGTTTCGGCAAGAGTGGCCTCTTGCTGGTCATCCCCTGGCTGGGGAGGAGTCGGGAACATGATCTCCCCCCTCTCTCCTCCCCCCTGTGGGTGCGGGGTACACACCGCTGTCATCGTGGTCGGGACACAGGGGAGGAAGGGATGTGGGCTGTCTTTCTTTTCTTTTTTTAATGTATTTTATTGATTTTTTACCCTGCCCCCACACAGGGTCCGATGACCTCCAGGCGTGCGCCGACCCCGGCGTCCCTGAGAATGGCTTCCGGACGCCCGGCGGCGGCGGCGGGGGGTTCCCCGAAGGCGCCGTCTCCCGCTACCATTGCCGGGACGGGTTCACGCTGAAGGGCTCCACCAAGAGGCTGTGTGTGAGGCACCAAAACGGGAGCCTCGGCTGGATCCCGGGCGACAGACCCGTCTGTGTGCAAGAAGGTGACGTGCTCCCTCCCCTGTCCCCCTCCCCTGTCCCACTCCCACGCGGTCCGTGTCTGTCTGCATGGTGGCCAGCTTGCGTTGCCATGGTTGCAGGGGTCCAAGGCTGTGTGTGCCAGGGTGGGGGGTCCGTGCCCGGGGGAGGGGGCACTGTCCTCGTTTCAGAGCTCGGCCTGTCCGCGGACGGGGAAGCACGTGTGCGTGACGAGGGCTGGGGGCACATCAGTTCCTCTCGGCGTGCGAAGCGATCACCTCCCTTCTCCATCTCAACCCATCGCCATCGTTGTCCATGCAGGAGACAAGCTTGGAGCATTCCGGTCCAGGGCATGGACCTTGGTGGCGGGCACATCCCCAGTAGGGGTGTGCAGGAGGCAGCTGGTCGATGATTCTCTCTCATCGATGTTTCTGGCTCTCTATCCCTCTCTCTTCCTCTCTGTAACAAATCAATTAAAAAAAGAAAGAAAGAAAGAAAAAGAAAGCTTGGGAGAACAGGCATTGCCTTTCTAAGTCTGAAGGCCTGTTGATTTTTAATATGAACGGTAATGTTGTTGGCCTTGGAGAGATCTGCGCCAAGAGATGGCCTTTGTTGCCCCCGATGGTGGAGAAAATCATCGTTGCCAACGTCCTAACGACCATTCTCCATTCCATGTAGCTTCTAGGGGGGCCGGGACACCCACAAATCTATGCCGTGGTGTCCTATAGCAGCGGGGAAGCTGAAATCTCTCCCCCCCCCCTCCAACTCTTGATTTATACATAGCTTTTCCTCCCTGATCGGAATGCATGCTGGGAATAGTAAGGGCTGCCGAATCCATTTGTATTCCTTGTCGGGGCCTCCTCAGAAGGCTAATGAATCCTTGCGAGGTGGTGATAGCCATCACGGTGATGCATTAGCTCATTCCTGCAGGTTACTACGGCGTACGGCTCCGCGCTGGCTATCTCAGCGAGCAGGCACAGTCTCCCCCCCGCACGAGGAGAGACGGATTGGTCTCATTAGGAAAGGGAAGCTCAGCTGAAACCGGTGTGGCTCAGTGGTAGAGCGTTGGTCTGCAGACTGAAAGGTCCCGGGTTCAATTCCGGTCAAGGGCATGTACATTGGTTGCGGGCGCATCCCCGGTTGGGGGGTGTGCAGGAGGCAGCTGGTTGATGTTTCTCTCTCATCGACGTTTCTAGCTATCTATCTCTCTCCCTTCCTCTCTGTAAAATATCAATAAAATATATATTTTTTTAAAAAAGGAAAGGGAGGCTCAGAGAGGTTCGCCAACATCATCAAGGCCACACAGCTGATGAGTAAACTGGCAGAGCTGGAACGGCTTGTTAGCCAGTAATCCCCTCCCCTCCCCTGCAAGGTCATGTCTAACCTTTTTTGTGTCCCAAAAGTCCGTTCTAATCCTATCTAATAAAAGAGTAATATGCAGATTGACCGTCACTCCAACACACAAGATGGCTGCCCCCATGTGGACACAAGATGGCCAGCAGGGGAGGGAAGTTGGGAGGGACCAGGCTTGCAAGGGAGGGCAGTTGGAGGCGATCAACCCTGCAGGGGAGGGCAGTTAGGGATGGCCAGGCTGGCAGAAGAGGGAAGTTGGGGGCAAACAGGCTGGCAGGGGAGCAGTTAGACATCAGTCAGACTGGCAGGGGAGTGGTTAGGGCAGCCGTGGGCAAACTACGGCCCTCGGGCCAGATCCGGCCCGTGCGGCTGTTCTATCCGGCCTGCAGAGCCGAAAGAGCAGAGGGTTCTCTTGCTCTCCCCTCCGCTCCTTCACCAGCAACCCAAGATGAGAGTGCCAGCATGGTCAGGTTGCTTTAGTTCCTGGCCCTCCGGTCCAGTGTAAGAACCCATGGTGGCCCTCGAGTCAAAAAGTTTGCCCACCCCTGGGTTAGGGGGGTAATCAGGCTGGCAGGCAGAAGCAGTTAGGGGCAACCAGGCAGGCAGGCAGGCCAGCAGTTGGGACCCAGCAGTCCTGGATTGTGAAGAGGGAGAGAGAGCTAGAAGCATCAATGAGAGGGAAACATCCATCAGCTGCCTCCTGCATGTCCCCCTTACTGGGGATCAAGCCTGCAACCCACGCACGTGCCCTTGACTGGGAATCGAACCTTCGACCCTCCAGCCTGCGCAGGCCGACGCTCTACCCACCGGGGGCCACGCCAGCCGGGGGCCGCCACACCCCCGTCTTGAGCTCCACCCGTAACACGTCCCTTTCCCACGCCCGCAGATTGCCGCGTCCCGTCCGTCGAGGACGCCGAGATCCACAACCGGACGTACCGGCACGGGGACACGCTGAACATCACGTGCCGCGAGGGCTTCAAGATCCGCTACCCGGACCCGTACCGCCCGGCCTCCGTCTGCCGCGATGACGGCACGTGGGACAGCCTGCCCATCTGCCAAGGTACGGGAGGCGGCCGGTCCGTGGTTCTCTCTCGTCGTTGATGGCGTGGAGGGCACGCGTGTGTGTGTGTGTGTATCTCTGACGGGCAGGAAGGCAGGGCCACCCCCGGGTGGGAGTTCGGCCTCCAGTTCTGCCCTGACGCCCAGACCCCGGGCGCTGGGGCGAGGACCAGAGCCATTAGCCGAAGAGCTTAGCTCTTGGATGCTCAGAGCTAACGGTCCGACGGCCGCTGCGGAGAGGGGCTCCGGCAGCTGGTGGCATCTGGTGATGCAAAGGAGCGGGTGTTTCCACTGCACACTGTTCACGTCACGCGCGGTGAGCTCTCCCCGGGGAAGAGAGGCCGCCGTGCGTGGTCGTTATCCCCTCCACTGGCGCCACGGCCACGGCGGTGCCACGCAGAGTGGGTTCTGGGCCGGGGAAGCCCCCCGGGGGCCCCCGCCACGGGCTTGGAGACAGAAGAGGCAGCCGGCGGTTTACAGGAGGAGGAGGAGGAGTGTGGCCGAGGGGCTCAGGCCACGCGGGGAGGAGCACACAGGTTTCCAGGGTGCGGGCCTCACGCGGGGATTGCTTGGGGGGCTTTCAAAGAGGTCGAGCCCTGGCCGGTGCGGCTCGGTGGTCAGAGCGCCGGCCTGCGGGCTGAAGGGTCCCAGGTTCGATTCCCGGTCCAGGGCACCTGCCCGGGTTGCAGGCTCGGTCCCCAGGAGGGGGGCGTGCAGGAGGCAGCCGATCCGTGATTCTCTTTCATCGTTGATGTTTCTGTTTCTGTCTCTCTCCCTCTCCCTTCCTCTCTGAAATCAATAAAATTATATATATATATATATATATATATATATATATATATATATATATATAAAGAGAGCCGAAACCGGTTTGGCTCAGTGGATAGAGCGTCGGTCTGCGGACTGAAAGGTCCCGGGTTCGATTCCGGCCAAGGGCATGTGCATTGGTTGCGGGCACATCCCCGGTGGGGGGTGTGCAAGAGGCAGCTGGTTGGCGTTTCTCTCTCATCAACGTTTCCAGCTCTCTATCTCTCTCCCTTCCTCTATAAAAATATCAATAAAATATATATTTTTTTAAAAAAGAGAGAGGGGGGGGGGGATGGGGGTGCCCAGGCTGCCCACCGACCCTGGGTGTTCTGTAAGCTTCTCAGGTGATTCTCAGGTGCGGCCAGGGCTGGAACCACCTGCTCGGGGCGCCTGGCTCTCCCTCCTCCCCCCTCCTCCCTGCTCCCCCCTCCTCCCACCCTCTAGTCCCACGCGCAACCGTAAAATCATCACATTTGCGCATCACACACACAGAATAGGCGGGCCGCTGAGGAGTCCCAACTCTGTAAAAAAAAAAAAAAAAAGGTATTTGATCGGTTTCAGAGAGGAAGGGAGAGGGAGGGAGAGAGAGAGATGGAAGCATCACCGAGGAGAGAGCATCGTGGATCGGCCGCCTCCCGCACGCCCCCTACTGGGGACGGAGCCCGCAGCCCGGGGCCTGCGCCCTTGGCCCGGAATCGAGCCGTGACCTCCTGGTTCCTAGGTCGACACCACCCACTGAGCCACACCAGCCGGGCAGGAATCTGAACTTTGAGGGCCGAGGCGTTCGTGGCTCAGAGGCCACGTGCGGTACGGGGATTGGGGGGGGGGATCTGAGAGGTGGGTGGATCTCAGGGGCACAGAGAGGGCCGGCTAAGACGCCCCCCTTCTCGCTCTGCCCCCCCCCGCCCCGCCTCCCCCCCCCCCCCAGGCTGCCTGAGGCCGCTGGCCCCCGCCAACGGCTACGTGAACGTCTCGGAGCTCCAGACCTCCTTCCCCGGGGGCACCGCCATCGCCTACCGCTGCTTCCCCGGCTTCCGGCTCGAGGGCGCCGAGCACCTCGAGTGCTTGCACAACCTCATCTGGTCGTCCAGCCCACCCCGGTGCCTTGCCCTGGAAGGTACCACCTCTCGGCCCCCTTTGGGAGGTGGATGGGGGGGGGGGCGTCTCCGGGGGAGGAAGGTGGGAGGTGGGAGTGGGGGGTGCAGAGCTGAGCCCGATGGCCGCCCCTCACGGCTCACTGCAGACACACGCCCGGCAGCCCTCCATCCTGAGCCGAGGCCTGCCCGTCTGCCACGGAGCCGTGCGCACCCTGTCTCCCCGAAAACAAGGCAGTGTCTTATATTCATTTTTGCTCCCAAAGACGCGCGAGGTCTTATTTTCAGGGGGTGTCTTATTTTTCCCGTGAAGAAGAATACGGTGCACATTTATTGGTTAAATGAAAATAAAGGAAATGTATCACCTGTCTACGGTACGGTCGTACGGTAGTTGTCCACACAAACCAGACACACTGTGAGTCCTACAGTATCAAGAATTTGCTCATTTATTCAATGGCAATCATGTCGTCATCTTCTGGAACATCGTCCTAACCATCCAAGTCCTGAATTTCCCGGCGAATTTCTCGGGACTCCATTTCTCTCGGAATCAGTGGACCAAATCTCTCATGTTTAGCCATAGCACTGTCTTTCAATGAGTCCTTCTTGTCCAGGCAGCCTGCTCGCAGTGCGTTTGCAATGCAACTGTCAGTGATTTTCTCCCACGAATTAATTCTTCACCCACGTCACAGCTTCTTGCAGTTTAGGTTTCCCAAAGCTTCCACGCCAATTTCTCTCCATTCACACAGCAGTGACGCCAGGACGTCCTCATCACGTGACTGGTTGCTAGACGCCCGTCGGGGCGGCCCTAGCGACCAGTTTACGTTAAATTAATTTTCATTCTGAGACAGAGCCTGGGGACCTTATTTTCGGGGGGATGCCTTATAGTTCACTCAGAAGGAAACCTGTAAGTAGGTCTTATTTTCGGAGGACGTCTTATTTTCGGGGAAACACGGTACAACCAGCCATAACACGGCTCCCCCCGCCTCTCCCCATCCTTAAGCTTAAGGGACAAGAGAGAAAAATTCCCAGCATCCACCGTTCCGCCGCAGAATGTTGCACGGCTGAACGCAACGCCTTCGGGAATCAATTTCCCCTGCACCCGGTGGACACGGGGTGTCTCGGGGTGCTGTTCATTTCAGGAAAGCATCGGGGTGCCTTCCTATTCCCACGCCTTGGGGGGCGCTGCGGGGAGTGCGAGCAGTGTCACCCCGAGAGGTCTGCAGTGAGCTTCTAACCTCCCTTCGACCGAGTGCGTTATCAGACGTGGGGGGCCTCGGTCGCCGGGCCCCCCGTGGTATGGGTGTGGGTGGGGGGCTCGCCGGGCGGGGGGGCGCCCGGTACTCACGCCCTTATTCTCCCCACTGCCCAAGTCTGCCCGCTGCCCCCCGTGGTGAGCCACGGCGACTTCGTCTGCCACCCGCGGCCTTGCGACCGCTACAGCCACGGGACCGTGGTGGAGTTCTCCTGCGACCCGGGCTACGGCCTCACCAGCGACTACAAGTACATCACCTGCCAGTCCGGGGCGTGGTTCCCCGCCTACCAGGTCCGCTGCGTCCGCTCCGGTGAGCGCCCCGAAACCACCCCGTGGGGCCCACCTGCCTGCGCTTAGGAAGACCTCAGCCGCGGGCACACGGGCCGGGCGCCGCGTGGGGAGGGCCCGGGGGCACTCGGACCGGGCACCGCGTGGGGAGGGCCCGGGGGCACACGTGCCAGCCAGGCGGCCAGCGGGCGCGTGGGGACCTTCGCACCAAACCTGGTACGGTCCGAGAGCCTCGTTCTCTCCCCCCTTCCTTTCTCTCTCTCTCTCCCTCTCTCTCCTCACCCCCTCTCTCTCTCCTGCTCCCTTTCTCTCTCCCCTCCCTTTCTCTCTCTCTCCTCCTTTTCTCTCTCTCTCTCTTCCCTTTCTCTCTCCTTCTTCTCTCTCTCTCTTTCTCTCTCTCTCCCCTCCCTTTCTCTCTCTCCTCTTCTATTCTCTCTCTCTCTTCCTCTTTCTCTCCTTTCTCTCTCTCTCTCTCTCTCTCTCTCTCTCTCTCTCTCTCTCCTCCCTTTCTCTCTCCTCCCTTTCTCTCTCCTCCTTTTCTCTCCCCCTTCCCTTTCTCTCTCCTCTCCCTTTCTCTCTCTCTCCTCCTTTTCTCTCTCTCCTCCCTTTCTCTCTCCTTCTTCTTCTCTCTCTCTCTCTTTCTCTCTGTCTCTCCCCTCCCTTTCTCTCTCCCCTTCCTTTCTCTCTCTCCTCTTCTATTCTCTCTCTCTCTTCCTCTTTCTCTCCTTTCTCCCTCTCTCTCTCTCTCTCTCTCTCTCTCCTCCCTTTCTCTCTCCTTCCTTTCTCTCTCCTCCTTTTCTCTCCCCCTTCCCTTTCTCTCTCCTCTCCCTTTCTCTCTCTCCTCCTTTTCTCTCTCTCCTCCCTTTCTCTCTCCTTCTTCTTCTCTCTCTCTCTTTCTCTCTGTCTCTCCCCTCCCTTTCTCTCTCTCCTCCCTTTCTCTCTCTCCTCTTCTATTCTCTCTCCCTCTCTCTCTCTCTCTCTCTCTCTCTCTCTCTCTCTGTCCCCCCCCTCCCCGCAGAGCAAACGTGGCCCAGCACCCACGAGACCCTCCTGACCACGTGGAAGATCGTGGCGTTCACGGCCACCAGCGTGCTGCTGGTGCTGCTGCTCGTCATCCTGGCCAGGATGTTCCAGACCAAGTTCAAGGCCCACTTCCCGCCCAGGTCGGTGCGGCCGCCTTGGCCGCCGGGAGGGGAGGGTGAGCCGGGCGGGCGGGCGGCGGGTGCCCGGGGGGGGGGGGGGGTCCTCGGGGGGGCCGAGGGCAGAGCGGAAATGCGTCCCCTGCCGTGCGAGGGGCAGCGGATGGATGCTTCTCTCATCGATGTGTCTAACCCTCCCTCCCTCTCCCTTCCTCTCTGTAAAAAATTAACAATATATATATATATATATTTTAAAAAATATATATTTTATTGATTGTTTACAGAGAGAAAGAGAGAGGGATAGAGAGTTAGAAACATCGATGAGAGAGAATCATCGATCAGCTGCCTCCTGCACACCCCCCACCGGGGATGTGCCCGCAACCCAGGCACATGCCCTTGACCGGAATCGAACCCGGGACCTTTCAGTCCGCAGGCCGACGCTCTACCACTGAGCCACACCGGTTTCGGCATCAACAACATATATTTTAAAAAATAAAATAAACTATATTTTTTAAAAAAGAAAGAAAGAAAGCTCTGCCCCCCTCCCTGCCCCGAGGACCCCCGGCTGCAGTGGGTGGGGGGCGCCGTGGCTCCCTCCCTGGGGCGGCGTGTGTCCCCCCCTGACGTGCCGGAACCCCTTTGCCTTGCGCAGGGGGCCCCCCCGGAGCTCCAGCAGCGACCCCGACTTCGTGGTGGTGGACGGCGTGCCGGTGATGCTGCCGTCCTACGACGAGGCCGTGCGCGGCGGCGGCGGCGGCGGCGGCCCCAGTGCCTTAGGCCCCGGGAGCCGGGCCCCCGCCGGCCGCGGCCGCCCCCCGCCCCTGGACGACCAGAGCCCCCCGGCCTACCCCGGGCCCCGGGACACAGGCCCCGGGGCGGCCCAAACCTGCGGCGGGGTCCCCGGCTCTTCTGAGCTGCTCCCCAGTCTGTACCCCGGCCCCCCCGGCCAGGGGGCCCCCCACCCCGCTTCCGACAACCCCCACCCGGCCGTCGGCGCGGCGGGGGAGGCGGCCTCCACCAGCCCCGGCATCGACATCGCAGACGGTAAGGGACCCCCCGACACTCACCGTCACCCCAGCTCCCAGCACAGAGCCGGGTCCGGCCGCTGGATCGCTCTCCCTGCGTGCGGAGGCCGAGGGTGGGGGGCCCGTCAGGAGAGGAGGGACCCTCACCTCAGGCGTGCTGAGCCCAGTCACCATCGGTGCAGGAGGCACCCCGGGCACCGGGCCACCGTCTGGAGCGGAAAGGCTCTAGGGCAGCTGTGGACAAACTGTTTGACTCCAGGGCCACCGTGGATTCTTACACCGGACCGGAGGGCCGGAACAAAAGCAGCCTGACCACGCTGGCACTCTCCTCTTGGGCTGCTGGGGAAGGAGCGGAGGGGAGAGCAAGAGAACCCTCCTCCGCTCTTTCGGCTCCGCGGGCCGGAGAGAACAGCCACACGGGCCGGATCCGGCCCGAGGGCCGTAGTTTGCCCACGGCTGGTCTGGGGGCTGGTCTTCGGTTTCCAGAGCATTTCTTCTTCTTCTTCTTCTTCTTCTTCTTCTTCTTCTTCTTCTTCTTCTTCTTCTTCTTCTTCTTCTTCTTCTTCTTCTTCTTTCTTCTTTCTTCTTTCTTCTTCTCCTCCTCCTCCTCCTCCTCCTCCTCCTCATTCTTCTTCTCTTTCTCCTCCTCCTTCTCCTCCTTCTTCTCCTCCTTCTCCTCCTTCTATTCCTTCCCCCCCCTCCTCCTCCTCCTCCTTCTCCCTCTTCTTCCTCTTCTTCTTTTCCTCCTCTTCCTCCTCCTCCTCCTCCTTTCTCCTTTCTCCTTTCTCTTTTCTATAGATTTTATTGATTTTTTACAGAGAGGAAGGGAGAGGGATAGAGAGCCAGGAACATCGATGAGAGAGAAACATCCATCAGCTGCCTCCTGCACACCCCCCACTGGGGATGTGCCTGCAACCAAGGTACATGCCCCTGACCAGAATCGAACCCGGGACCCTTCAGTCCGCAGACCGATTCTCCCTCTCTATCCCTCTCTCTTCCTCTCCATAAAGAATCAATAAAATATACATATTTTTTAAAAAAGAACCGAAACTGAGACCAGCCGTAACGGTGATGCCGAGAGGCACATGAGCCCGCCTGGAGTGAGCTCCGTTCTGGGCCAGCGGCTCCGTGGAGCCCCAGTGTCCGTGCCAAATAGTTCCTTACGTGCAGAAGTCAGCCATAATATTTCAGGTCTGGACGGTGGACAAATGGTGGTAAATGCAGGCCCGACCCTCTCTGGGCTGGCCCTGGGCAGGAGGTGGGGTTTTGGTTGTTGACGGATCCGTGGGGCTTCGCCTGGTTCCTGCAGACGGTCTCGTGCAGCTTGTCCTGGAGGTTGGTGCGGGCCGGGGTGCGGTCGCTAACCCCCCTCTCCTCCCGCAGAGATCCCGCTCATGGAGGAGGACCCCTAGCCCGGAAGGAAGGCGATCCCATTCCCCCCGCTCCGTGCTTCTGCCGCCCCGTTGGGGACGGCCCCCGGGCCCCGAGGAGGGAGGCCGCCGGAGGACCGCCCGTGGGCGTGGGGCCGTGCTCTGACCCGTCCACACACGGACACGGACTCACGTCGTGGGTCACGGCCTCGGCGGCGGCGGCGGGTGTGGGACTCGGACACACACGGGCGATGGCTGGCTTTCTCTACCCGGGGCCTGTGGGTTTGCCCAGACCACGGGGAGGCCGAGGGACCAGGGGGACCCCCGTCGGGGCCCGGAGGATCGGGTTGCGTGCTGGGGAACAGCCACTGGATTCCGTGTCCCGCTGCCGCCGACAGCATGTCCCATTGCGTGAATCCACTTCCACCTCTGCCTCCCACGGTCCCCGGATTCCCCGTGGGGCTGGACAGGCCTCGAAAGCCGTAGGAAGTCCGCTCGGGCTGCGGGCAGAGCAGCAGCAGCAGCAGCGCCCCCTGGAGGCGCCCATCAGAATGGTTCCCCGACGGCTCTCGGACCATCTTCCTGGATCTGGCGGTGTGACCGCTCTGGGACCACCTTCCCGGTTCCTGCTCTGCACGAGGAACGCCGGACGCCGCTAGACCCGGCGGGGAAGGGCAGGCTCTGCTTTCTGGAAGCTTCTTTAGAAAGAAGAGCCTGCGTCCCGCGTGCTGTCCTCGGGCGAGGCCACGGAGGCGTGTGTGCGCTCACCGCCGAGCACCGGGCCCGTGGCCTGGTGGCTGCGTCCTGTGGCTCTGCCGGCCCCGGTCTGAAGGCGCCCCGGGGACGTGGCTCCGTGGCGGCGTGGGAGGAAGGTTCCGTGGGCCCTGGATCTGCGCCACGAGCCCGAGGGGGGCCCCCCCGCCCTCCCTCCCTCCCCCCATCGCAAACGCAGCCATACTTTATTTTCCCGGAACAGAGACTGTTTCTTGTAGACACACACACGTCCCTCCTCCCAATAAAAGATGAGGTTGGATGTATTTGCTTCTCTTCCCTTCTGTTTTTTTTTGTCCTGCCACGTCCGTGGGCCAAAGACGGCTGTGCCCTCTGCCCACCCACACCCAGGGTTCCCGGCCGGCGGCCCGTGGCGGCGGTGCCACGAAAAGGATGGAGAGGAAAAGTTCCAGGACGAGATCCTCGGGATTTTAGGCAAACACCAGCAAGGCCTGGGCCCGTGACACAGCTGCGTGGACAGAGCCACGGGAGCGGCCAGCGTGGTCAGATCCCGCCTCTTTCTGGACTCAGACGGAGTAAACCACACAAAGGAAGAGCCCGTCTGGAGCCAGACGTTCCTGGCGGCGGGCGGAGGGCGGGCAGGGCGGGACCCGGAGCGTGGGTGATGGAGATGACGCGGCGGGCTGGAACCCGAGGCCAGGCCCGGAGCCCTGGGAGGGCTGGAACCCCAGGCCCGGCCCGCCTGGAGCCCTGGGAGGTCGGCGTGCTGGGCCGGTGGGTCCCGTGTGTGTGTGTGTGTGTGTGTGTGTGTGTCGTCATCACATCTCTGTCCGCTGACGGCCTCGCCTGCCACAGGCACAGCGTGGTCCCGCCAGCCCGCAGAAGGGGCGGCTTTTATACGTGCTGGTGCTTCAGTGCCGCTTGGCCCCCTCGGGGGGAGAGAGAGAAAGAGAGACAGAGAGAGAGAGAGAGAGAGAGAGAGAGAGAGAGAGAGAGGACGTGGGGGCTGGATGGGCGTGGGGCATGCAGGTCGCACTTCGGGGACACCTAGTCCAGACAGCCCCCCAGGCATCCCTGTGGGGCCGGTCTCCCCTCTTCTCGGTGCCCACAGCTGCCCTCCCTCCCAGGCTCCCTGGATGGGGGTTTGGGGGGGGCGGGGTGGGGGTGTGTCTGTCTCAGAGGCCACAGGTGAGTGCCTCCTTTCCTGCCACACAGAGTTGGGGTGTCGGGGAGGAGGGGAGACTCGTAGGCTGGCTCCGGGCCTGGCCTCACCTCCTCCCAGCGGTGGCACGCAGCCCCTCCCCTCGAGCCGAGGGCAGCACGGATGCCCGCCTAGCCCCGCGCCTGGGGGGCAGGCACCGCAGTGCCACGCGCGCCCCGGGACTGGTTGGAGTCCGCGTGGGTCTGAGCGTGGAGGCTGGCAGGAAGGAAATGTGGGCTCGGGGGCCCCATGGGACGGAGTCTCCCCAGTCTCCGGGGTCCCCCGCTCGGCCCCTCGAGTTTGTGGCCGCATCCGCCTCTCGCCCACACATGCTGTGTGTTTTTTTTTGGGGGGGGGGCGTGTATTTTTCTTTTTTATTATTTTTAAAATATATTTTATTGATTTTTTACAGAGAGGAAGAGAGAGGGATAGAGAGCTAGAAACGTCGATGAGAGAGAAACATCGACCAGCCGCCTGTTGCACAACCCCCACCGGGGATGTGCCCGCAACCAAGGTCCATGCCCTTGACCGGAATCGAACCCGGGGACCCTTCAGTCCGCAGGCCGACGCTCTATCCACGGAGCCACACCGGTTTCGGCTTTTTTCTTTTTTTAAAAGAATATATTTTATTGATTTTTTTTACAGAGAGGAAGAGAGAGGGATCCGTGGGGCTTGAGAGTTAGAAACATCGATGAGAGAGAAACATCGACCAGCTGCCTCTTGCACACCCCCTACCGGGGATGTGCCCGCCACCAAGGCACATGCCCTTGACCGGAATTGAACCCGGGGACCCTCCAGTCCGCAGGCCGACGCTCCCTCCGCCGACCCACACCGGCTGGGGCTTCCCCCTGGTTTTTAGAGCGAGTGGAAGAGCGAGGGGAAGACAGGGAAACATGGAGGTGAGAGAGAAACCCGTTGGAGGGCTGCCTCCATCAGGAGTGCCGACCGGGGCCCGGGCCGGGGAGGGGCCCGCAACCGAGGCAGGTGCCCTTGGCCGGAATCGAACCCGGGACCCTCCAGTCCTCGGGCCGGCGCTCTGTCCACGGAGCCACACGGGCCACGTGTTCAGAGTCCATGCTTTTATCCTGAAGGCTGTGATTCCCAACCCGACTGCAGCCGGCCCGGCACCTGGCACCCGGCAGCCTGCCACCGGTGTCTGCAGAAGGGCTGTGCCCATGGGCACACACACACAGCGGGCCAGGCCAGTGGGCGCCAAACGCAGAGGCTCATGGGCCCCCCCACGTCCCGTGGTCCTGGGCATGATGCCCCCTCCCTCACCCCCCACCACCTCCCCATCTGGCCCGGGCCCCTGTGTCTCCCCTCGGGGGCAGCAGAGGAGCTCGGGCGAGCCTGGGCTTTGCAAAGGGCTACACCTGCCCTCGAAGCCGCCTGCACCGCTCACGGGTGTGTCCTGGGCGAGTGATTGGCCCTCCTGGGCCTCCGTCTCCGGCAGACCCTGCAGCCACGTCCCTCTGCCCTCCCTCCCCCCCCCCCCCCACCCCAGGGCTGGGGCGAGGATGACAGCGCCGGGTCCCCGCACACAGCGGGCACTGGGTATGTGGCCTCCAGTCTCCTCGAGGTGAGTGTGTGGGAACGGGGTGGGGTGGGGGAGTCCCGTCCCCTGGGGCCTGGGTCTCTGCCCTCCTCCCGCTGGGCCTCGGGGAGCACCACGGAGGCTGGGCCCCGGGCGGGCGCCATCCTTGGCCTGCCCCGGGGCCCCCGGAGGACGCAGGTCAGCAGCCGCTGCTCGGGGCGGTGGGAGGGTGGGGTGCGGCAGACCCAGGCCCTGGGGACCCCGAGGCGGCAGCGGGAATGGCCTCCATACCTGAGTAAGAGCCACGGGGAACCCCATCCCTGCTCCTCCAAGGCCCCGGGATGAAGACACCAGAGGCCAGCCAAGTGGAAAAGAGGACCGACCGGTTCGAGCGGGGCTTGGCCACCCGACAGCCAGACAGAGGAGGTGGTTTCCACCCGGCCTGGGAGGCACCACATCGGTTCCAGCCTCAGGGCAGGGCTGGAGGCTAGAGGTCAGCCAGGGGTCAGGATGGGAGCCCCCGGAGCCACGCGGGGCTCCCCAGAGGGGCGAGCTGCCGGTGAGGGGAAGTGCGGTTTTGAAGGCAGCAGTTCAGCCGCCGGCCCGGGACAGCGTGTGACCGGGGATCCCCGGAAGGTGGCATCACCGCGGGCTGCGGTGAGGACAGCCTCGGGGGGAAGTGAAATGCGGGCAGGGCCTGGGGCACAGAGGTGGGTGGCAGAGAAGCAGGCGCTCGCCTCCCGGGAGGGCGGGTGGGAGAAGCCCCAGGGAGGCAGGCTGGCAGGAGCGATCGGAGAAGATCCCCTGGGGGGGCGGCCGGCCGGGAGCCCCGGGGGTTTCGGGTTTACCCTCGAAGGCGTGAGAAGGCTCCTCTCGGAACGCACAATCATCTGGCCACTCAGTGTATGTCTTTTATAATAAAAGGCTCATATGCACATGGTCCCCTCGACCAGGAGTGCGACCAGCAGGCAGGCCGGCCGACCGCCCATGTCCCCTCCCCCTGGCCAGGCTGGCCGGACCCCACCCATGCACAAATTCATGCACTGGGCCTCATATATATATATATATATACATACCGTATTTGCCGGCGTATAAGACGATTTTTTGGCCCTGAAAAATATGCCTCCAAGTGGGGGGTAGTCTTATACGGTGAGTACATAACAAACTCTGTATTTTGAGTGGAAATGTTAGGGGTCGTCTTATACGCCGGCAAATACGATATTTTTCAGGGCCAAAATCGTCTTATACGCCGGCAAATACGGTATATATATATATACTGAGTGGCCAGATTATTATGTGTTCAGAGGTCATCATCGTCTTGCCACTCAGTGTATCTTTTTTAAAAAAATATATATTTTATTGATTTTTTTTACAGAGAGGAAGAGAGAGGGATAGAGAGCTAGAAGCATCGATGAGAGAGAGAGACATCGATCAGCTGCCTCCTGCACACCCCCCACCGGGGATGCACCCGCCACCAAGGCCCATGCCCTTGACCGGAATCGAACCCGGGACCCTTCAGTCCGCAGGCCGACGCTCCATCCACTGAGCCACACTGGCCTCGGCTCAGTGAATCTTTTCCAGCTGTGTTTTCATTTGCTTCAGGTAAACACCAGACGTGGAACTGCTGGGTCCTATGCTGGCTCTGGTTTCCACTTTTCGAGGTACCCTCATGCTGTCACCCGTCGTGGCTGAACCAATTCACGTTGGTCCCAGGCGTTCACAAGGGCTCCTTTTGCTTCCACACCCTCGACGCCACTGACACTTGCGATCTGTTGACTTTCTCTTCGCTGACAGCCGCCTGCCAGGTGTGCGGGGAGACTGCCCGGTGCTTCTTGTTTGCGTTTCCCTGGTCCTCGCCGAGGTAGAACATCGCTTCCTACGCGCGCGTTCGGGGCCGTGCATCACCTTAATATTGATTAATATTGACGGCCGTCTGATAAGGCGCATGTTATTCTTCCTGTTCAAAGATAAGGCGCCGGGGCTCGGAGAGATCGGCCGCTCCACCGCCGAGGTCACCGAGCCTGCGTGCGCACCCGAATGGGACAACCACCATTGTCTGCAGCCAGCCCGGCGCCCGGCTCATAAAAGCATAAAAAAAAATATTTATTGGCGCAAGCGATTGCATGTCCCTGTTCCAATGCACACTCTGATTATCTTTGCTTTGGACAATAGCAGCAGCCTCCTAACTGGGCTTGTTTGCTTTCCTTTTTTTTAAAAAAAATATTTTTTATTGGTTTCAGAGCGGAAGGGAGAGGGGGAGAGAGAGAGAGAGAGAGAGAGAGACATCCATGATGAGAGAGAGTCATGGATCGGCTGCCTCCTGCGCGCTCCCCACACTGGGGATCGAGCCCACAACCTGGGCATGTGCTCTGACCAGGAATCGAACCCGGACCTCCTGGTTCATGGGTTGATGCTCAATCACGGAGCCACGCGCCGGGCCTGGTTTTCTGAAGGCCGCCCATCTCCCCCCCGCTGCAGTCTATCCATGTCTGCTAGGGGCACACGTCTCATACACAGACACCACGGCGAGGTGTCACCCCACTGCTTACCGCCTTCCCCTGGGCCCCCAACCCGCACAGGCGGCCGGAGCCGGGTGGCCGTGGGTGGTCCCCTGAGGTCTGGCCCCCTCCCCCGGGGCACGACCCACATTCCATTTACACCAACGGGAGCCCCTTCCTTCTCCCCCCGGTTCTTCTGCCGGGAAGGCTCCCCCTCTGCTCCGTTCCTGGGGAGAGGAGAGGTGTTCTCAGTTGGCACCCCCACTCCAGGCCCCTGCCCCCCGCCCTTTCCCCCAGCCCCCCAGTCTTACTCAGGGCGGTGCCACGTCTTCCAATGGGTTTCAGCCCAGGAGCCCCCGCAGGGCTTCCTCACAGCCACCTCTCTGACCCTTTGTCTGCCGCGTCCCTGGGAGCCGGGATGCTGTCCTGGGTCAGGTCCCCCTTCCTGCAAACCCCAAACCCCCTGCAAACCCCAAACCCCTGCAACCCCCTTCAACCCCCCAAACCCCCTGCAACCCCCCTGCAACCCCCTGCAAACCCCAAACCCCTGCAAACCCTCTGCAACCCCCCCTGAAAACCCCAAACCCCTGCAAACCCCCTGCAACCCCCTGCAAACCCCAAACCCCTGCAAACCCTCTGCAAACCCCAAACCCCTGCAACCCCCTGCAAACCCTCTGCAACCCCCCCGTAAACCCCAAACCCCTGCAAAACCCCAAACCCCCTGCAAACCCCAAACCCCTGCAAAACCCCAAACCCCCTGCAAACCCTCTGCAACCCCCCCTGTAAACCCCAAACCCCTGCAACCTCCCTGCAAACCCTCTGCAACCCCCCTGCAAACCCCAAACCCCTGCAAACCCTCTGCAACCCCCCCCCCGAAAACCCCAAACCCCTGCAAAACCCCGGGGGCCAAGAAGAAAGGAGAAGGCGGGGCAGAAGGCGCTCGCCCGTCTCCGCCTGGGTTCTCTCGCCAAACTCCGTGTTTCTTCCTCAAATGTCCGGGGCGCTGGCCGGAAGCTGTCACTGGGAGGACCGTCCAGTGCGGCTCGCTGGGCGCAGCTGAAGCCGCCCCGCCCCGCCCGGGGGTCAAGTCCCTCCTGGGCCTGCGTCGGGCTGCGCCCCGGACCGGAACTCCGGGTCCTGGGCCCGGGCACCCTCTGGGGGTAAGGAGTGGGAGGAAGGGGGAGGAGGGGGGAAGGAGGGAGGAGGGGTGAAGGGGGGAGGAGGGGTGAAGGGGGGAGGAGGGGTGAAGGGGGGAGGAGGGGAGGAAGAGCTGGGGCGATCTGGCCGGGACACCTCCGTGCACACTTGGGCAGCTAGAGGCTGCAGCTCCGCCCCGCTGGCGGCCGTGCCCCCGGCCCCGGCGCCCCGCCTGCTGCACCCCCCAACCCCCGGGCCTCGCTCTGGGCTCTTGGCAAAGGGACACGTGGCCCCTTAGCCGCGGGGTCTCCGGGCCGCGCCCCCGGCGCCCCGCGGTGCAGCAGGAGGTCGCCCGGGTACCCCGACGGGAGCAGGCCAGCTGGGCGGGGCCTGACAGGTGAGGGGCGGGGCCGGGCAGGAGAGGGGCGTGGCCAGACAGGTGAGGGGCGGGACCTGACAGGTGAGGGGGGCGGGGCCAGGCAGGTGAGGGGGCGTGATCGGGACAAGTGAGGGGCGTGGTCGGGAGAGGGGCGTGACCGGGGACATGTGAGGGCGTGGCCTTGGTAGGTGAGGGGCGTGGCCTGACAGGTGAGGGGCGGGCCCGGGCAGGTGGAGGGGCGGGGCCGGGCAGGTGAAGGGGCGGGGCCGGACAGTTGAGGGGGCGGGGCGGGGAGAGTGGGCGGGGCCTGTCCGTGGGCGGGGCCTCGGGCGGCCTTTTCCCCGCGGGACCCGCTGCGCCCCGGGCCCCGGGGAGAAGCCAGCGGAGGCGCGGGCCGCGGCGGGGAGACCCCCCAGGTGAGCGCCCCGCGGCGGAGGCGGACGGTCGGACGGATGGTCGGACGGGCGGGAGGGCGGGGGTCGGGCTGCCTGGGTCCCTTTCCTTCTCGGGGCGTCTCGGGCTCCTTCAAGCCCCCGGTCCCGCACGGGGCGTCCCACGTCTGGCCGCGCTCTGCCCGGTCCCGGGGGTCTCGTGGCGGTGTTGGGAGCCCCGTGGGGGTGTTGGGGAGTTCCTTGGCGGTGCTGGGGGCTCCTAGGCGGTGTTGGGGGCTCCTTGGCGGTGTTGGGGGCCCCTAGGCGGTGTTGGGGGCTCCTTGGCGGTGCTGGGGGCTCCTTGGCGGTGTTGGGGGCCCCTTGGCGGTGTTGGGGGCCCCTTGGCGGTGTTGGGGGCTCCTTGGCCATGTTGGGGTGTCCCTGGGCGGTGTTGGGGATCCCTAGGCGGTGCTGGGGGTCCCTAGGAGGTGTTTCGGGTCTCTTGGCGGTGTTGGGGGCCCCTGGGCGGTGTTGGGGGCCCCTAGGCGGTGTTGGGGGCTCCTAGGAGGTGTTGGGGGTCCCTAGGCGGTGTTGGGGGTCCCTAGGCGGTGTTTGTGGTCCCTAGGCGGTGTTGGGGGCCCCTAGGCGGTGTTGGGGGCCCCTAGGCGGTGTTGGGGGCCCCTAGGCGGTGTTGGGGTGTCCCTGGGCGGTGTTGGGGGGTCCGTAGGCGGTGCTGGGGGCCCCTTGGCGGTCCTGGGGGCCCCTTGGTGGTGTTGGGGAGTCCCTGGGCGGTTTGGGGGCCCCTAGGCGGTTTTGGGGGCCCCTAGGCGGTTTGGGGGCCCTTAGGCGGTTTGGGGGAGTCCCTGGGCGGTTTGGGGGCCCTTAGGCGGTTTGGGGAGTCCCTGGGCCGGGAGGGGGAAGCGGGGAGAAGTGGAGACCTGTGGGGGCGGCGGGACCCAGGGAGCTCAGCTTTCCCACCTGGGCCCCGGCCGACGCTTTCCCCTCTGCACCTGGGGGCCCTGGGGGCCCCTGGGGAGCAGGTGGGGGCCCAGGGGGCAGGTGAGCCCACTCTCTTCCCGGAGAGGGAGCCAGCGCCCCCAGCTGGGCCAGGGGGGCCCCCAAAGTGCCCGGGCTGTTCAGCAAAGGTCTTGTATGTACCCCCCACCCCCTGGCCGCAGGGGCAGAGGCTCCAGGTGAGCAGGGTTGGCCTTTGTACTTAAAAAATGGATGAAGGTGAGAGCCGGGGGGGCCCCCCGGGAACCCGCACTGGGCACCACTTTCTAGGGGGGAGGGTGGGCTTGGCTGCTGGTCTGGGGGTGAGGCGGGCCCCGGGGGGCTGCCGGGGCCGCGGGGAGCATGGGTGGCGGGGTTCTCTCCCTGTGGCGGGGAGTGATGGGCCCCTACGCCTGGGACCCCCCGTCCAGCCCCGTGTCCTGGGGCGACCCCGCTCCGAGCAGCGACCGGGCCCTGTGGGAGCCGAGTGCCCCCGGGACGCCCTCCTCTCGCTCGGGGCCGCGAGGGGGCACTCGTGGTGACGGGGGGGTCACTCTGGTCCCCCCGGGGGCCCCCCAGGCCCCAGCCCAGCGGTCGGCAAACTCATTAGCCCTAGAGCCAAACGCCGACAGCACAGCGGCTGAGATTTCTTTGGAGAGCCACGTTTTTAGAACTTAAACTTAATGAGGGTCCTCCTACGCCGGCCTTTGCTGAACACCCAAGGGGCCAAAGAGCCGCATGCGGCTCGCGAGACGCAGTTTGCCGACCACGTAGCCCCGAGCTGGCCCAAGGCCTCCTGGACTCCCTGGCTGGCGGGGCCCGCCTGGCACCCCCATCCTGAGCGATGATGTCACAGGGTCACCCCTCGGGTGCCCCCGCTCTGGGGAGCCCCTTGGCGGCGTGGGGGTCCCCCGCCTGGACGCAGAGCTGCCTGGTTTAGCGGTTTCGGAGGAGGAATGGGGTCCGGCCCCCCCCTCCCCAGCCCCCTGGCCGACCCCGCTGACCCCGGATGGGGAAGTGGCTTTGCTCAGTGTCCAAACCAAAACAGGCCTGCGTGTGTGTCTCTGGGAGGCCTGCTCATTGGGTCCCGGTGTGTGTGTTTCGTGTTCGTGGTTTTTTTTTGTGGGAAAAGAATGTGTCAGGCCTCAAGGTCAGGCCTCGAGCTTCGGGGGTCCCCGCGCTGGGTTTGCAGCCCCCCCAAACACTGTGTAGGCCGCGTGTGCTCCGCTGCAGGGGACCAGCTCACGTCGGGGGCGCTGTGCCCGCCTTCAGAAACTTCCAGGTTTAGGGGTGGGGGGTGGGGGGGGGTGGAGGCAGACCCAGCCCAGCGCCAGGAAGTGGGAAAACCTGTGGCATCACCTGCGGGGGGAGGAGGCGGCTGGCCGGGCTGGAGAGAGGCCCCCCGGCCAAATGGCGGTGGGAGGCCACAGGCAGGGGGGGTCCGGTGAGGGAGGAAGGTCGGGGCTCATGGGAGGCTCAGGGCGAGCAGGGGACCCGCCACCCTCCCGTCCAGCCCTGCCTTCCTGCCACCCCGGGCGGAATCGAACCTGCCACCCTAGGGTCCGGCAGGCCGATGCTCTGTCCACTGGGCCACCCCGGTTAGGGCGGAGTGCACGCATCTTTGGGCATAAATGATTTCGAGTTTTTTGGGGTATCTACCCAGGAGTGGGGTTGTGGGTCGGATACCCTACAGTCCGGCAGGCCGACGCTCTATCCACTGAGCCACCCCGGTTAGGGCGGAGTGCACGTGTCTTTTTTTTTTTTTAATTATATTTTATTGATTTTACAAAGAGGGAATTGAGAGGGAGAGAGAGAGTTAGAAACGTCGATGGGAGAGATACATCGACCAGCTGCCTCTTGCACAATCCCCACCGGGGATGTGCCCGCAACCAAGGAACGTGCCCTTGACCGGAATCGAACCCGGGACCTTTCAGTCCGCAGGCCGACGCTCTATCCACTGAGCCACACCGGTTTCGGCAGGAGTGCACGTATCTTTGCACATAAATGATTCCGAGCTTTTCAGGGTATCTACCCAGGAGTGGGGTTGTGGGTCGGATACCCTGCAGTCCACAGGCCGACGCTCTATCCACTGAGCCACCCCGGTTAGGGCGGAGTGCACGTATCTTTGGGCATAAATGATTTCGAAGATTTTCGGGGACCTACCCAGGAGTGGGGCTGTGGGTCGGATATCTTTGCACATAAATGATTCCCAGTTTTTCGGGGACCTACCCAGGGGTGGCGCTGTTGGGTTGGACGGTGGCTCTGTGTTTAGCTTTGTGGGGAACCACCAGCCGCATCCCCCCAAAGGGACTGGGGCTCCCTTTCCCCCTCGCCCCTCGCCGGCGCCTGCTGCTGCCTGTGAGGTGTTGCTGCAGGTGTGAGGTGTCGCTCATTGCAGTTTGGATTTGCATCTCCCTGATCGAGGGCGGCTGAGCAGCTTCCCGGACACCTGTGGGCTGCTCCTCGCGCCTCTTCTTGGGAGAGGTGTGTTTTCACCTGTTGATTGGGTTGTTTGCGTGGTGTCGAGTTTTATGAGTTGTTTTTTTAAAAAAAATATTTTGGAAAGGAAACCTTTACGGGAGCTGCTGTGTGCAAATGTCATCTCCCGCCTGGCTGGCTGCCTGTCTGTTCTGTTGTCCTTTTCTTTGGCTGTGCAGAAACTTCTTAGTTTGATGTAGTCCCATTCGTTTAGTTTTGCCTTTTTTTAAATGTTTTTATTGATTTCAGAGAGGAAAGGAGGGAGAGAGAGAGAGAGAGAGAGAGAGAGAGAAACATCCAGGATGAGAGAAAGTCATTGATCGGCTGCCTCTTGCACGCTCCCTACTGGGGATGAGCCCACAACCCAGGCAGGTGCCCTTGACAGAATCGGACCCGGGACCCTTCAGGCTGCAGGCAGAGGCTCTAACCCAGGCGTGGGCAAACTATGGCCCGCGGGCCGGATCTGGCCCATTCGGCTGTTCTACCTGGCCCGCTCAGATCACCCCCTAGCCACTCCCCTATCAGCCTCATTGATGCCTAACTGCTCCCCTGCCGGCCCTATTGCTCCTAACTGCCCTCCCCTGTGGGACTGGTCACCCCTTACTGCCCACCCTTGCTATCCTCCTGGTCACCCCTAATTTCCCTCCCCTGCCAGCCTGGTCCCTCCCAACTGCCCTCTCCTGCAGGCCCAGTTGCCCCCAACTGCCCTCCCTTGCAAGCCTGGTCCCTCTCAGCTGCCCTCCCCTGCTGGCCTGATCGCCCACAGCTGCCCTCCCATGATGGCCATCTTGTGGCGGCCATCTTGTGTCCACGTGGGCGCAGCCATCTTTGATCACATGGGGGGTGACAATCTTGTGTGTTGGAGTGATGATCGATTTGCATATTTACATCTTTAGTATATAGGATGGCTTTTATTATCTTGAGGCACTTTTTTTTAATATTCCCGTTTTATTGAGTGTTTTCATCGTAAGTGAATGTCGTGTCTTATCACTTGCTTTTTTCTATGCATAAGATGAATACGATTGTATTTAAGACCATCTTTGTTTATGCTTTCTTTTGCCAATGTGGTGTGTTATGTGTTGATTGATTTGCGAATGTTGAACCAACCGTGTGCCCCCAAATGGATCCCACTTGATGGAGATGCGTTATTGTTTCGGATGCACCGCTGGACTCTGTCTGCTAGTGTTTTGTTTAGGATTTCTGCGTCTGTATTCATCGGGATGCTGGCCTGCCGTTTTCTTTTTTTGTATGAACTTTGCCAGGTTTAGGTATCAGGGTTATATTGGCCTCGTAGAATAGGTGAGAACAGCTGTGGGCAAACTACGGCCCGCGGGCCAGATCCGGCCAGTTCCGCTGTTCTATCCGTTCCGCTGTTCTATCCGTTCCGCTGTTCTATCCGTTCCGCTGTTCTATCCGTTCCGCTGTTCTATCCGTTCCGCTGTTCTATCCGTTCCGCTGTTCTATCCGTTCCGCTGTTCTATCCGTTCCGCTGTTCTATCCGTTCCGCTGTTCTATCCGTTCCGCTGTTCTATCCGTTCCGCTGTTCTATCCGTTCCGCTGTTCTATCCGTTCCGCTGTTCTATCCGTTCCGCTGTTCTATCCGTTCCGCTGTTCTATCCGTTCCGCTGTTCTATCCGGCCTGCGAAGCCGAAAGAGCGGAGGAGGGTTCTCTTGCTCTCCCCTCCGCGCCTTCCCCAGCAGCCCAAGAGGAGAGTGCCAGCATGGTCAGGCTGCTTTTGTTCCGGCCCTCCGGTCCAGTGTAAGAACCCACGGTGGCCCTCGAGTCAAAAAGTTTGCCCACCCCTGGGTTAGAAAGGATGGCCTCTTCTTAGATTTTTTTTTGGGAGAGTTGGAAAAGGATAGGTTTTCATTCTTCTTTGAACGTTTGGTAGAATTCACTGGTGAAGCCATCTGGGTGTGAACTTTTGGGGAGATTTTGGGGAGATTTTTGGTGGTGGTTTTCCATTTCCTCACAGCTGACCGGTCTATTTAGATTTCCCAGTTCTTCGTGATTTAGTCTATGAAGGGTATATACTTCTTCTAGGAACTCATTCCTTTGTAGGCCAGTGGTCAGCAAACTGCGACTCACAAGCCACATGCGGCTCTCTGGCCCCTTGAGTGTTTAGCAAAGGCCAGCCTAGGGGGACCCGAATTAAGTTCATCACAGTGTACCCACCTATAGAGTTTAAGTTTAAAAAACGTGGCTCTCCAAAGAAATGTCAATCGCTGTCCTGTTGGTATTTGGCTCTGCGGGCTCATGCGTTTGCCGACCCCGGCTGTAGGTCATCGAAGTCGGTGGCATATATCCCTTCACAGTATGCTAGTATGATCCTTTGTACATCTGCGGTGTCTGGGGGGATGTTTCCTCATTTGCGATTTTGTTTACATGGGTCTGTTCCCCTTTTTCCTTAGCGAGTCTAGCCAGGGGTTTGTCCATTTTTTAAAAAAAAAATCTTTGCAAAGAACCAGCTCTTTGTCTTATTGATTTTTTTTGGTATCACCTTTTTGTTCTCTCTTTAATTCTGCTTTATTATTTCCTTTTTTATTTTTCTTGTGCTTTACGACGTGAGGTCAGGTTGTTGACGGGGCTTTCTCTTGCTTGTTGAGCGAGGCCTGTAGTGACACAAACTTCCTC